>JBBBDQ010001114.1:600000-1037500 GCA_037127315.1 Ascarosepion bandense
AAAGTCAGGGAAAGATGGATCACTCTCACATAAGTTATTAGCAGAAATTATCCGCCACAAAATAACACGGGTGGATATGCCGACAGCATTACTCTCTTTGCAGATAAAATGGTACAATTTAAATCAATATTACGCAGACGAGAAATGTAAATACTAGCTTATCTCAGAAATATAGACAAATTCTAGTCTTCATTTATTCGCTGCCAGGCAAGCCATACAAAACGGTCGATTAGTTCTTCTGTCTTAAATGTAGCATCCCTTTTATATGAAGACAGTGTTTGACCAATGTAATAGTAAAAAAACACCTCTTCTCTCGAAAACGTGTCTTTTTTCAAGCCGTAGTTGTGTTGTCCTATCACAATCCAAAATGAACATTGAAAAGACGTATTGAAAAATGCTAGCCGGCGATTATACAAGGAGGCTTACTTGTCCATTGAACTTACCCTGGTAACGCGGGACCACTATTAGTACGCATAGGGTTACAAAGAAAGTGAATAGGTATAGGAGGTGTTGAAAAAAATGATAAAAGTGATGGAATTTAAGGAGGTAAAATATAGCAATAAAATATAGCAATTGGAATTGCATTTGAAGTGTAAGTAGCTATCAGGATGGGGGGGGGGTAAAAGCAAGGAAGTTCCACAGGTAGAAAGTGCGATAAAGAAGTAGAAGTGAAGGTTACATTAAAAAAAAACCCAACAGTTAAATGGTGGGACCTAGATCCCAAAGTAGTAGGTCACGTAAATTTATGTGGATGAAGCACCTGGTAGAAAAGGCTCGTCAGAGTAATTGTAAATATTAGTAGAAATGACAGAGAGAAGCCACGTCACATCGGTGAGAAATTGAAGTCTAGTGTGCATCAATTACTTTCTTTGGATTCGAATATATACATAGCAGGAACATCAGACTAGATATTGCAAGAGTATTCAATGTACAGATGAATTCATGAGAAAGCAATGATTCGTGGCAATTCTGATGAAGAAAGGAAGATCTTAACGGCGATGTTTTGTTTTGGACACCAAAGTATAGACATGCCATTATTAGTCACCCCTTCAATGTATATATTCAAAAATATGTGAAGACACAGGGTCTTCGTCTCCAATTTGTAGTGAAGTTGTGGCGAAACTTCGCCACAAAATAGTATTGACCAATTTGTGTCAGTAATAAGAAAAGGAACAAGACGATAGGCTAAAAACAGTGTATTAGTATAACCAAATAGGCCAGACAGAGGGAAAAAGAGACAGAGGAAAGTAGCGGATAACATATTTAAAAGGCCTGAGCAGGTGGATGATAGAACGGGGGCTGAGAGACGTTACAGGAGAAAGCGTGCTAAGAGCCAGCAGGGATAGGAAGACGTGGAAGGCCATGATCGCCTACGTCCTTAAGGGACATAAAAAATAGTAAAATATAACTGAACGAGCGTTCCATGGTGAAACAGAAGAAGGCGTGTTAAGAGCCACCAGGGATAGGGAGACGTGGAAAGTCATGATCGCCTATGTCCTGAAGGAACAGGTCACATAGAAGAAGAAGATATATGATCGCCTACGTCCTTAAGGGACATAAAAAATAGAAAAATATAACTGAACGAGGGTTCCATGGTGAAACAGAAGGCGTGCTAAGAGCCACCAAGGATAGGGAGAGGTGGAAAGTCATGATCGCCTACGTCCTGAAGGAACAGGTCACGTAGAAGAAGAAGATATATGTCAACTGTTTATAAGGAATTATAATGTTGATATAAAGTGGGGGGCAATTCTATATTATAATCAATATATAAACTGATCCCTCATTTTGTGTCCATGATAATTTCTATATATTTATAGTCTAGATTTATGGGCTTGAGCTAGTGGATGATGGAACGAGGGTTGCATGGTGTAACAGGAGAAAGTGTGCTAAGAGCCACCAGGGATAGGAAGACATGGAAGGACATGATCGCCTACGTCCTGAAGAGACAAAGGACATAAAAGAAGAAGTATAACAAGAAAACAAGTTATTGAAAGGAAGTGTTAATAGTAAGTAATATAGAAATAAATAAGTCGGACGGTATTATTACGCTGCTTATTGCCTGACTAGTTCTGTTAACTGCCTTCTTTAACTGCTCCTGTTAACTAATTACTCCCCGGAAGTTACGCAGGTAATTTATATGTAGCAAGAGGAAAAGTCAATTACTCGTAGGAGGACACCATAGCAGATATATATTTATATATTGGTATGATGACTTTTGAGAATGATTCGTATGGATCCGTCCATTCGACATCTCCACTAATAATGAGAATGACATATATTTTAAGAACCGTTGCTTTGACCGCTGATCAATTCCATACATTAGTCAGTTAAGAGCCATACGTGAAACACGCTTGGCCGATCATGTCTCGAAAGAGACATGACTGATTGGACAGAAGATTATCCCGCAGTAGGTTGCCATTGCTTTCTGCGATAGATTGGTTGTCATCTAAGGCTATAGAACCCAATCTGTCCTGTTATTTAATCCATAACTGATGGCTATTTCACTAATATATATATATATAGCTTGCGAATGATTTATGAAGCATTTTTCTCAAATTGTCAACTGACATGTCTCGCGAGAGTCAAGTGAAATGGGGCTCAAGCTGTTATATATACATATACATATATACATATAGTCATTCGCAGACAGATCTGTTTCGATCTATCGCAGCTCATCAGTACAGTTAGACATCCGATTGACTTTAACCAGGATTGAAACCCGACCAAAATGACATCAGTCGGCGATTCTACTATATATATTTCATTTGTAAACGAGTTATTTGACTCATGGCTAGAGGAGGAAGAGGTGTATTGTATTATTAAGAAGTAATTAGTGGGGGATTAGTTCATTACTTCATACAATAAAAAACGATCCCCCATTTTTTGCCCAGTACAAGCCTTAAACATGATTCCAACTATTCAGTCAGTCAGTTAAGTTCTATACCTGATACACGCTTGGGTGATCATGTCTGGAAAGAGTTATGACTGGCTGGGCAGTCGCACTAGGTTGCCATTACATTCTGATGTAGACTGGTTGCCAGCCAAGGCTATAGAACCCAATCTGTCCTGTTATTTGACTCATAGTTAGAGAGGAAAAGATGTATTATATAATTAAGTAGTAAGTAGTGGGCGATCAGTTTATTACTTCATACAGTAAAAACCGATCCCCCACTTCATGCCCAGTAGCTGCCTTAATCATGATTCCAACTATTCAGTCAGTCAGTTAAGTGCCATACGTGATACACGCGTGGGCGATCATGTCTCTTTCGAGACATGACTGACTGGGCAGAAGATTATCCCGCATTAGGTTGCCATTATTTTCTGTAGTAGACTGGTTACCAGCCAAGGCTATAGGACCCAATCTATCCTATTATTTAACCCATATCTGGAGGGAAGAGACGGATTAATACTTTTCCCAAGGGTATTTGCGCGTAAGTGATTGCAACAAATTCAAGTGAAATTCGAAATCGTGGCGTGCGTATTTACAAATTTTAAAATTTAACTCAGTGGTTCAAATTGTTTGAACGGTCGTCCTAACGTGCTGTCGTCAATATGGAAACCGTGGAAAGAGCGCATGACATCCTGGTCTGCTCTGTGAATATTGGCGCTATGATGCAATTCTTAACCAAGACTGTAATTGCGATATTTATTGATTCTGGTATTAGATGAAGTTTTAATTGAGTGAAATTGCCCACAAGCAACTCTCTTTCAGAGCTCCTTCATTAAATTCTCAGCTTTTACGGCGTTAGAAATTAGACGATAATTATAATTGTAAATTTATTGATATGCCAGAAACTCACTATTATTTAATAAGGTTTATGCAGGGTTAAATGATTACAAGTGCATGTCAAATGTAATATCTATGTTTTTTTTAGGGATGACATTTTAATAACAAAGTTTACCAAATACAGTACTGTGCAAAAGTATTAGGACAAGAACTATTTTATCTTTTATGAGGCATCAAAATAAAGTTTAAAATCACCCCTGACACTTTTGCACACTACGGTTAGTGTGCAAAAGTATTAGGACAGGGGTGATTTTCCTAAAAACCTTAATGAAATTCAAATACAGGTTGAAAAGCCTTTTAAATTGGCAATAAATATTGATTATTTAAAACTTGGTTTAAAATAAACGTATTAAAAAGAAATTAAATTTAATTTTTCCTATTTTCTATTTTGAAACTTGTTTTGAAACTACTCATAATTCTATTATTTTGGATAAAAAAAATTGATAAAGCTAATTTTACTTCGCAAGACAGACATTGGTAACAAATACAAGCTGCCTGGCAGGAGATACCATTGGATGTATTGAAGAAGCTTGTGATATCAATGCCTGACAGGAATGAAGGCTGTGATCAAAGCAAAAGGCTATTATACTAAATATTAAATTTATTTTGTAACAAGTATTTTTTGTTAAAGCATTTAAATAAAATTACTTTAATTAATTTTTTAATTTTCTGTCGATATACCTCATAACAGATAAACTAGTTCTTGTCTTAATACTTTTGCACAGAACTATATATATATATATATATATATATATATATATACTAAGTACGACTGGTAAATTGTCGCAAATATTTTATTATTAGAACTAAAAGCTATTATACTAAATATTAAATTTCTTTTGTAACAAGTATTTTCTTCTTGTTAAAGCATTTGTTGAGTAAATAAAATAAAATTACTTTAATTAAATGTTTTATTTTCTGTCAATATGCCTGATAAAAGATAAAATAGTTCTTGTCCTAATACTTTTGCACATGATTGTATATTCCATAACATATAAATATATATCCTGCTTTATATATGCTTTAAATGAGGTCTTTCAAAATAAACAGAAATTCAAAGCTATCGGCTTTTGAAATCCAGGCCTCATTATATTCTCCTACAAGCTGGTGAAACATGTGAAAAGACGTAAATCAAGTTGAAACAATGAAATCAAGCATGGCTGATCATGTGTAAATGAAAATACCTGCACACCAATCCTTGTGGAATAAAATAAATATATAGTGAAAAACCTAGAGACTGAAACTTTTGCAGGTGTGACGGTTTGTTCTGTAGGCATAGCATAGATACAAACCCATATTTGAATCATTATCTAAGGAAGGGAGAATGCCATTCACCTAAAATATCGTTTATTAATAATATTGGATCATGAAGAAAAGACTGAATTGTCAACTATCAGGCAATAGAAAATTAACAAAAGCAGAGTCAATGGAAGCCTGGTAACAAGGCAACTTCAGCAGTGTAGCGAAAAACATTATAATATGGAGTTGGCTTCAGAATTCTCATAAAATAATGATTATGATGAGTAAAACGTTATTTAGCGTTGATCTAAGAAAACTTTGGGTACCTCGGCGTGGTGTAATGGTTAACAAGCTTTTCTCGCTAGAATCATTATAAGTGAGTTTAATCCTCACTGGGTACCCCGTACTATCGGCCGTGTGTCGCGTCTAAGATACACATTGAAAATCACCTTCCTCCAGGCTTGGGGGTTGGGTGCAGTGCTAACAACCCTGCCCCATAAAAAAACAGTTTGTTACGGAAACAGGAAAAACGCTGCTCTACACACTATTGGGTATAAGAGAAAAACTAAGAAAACTTTAATTTGAAAAATAGTTTTGTTTTAATTTTCTCAAAGGTATCGATATCAAATAAGTTTTGTTCACGTAAACTGAATTTTGAAGGCTAAACAAGTCCTCTGAGTAAATGGCATCATTCATGGCTGAGACTAAGAACTACAATTATAACTACTTAGAGCCAAACCCGAAGCAAAAACTAAAATAAAACGACTGAAAAAAATACAGACATACAGGCAGATTAACACACACACACAAACATCTTACCTTATATATATATATATATATATATATATATATTTGTATTATCGATTTTCTGCACTATTGTAAGAACTGTAACCTTGAAACTTCTGAATATCGTTTCTTATGTCTTTGTCTATGAGTGTATGAAATTTGATTAAAATCGGACCACTCCTTCTATAACCCGATATTTTCGATTATCGATATTTTCGGGGGTACCTCGACACAAAACAAGGCTAAGAACACTCGCAGACGCTTATAGTACAACTGTGTAAATTTTCAAGAAAATCGGTTCAGCCGTTTCGGAGTCTATAGTTAACGGATACTTTCTATACTGAAAATGTATTTTACTGCCAACCTGCCTCTTTCTTCTCGGCTATTAAGTGAAGACACTAAGAGCATCCATCTGATCTAATCAATGCTATGGAAAGATTGGCTGAAGTGTGCCGCGACAGGTAGAGTGTTGCTTTTTACGGTTCCTTATGGTTATTGAATCAAAAATGGAATTCCGTGGCTGTTTCTTCGTATAATTTTAATTTTTGCATTTGGAACAGACAAGTAAATATATAACATTTAAACTGTGACAAGTCCGAGCCCTTGTTTTCAATATTTGGTTAGTACCTGTTTGTGAAATTGCTATTAGTACTTATATCCTTACAGATTTAGTATCAAAATTAATTACAAATAATATTACCTTGGTGATGTGAATTATGATGTTAGGAGAGCGTGTATATTGGATGCATGAAGCCAAGCGTTGAAGGGGTTCTTGGTGAATATGTTTATAATTGTTTATTCGATACATACACATATAAATAAAGTATAAAATAAAGTAAAATATAAAGACAATGGATGTCTATTATGTTTAATCATGAGCCGTTCTAAACATCGTATTTTGGCTTTAATTTTTAATTTAATTTAATTTTTTTATTAAGTTGGTTCTAAGCTTTTGGCTCACAATAATCCTCACTCAGTAAAAAAAAAACCTTCCGATATTGGAGGCCATCTACATTAAATCAAAACAACCCACACTTAATAAAATCACGTTCAAATCTGGTCATAACACATTACATTGCATTTAAATATATGGTTCTGTTGTCATTTCGGGCTAACACGCGGTGTGACGTCATAGAACCGCATTAACAATTTTCGAACTGTCTTTGCTATTTTTGGTAACTATTATCGTTGCTTTGCAAACTTTTATGTCAACACAAGATAAAATCGTCTTTGATGGTGGATGTTTTTATGTTAACGTCCCTGTAACCACTCTGAAGATGGCTCATGTGTGCCGAAAACTTAGAACCAACTTAATAAAAAATTATCCAAATGTTGGAGAATTTTTGTCTTTATTTTCACCTATTTATTTTCACTTATTATCATTAGTACGATGTTAGATTTTATTATCCAAGTCAATACGAATCCATATTCGAAAAATAGTTCAGGATATTTAAATAATAATTTTTTTTTTTGTTTAATAAAACAGAAAATAGCAAACTTATTGAGTGAATGACCGTTAACTTTGAAGATATCAAAGTATTTACGGAGAGATTGTCGAACGATAATGGGGGGGCCGATGAACATATTACTAAATTGAAAACATGGAGCAACGGAAAAAAAAACCTTTAAGAAATGAAGGGAAACATTTGACCAGTGATTAGGTCTTTAAACAGGCTGGAATTAAGAAAGTCAAGAACAACAAAAGGTGCCGAATAGAATTGGCGATCTGTTAAGAAACCTCGTGCGCAAACTCATCTAAGTAAAGAAATTATTCGAAAGTATCCAAATAGGATTACGAAATATATGCACATTAACTTTTCTGGAGTAATTTTCACGGACGAATCTCGGGTTAAAATCGATAAGCTTGATGGATGGTCTATAGGTTAAATTTTATTTGTCGTAGATCAGCTTGTGGTCAAGAGAAAGCAGCAACGAAGACACAAGACGGGCAGTGATGCTATATTGTTAATCAGGTTTATTTGCAGAATCATACCAGAACGACTATATTTTTTATATCCGGTTTTCTTAATTATATGGTCCTGGGCATGACGATAAACTGCATCCGGCAGCAAGGCCTCTAATTGTAGCATACATGATGGGATCGAGAAAGTGGGAAGGGTAATGTGCGTTGTGGTTCATTGGATATCGGCTCGGAACGAGAAACCGGGGAGCCGAGTTCGAATTCCAGTTGAATCCATTGTATACTCAAATACCCTTGGGAAAGGTAATAACCTGTCTTTTCCTTCCAGTTATGAGTTAAATAGTAGGAGAGATTGGGTTCTATAGCCTTGGTCGGCAACCAGTCTACCGCATAAAGCAATGGCAACCTACTGGCAATAAATACTAAAAATAGTATGAAATACATACATTTTTTTAAAACTGCGGTGGCCTAATAATTATATATATTTTTATATATAAAAGTGTATTTTTATACTTTTATAGTGTTTTGACCCTAGTTTTGGTGTTATTTATTTGCCCATAGCTGGAACCCTAATTGGTGCTACCACTCCGGGTCCGGGTGAACCTGGGAACAAGAGCAAATAAAAGGAGGTTCCATGCTCCTCATAACCTCCCAATCAGAGGCATTGCTACCGGATGCAGTTTACCCAGGACCAACCCGGGGGTTTACAAATTGTGAAAGAATATAAAAAAGAAACCACATTATTAAAGAGAAAAGACAATAACCGAACGGGTTTAAGAAACTAGAAAATAAAGATTGACACAATTCATCTGTCAAAGATCAAAGCCGTCTGTGCGATAGAAGAAACTGTTAGCAAAGAATAGGTTTCATCTTGCTATCTCACTTATAAAATGAATGCAATATACTGCCTTGAATGGCAGAATTAACTGAAAGTTACACCCGGTCGTAGATGATGTCAACAATGTACAAAAGAAAAAATAAAACACAAGCGACAACAGGCGTTAAAAGCAATGAACCGCTGCGTGTGATAAAACGATAGACCCGGCTAAAAAAATTCAACAAAGCAGCAAAACATAAAAGCAAAAATGCATGGGAGTTTTAAGTTTAGAAAATTTTGGATGAAGGGACAGAGACTTGCCAAACATTCCCGAAAGCTCCTTCGTATATGCATACTCTCTCTGGAAGCCTTCCTTCTCCACACAAGAATCACCGACGAAGAGTAAAAATATATGAATATACTATTATATATATGAGCCAAGTTGTTTCTCCCTATCCAACGGCAGTGTGTAACATGACGAGACCTTGCTCAATTTTGCGTTTTAATGCACTCTGAACAATTACTCTTACATTATTTATAAAGAAAGCATTCTTCTTCTTCTTTTATGTGTCGTATTCCTTCAGGATGTAAGCGATCATGGCTTTCCACGTCTCCCTATTCTTGGTGGCTCTTAGCACACCGTCTCCTGTTACACCATGCAATCCTCGTTTCATCATCCACCCGATTAGGTCCTTCAAATATGTTATCCGTTGGTTTCCCCTGTCTTTTTCCCTGTATCTGGCCTGTTAGTACCAGCTTCTCCCTCTTCATTGCATGTCCCAGGAACTTCAGCTGTCTCTTCCTGATGCTCAGTATTAATTTCCTTTTTGTTTCCATCATTTCTAAGACATCATCATTGCTCACATGCTCGATCCATGATATCCGCAGCATCCTTCTGTAGAACCACATTTCAGTTGCTTCAAGTTTTCCTTCATCTTCGATGAGAACTGACACCACACAGCAATCTAGTACTCTCCTCTTTGTTTCTAGCGGAATTACCCTGTTTCTTAATACCTTACTCAACTTCTGGAATGCTTCTTTCGCCATGCCAATTCGCCTTCGGATCTCTGTGTCGCACTTTCCGTCTTCTGTTATAACACTTCCCAGGTATTTTGGGAAAAAAATCGGGTTGTAGAAGGAGTGGTCCGATTTTAATCAAATTTGATACACTCATAGACAAAGACATAAGAAACTATATTCAGAAGTTTCAAGGTTGCAGTTTTTACAATAGTGCAGAAAATCGGTAATATATATATATATATATATATATATATATATATATATATATAAGGCAAGATGTTTGTGTGTGTGTCTGTTTATCTGCCTGTATGTTTGTATTTTTTTTCAGCCCTTTTATTTTAGTTTTTGCTTCGGGTTTGGCTCTAAGTAGGTATAATTGTAGTTCTTAGTCTCAGCCATGATACCATTTACTCAGAGGACTTATTTAGCTTTCAAAAATCAGATTACGTCGAAAAAAACTTATTTGATATCGATACCAGGAACATTCATTTTTCTTTCAGTCTTTAACTGGAAACAACTATTGCTTTTTAGTCTTTCGTGTCAACGTCCAAAGAGTCTGATCTCCAGGACCATGGATTAGTTTTAAATGCTTTCATTACACCCGAGCAACGCCGGGCTATTCTGCTAGTAAATATATGTATATATATATATATATATATATATATATATATATATATATATATGCGATTGTAAATTATTTTATTAGGTGCGATTGGTAAATTGTCGCAATTATTTTATTATTTCTTTAGGCTGAGTCTGAGCTCCAGGACCATGGATTAGTTTTAAAGCTTTCATTACACCCGAGCAACGCCGGCCTATACTGCTAGTTAATCGATAACTAAAAAGCAATTTTTCGGTTGTAGAAGAGTGACTGAATCCGAAATGTCAGGCCAGAAGGGAATTTCAATTTGGAGTCGTTAATATGAACAAATCTGTTTTCTAGCAACAATTTGTAAATTTTAACATCACTTTCCATGAAAATTAACCAATTACAATGAAATTAAAGAGAAAGTATTAGGAAGCAATATTTCTGTGGTAGGAGTGTGATGTTTTTGAAATGCCAAACTAGGTGATGGAAAACAGAATAATGGTTCCCAAGAACGAAGTTTTGTTTTGGAAGCGATATTATTAGTGAACAATTAACTCGTAACAGATTGTCGGTAATTATTATACAATGACTAAGACAATATTTATAGAAAAATCTCTAGGAAGCACTATTTTGGTGTTAGGTGTTTTATGGAATTCAAAATGTCCGATCAGTTGATGGAAGGCTAAAAAGTGGTTCTCTGGAACGGAGTTACATATTCGAGGCGTTAAATTGAAAAAGAAAAATTTTTTACAACGGACTGTCCATAAATTTTTAACAATTATCATGACAATAATTTATAAGGAAACAATATTTCCGTGGTAGAAGAGTTACTGCCGAAATGCTTGGAAGGCCATAAACTTCTTTAGAAGGGAGTTTAATTTTGGAGGTGTTAATATGAACAAACTATTTTTAACAACGGTTTGTTGGTATTATTTTTAGACAATTACCATGACAATTAAAATTTGCCATGTCAATATTTATAGAGAAAGCAATAGGAAGCACTATTTCAGTTGAAGAAGTCGTATTTATTCCGATATCCCAGCCCAGGTGATGCAAGGCAAAAAACATTCTCTCTAAAAAAAGTTTTGCTTTGGAAGTGTTATATTTTTAGAGAAAGCTCCAGGAAGCAATATTTAAATGGTAGGAGATTGAATTAATCCGAAGTGCCAGGCGAGGCGATGGAAGGAAAAAAGTTTCTCATGAACGGAATTTTGGCTTGGAAGAGTTAATATGATAAAAAACCAAAGTTTAAAAAGACAATAAAAGAACAGGTTTCAGGAAGACAGAAGATGGCAATAATGCCACTAAGATGTAAGGGGTTACTGAGAGTGAAAGAGAATGAGAAGACTTTAGGGAGGAGAAAGGACAATAGTTTGCAGGCTTTAATATAAACAAACCATTTTTTAACAACAGATTGTTTGTAACTTTATAAACAATTAACATGACAATCAATTACTATGACAATATTTTTAGAAGAAACACTAGTTGGTAGGCGGGTGACTTAATCTGAAATAACAAGCGAGGATTTATTAAGCAAAAAAAAATTCTCAATATCGGATCTTCCTTTTGGAGGCGTTAATATGAATAAACCATTTTTTCACAACAGATTATCGGTAGATTTTAAACAATTATTATGAAAATCTTTAGATAGAAAGTACTAGGAACAAATATTTTGGTATTAGTATAGTGGCTTAATCCGAAATGCCAGACCAGAAAAAAAATCTGTAGAATATATTTTAGTTTTGGAAGCTTTAATATGTACAATTATTTTAAACAAAAGATTGTCGGTAATATCCTAAACAATTAGCATGACAAATAATTATTATGACAATATTTATAAAGAAAGCATTAGGAAGTAATATTTCGGTCGTAGGAGTGTGAATTAATCCGAAAAGCTACTCCAGGCAACGAAACGCAAAAAACAGTTTCTCAAAAAATAATTTTTTTTCAAGGTGTTGACATGAAGAAAACATTCTTTAACAACAGATTGTCGGCAATTTTTTAAACTATTACAATGACAATTAGACAATTACCATGACAATATTTATAGAGAAACAATTACAAAGCAATTTATTGGTGGTAAAATATTGAGTTAATCCGAAATGCCAGGCTAGGTGATGGAAGGCAAAAATATGTTCTCTAGAATGGTGGTTCATTTTGAAAACATTAGTATGAACAGACAATTTTTAACAGATTGTCGGTAATTTTTTAATTAACTCCAAGTAACTTATTACATCTTAGTAGCATTTTCTTCGCTTTTTCTGAAACCGTTCTTTCATTGTCCTTTCGCTTCATTAAATTGTTCTCATTCTCTTTCACTCCCAGGAACCCCTAACATTATAGTAGCATCATTTCTATCTTCCGTCTTCCTGAAACCTGTTCTTTTATTGCCCTTTCTCCTCAGTAAGGTCTTCTCATTCTCTTTCACTCCCAGTAAGCCCTTACATCTTAGTGGCCTTATTGCCATCTTCTGTATTCCTGAAACCTGTTCTTTTATTGTCCTTTCTCCTCACTAAAGTCTTCTCATTCTCTTTCACTCCCAGTAACCCCTTACATCTTAGTGGCCTTATTGCCATCTTCTGTCTCCCTGAAACCTGTCCTTTTATTGTCCTTTCTCCTCACTAAAGTCTTCTCATTCTCTTTCACTCCCAGTAACCCCTTACATTTTAGTGGCATTATTGCCATCTTCTGTCTTCCCGAAACCTCTTCTTTTATTGTCCTTTCTCCTCACTAAAGTCTTCTCATTCTCTTTCACTCCCAGTAACCCCTTACATCTTAGTGGCATTATTGCCATCTTCCTGGAAACTGTTCTTTTATTGTCCTTGCTCCTCACTAAATTCTTCTCATTTTCTTTCACTCCCAGTTTCCTGGCATCTTAATGGCATTATTGATATCACCTATCTTCCTTTTTTTTTGTTTATTTTATATTTCCTTCTCCTCACTCATTTCTTCACGTCCTCTGACACTACAAGAAATCTGTCTGTTTTAGCAGCATTAACACCTTTTATTCGATGGAATGCTAAAAAAAATTACAATGAAACCACAGAATGTTAATTCAGCTGAACTTTTGCTTATATATATATATATATACATCCCATGTTCAGGATTGGTCGGCGTGCTTTGAAACATTTCCGGTATGGAGATGTTTCTGCATAGCGTCAAAAATTCTTGTTAACCCACATTTTGATGACGTGTGTTTACGTAAAAAAAGAGGAAAATATATTATACAGAACAATATCAGATTAGCTACAAAAGACACCATGGCACACACAAGATATTTTTCTTTATAAATTCAAGAGTAGATATGAAAGTGAAAAAAAAATTTAAAAATATCGCTTCCTTG
This sequence comes from Ascarosepion bandense, assembly GCA_037127315.1. Lineage (NCBI taxonomy): Eukaryota > Metazoa > Mollusca > Cephalopoda > Sepiida > Sepiidae > Ascarosepion > Ascarosepion bandense. The sequence goes on from JBBBDQ010001114.1 coordinate 613,503, forward strand.
AAATATATATTTAATTTATACGACGGCTGAAAATGAAAAAAAGAACATATTTATTCCAAAGCAATTTTATGACAAACTTATAAAATATGAGAAAATCAGAGCGGGAGAAATATATTCGTAGGAAAGGTGATTAATAATTCCTTACAAAATTATGAACAGATTCGAATATACAAACTACCGGCCGTATTTATTAGGCCACTCTAGTTTCTTTAAAAGAAATGATGTATTTAATCCCAAGTGGATAATTCTAAATTATGGCTCTTTTGTTATTATTACTTTGCAAAATTTTACAAGTCAAGGAAGCAAAGATAAACTCGTCCGAATCACCCAAAACTTTCTTCATTCTTTCATTGATGAAACTGCAATATAGGTAATTAATAAATATTTATAAATTCATTTGATGCACATATTATTGTGCAGTATTAATAAAAGAGCCATTCTATTTTTATTTACAATTATTCACTTGGCAATAAATATTAAAAAAATAGTATGAAATACATCATTTTTTAAAACATTGCCACAGGGGATGATATCGTAAATTAAAAATGTGTTTAAAATATTTATAAAACATATAAAAGATTAATATATGTAGAAAATTCAAATAGTTATGCTCTTATGGTGGAATGTTTCCAACAAATATTATTTGCATTACTGTCCAAGATTTTAAATCATTTCCTTTTACTTAAATCAATTGGAAATAAACTTTAAGCATAAATATGAAAGGCTCGGACAGAATCCATTTTCTACAAACACAACATATATATATTGCCAAGTGGATAATTCTAAATGAAAATAGAATGGTTCTTTTGTTATTATTACTTTGCTAAATTTTACAAGGCAAGGAAGCAAAGATAAACTCATCCGAATCACCCAAAATGTTCTCCATTCTTTCATTGATGAAACTGCAATGTAGGTAATCATTAAATGTTTATGAGTTCATTTGATGCACATGTTAGTGTGCAGTATTAATAAAAGAGCCATTCTGTTTTCATTTACAATTATTCACTTGGCAATAAATATTAAAAAATAGTATGAATTACATCATTTTTTAAAACACTACAATTACCTAATTATTATGGCCGGTAGTGTGTGTGTGTATATATATATATATATATATATATATATATATATATATATATATCTCACTCAGTAATGAATTAAAGCACTCTAACTACTGGCGTATGATACATCATACGCTAAAAGTCTGCCTCCTTCTGTCGATCACCCATAGCTCAGAGGTAGAAGCGTCGACTGACACCAATTTTGTCGGGTTTCAATCCTGGGTAAAAGTAATCGGTTGTCTAACCCTACTGCTGAGTTGTGATACAGCAAAACAGATCTGCTTGCGGATGTATATATACACACATCTTAAGATTTGTGTAAATAGGCTGCAAATTTTCTTTTAAACGGATAATCTTTCGCGTATTACAATCGAAAAATGTCGGAAATGAGCTGTAACTTTGACAGATGTTATTTTCATTCATTTCATAAGGTACCCAAGTACTTTCAATCTCGTTCCGAGGTCATCTTCAGGGGGGTGGGTTATGGTAATATATGCAACCAGAAAACTGTGTTGCTAAACATTACTGTATATTTTTTCTGCTTTAAATATAATGGTTGACAAATTGCTAGCGTTCATTAGAACGAGAAAATTATCCAAAATGAACTTTACAAAAATGAACATATAAAAAATTATATTTTGGATATTTTTTCTTTTCTTCATTTAGATATTCTAAGGGCTCTAAGGTAAAATCTTATGATTCGCCCAGATTTTAAATTCTGGTTTTGATTGAAATAGAAATTGATTCGGTTGGTTTTTGTTTGTAGGTTTTCACTAAAATTTAAAATCTAATTTATCATAGTTGCATATTACGAAAGTATCAAGGAAAAGTAGAGTTTGTTTCAAATTCGCATGTGAATTCAGTGGTGCGTTCAACATTATTGGGGATTCATTATTATGTTAGTATCTTGGGGAAAAATGACAGGGCGTCATTTATGTAACTCAGTTAAGTAGAGGTGTGAGGTATAATGTGCTTGAATAGGCCAAATTCTAAGAAAACATCTTTGACAAGTGAGACCATGGGAAAACCTAAGTTAGGTTTGTTGAAAGTGTTATTGAAAGAGAAGAAAAACTGGTTCGTAATTAACTATAGTATATTTATAATATTTGTGGATAGCTAAAACAATATTTTCTTTGAACTTCTTGAATATATAATATAAATATGATATAATATCACTGCAAAAGTAGCCATTCTGTTTCAAAACTACCTTTGTCTTCTCAGGTAATAAAGAGCGAGATCCAAAACATAATTAAAAATAAATAGATATGAACAGACAAAATACATAGATTGATAAGGAAAAGAATCATGATTAGATAGATAGATTAGATAAATAGATTATATCGATTAGATTAAATTGATAGATTAGAGTAGATAGACTAGATTAGATAGATTAGAGTACATAGATAGATAGATAGATAGAAAAAGGAACAGATATATGATTAGATAGATAGATAGATAGATAGATAGATAGATAGATAGATAGATAGACAGATAGATAGATAGATAGATAGATAAAAACAGAATCCTGATTAGATAGATAGATATAGAATAAACAGACTCATAGATAGATAGATAGATAGATAGATAGGGAACAGAATCATGATTAAGAATAGATAGATAAGGAACAGTATCATGATTAGATAGATAGATTAGATAAGATAGATAGATTAGATTAGATAAATAGATTATATCGATTAGATTAAATTGATAGATTAGAGTAGATAGACTAGATTAGATAGATTAGAGTACATAGATTAGATAGATAAATAGAAAAAGGAACAGATATATGATTAGATAGATAGATAGATAAGAACAGACTGAGATAGATAGATAGATAGATAGATAGATAGATAGATAGATAGATATGAACAGACTGAGATAGATAGATAGATATGAACAGACTGAGATAGATAGATAGATAGATAGATAGATAAGGAACAGACTCATTATTATATAGATAGATAGATAGATAGATAGATAAAGAACTGACTCATGATTAGATAGATAGATAGATAGATAGATAGATAGATAGATAGATAAGGAACAGACTCATTATTATATAGATAGATAGAGAGATAGATAGATAGATAAGGAACAGACTCATTATTATATAGATAGATAGATAGATAGATATATAGTTAGATAGATAGATATGAACACACTGAGATAGATAGATAGATAGATAGATAGATAGATAGATAGATAGATAGATAGATATGAACAGACTGAGATAGATAGATAGATAGATAGATAGATAGATAGATAGATATGAACAGACTGAGATAGATAGATAGATAGATATGAATGGACTGAGATAGATAGATAGATAGATAGGTAGATAGATAGATAATGAGGTCCACTTAGAATTGTGCTGGGCTAATGTAAACAAAATGTTAAAATTAGTTCGTGAATGCATCTTTTTTAAAAATCAAAAATCAAAAACCTCTCCAATAATGTCACATTTTCGAGACGTAATAACTGAAGAGAATTCTCGGCATAAATTAGAACGCGATCGTCTCCGACCAGAAATATATTTCCTGATTTCAGACGAAAGTAATGACATGTATAATTACAAAGATTCTTGAAACGAGACGAACACATATTTTGGGCTAAAGTCGACGCGGGCGTTAATGAATTCCACTCGAAAAAATTCGCCTAAGATAATATGACTTTCTTTTCGATGATGGATTGTTTTACTATGTTCTTGGTTTTTCCTTTGATTCCACGCACTTCAGTTTAATTTCAATTACCCAAGAATTGTCTACAGAGAAAAGAAAATCTGAGTAGCAAAAGTTTCATTTTTAGAATTTCTCGAGAGGTCGTAAAATTACTGATTCTTACAATCTTTCTCTCTCTCCCTCTTCCCCATACTTTCCTTTACCGTAAATATCTTTAAAATATGCATTTACTTTTGTGCATTAATATCTAAATATCTATTTTAATCTGTTAATATCTATCTAGATGCGTTATTAGCTAGCTATTTTTATGGATTGATATCTATCCATCTATCTATCTCAGTTTGTTCATATCTATCTATCTATCTATCTATTTAAGAATCTGTTCCTATCTATCTATCTATCTCAGTATATTTCAAAATATTCATTTCAGAATCTGCTTCTATCTATATATCTATTTATTTATCTATATAATTATCTATCTATCTACATTTGAATCTATTCATTTCAGAATCTGATCCTATATATATATATATATATATATATATATATATATATCAGTATATTCCAATCTATTCATTTCATACTCTGCTTCTATCAATCCATATATATTTTCTATCTATCTATTCATTTAATCAATTCATTTAAGAATCTGCTTCTATCTATCTATCTATCTATCTATCTATCTATCTATCTATCTATCTTGGGTCGACCACTGTTTCAACATGGTTGCTCTATCATGACGGTGACCTTTTTTTAAAATATCCGTGGAGACATACCTGATATGCGATACGGATGGGAAGTTACTAAAAAAGCAGTAGTCAACTGCAGCCTTGACAGAGAAATTAAGTGGACGAAGAATTTACGAAAAAAATTTGGCTCAAAGTAGTTATAATTGTAGTTCTTAGTCTCAGCCATGATACCATTTACTCAGAGGACTTATTTAGCCTTCAAAATTCAGTTTACGACGAAAAAATCTTATTTGATATCGATACCAGGAAATCAACATTTGACTTACATCCATTGATTTTTCTTTCAGTCTACGGTTTCGCTTTAACTGGAAACAACTATTGCTTTTTAGTCTTTCGTGCCAACGTCCAAAAAGTCTGAGCTCCAATACCATGGATTAGTTTTAAAGCTTTCATTACACCCGAGCAAAAGCCGGGCTATACTGCTATTAATTAACTGAATGTATGTCGTATATAGTTTTGAATGGAAGATGTAATATAATGGACTTTTGAAAATTATTGTTGATATCAAGATAATTGTAGGGAATTATTTTTCGTAACGGAACACAAATAGGAAGCATTTTCAGAGTTTTGGACAACTCATTATTATTCCCTTTGTCTAGAAACATTAAAAAATATAGAATAAATAAAATGCCTTCCAACTTGATCGAATAGAAACCACGGGGTAAATATATAAACAAATGGAAAGCAATGAACAAACAAAGAACAAATTCGAAAAGTAATAAAAAACAGCTAAAAAAATTAGAGGAAATATGAGAAAATATAAGAAAATATAAGAAAATCAATATCCCATGATAGTTGTAGAATGGCAAAGATCGAATTTACCAAGCGAAACAACACAATAACATAGTCAATGGAGTATTTTCTCAATAAAATATGTATTACGCTAGCCGAAGACAAATATCATTTCTTCAATATGCAGTGAATGCTGGACAATATCATCGAAGATGAAGGAAAAACTTAAAGCAAGTGAAATGCGGTTCTACGGAATGATGCTGCGAATATCATGGATCGAGCATGTGAGCAATGATGAGATTTTGGAAAGGATTGGAACGAAAAGGAAATTAATACAGAGCATCAGAAAAAGACTTGAAGCAGCTGAAATGTGGTTCTACAGAAGGATGCTGCGAATATCATGGATCGAGAATGTGAGCAATGATGAGGTTTTGGAAAGGATGGAAACAAAAAGAAAATTAATACAATTTAATTAATTTAATCGCCTGAAGAAAGCACCTATGGTGGAAACCAAGGTAGCGAAATAACTCGTTTAAAAATTATATATATATATATATATATATATATATATATATATATATCTCCGAGTGAGTATAGAATAAGGAGAGAAAAAAGAAAAGGTTTTTTAACCCCGGATTGAAACCCGACCGAATTGGCGTCAGTCTACGATTCTACTTCTGGGCTATGGGCATTATATATATATATATATATATATATATATATATATATATATATATATATATATATATATATATATATATATATATATATATATATAATTGATGCCAGCACCCAGCGCAACAATTTTAAACACCATCGTCAAAAAAAAATAAATTAAAAAATTAAAAATTAGCATCCCAGCATTATAATATGCAACTGAAAAGCTCTACAACCAGAAATTCAAATACCAGAACCGTCAGTTCTTAATAAGCACCTCGTGATTACTGGATAGTTATATACAAAATGAAAGATAGCCAGACGTCCTTATACAAAATATGATATATATAGATATTCGTTATCCACATACAAGCCTGCTTCCCTCAGTGTGGCTAGACATCCACTTGCTTCTGGTTGGGAGCAAAACTTGACAGATTGGGTGTCAGCCGGTGTCGCTAACCCCTAAGTCAAAGGCTCATTGAATCAGAGGATGGAATTTCAACGAAAGTACTCAGTTCATTGCTGAAGAGCTATGCATATATCGCCAAAGTGCTCAGTCGTAATGAGAGCATCATATTCATCATCCAAAGGTTATTTGCGCTTATGTGAATGCAACGAATTCAACTAGAATTCGAACTCGGTTCTCGAATTTCTCGTTTCGAGACGATACCCACTGCACCAAAATGAGGTGGCTAAAACCAAAATGAAATAGATAGATCCAAAAATATATAAAAACAAAATGAATTTGATACCTAGATAAAAGAATGAGATATAGAACTAGATAAATAGGAAAATGAAAATTTAAATAAAAAGACGGAAAATGTAAGATTATATATTTTGATAAGAGGCTGATGGATTATTCCGATGTCATTCCATATCTTCAAGCAACTCCGTTTTTTTGTGATATTTCTGAAAATAACAGCCACGAATTTTTCACATTTACAGGTCTCCGAAATTTTAATGTTTGTCGTTAAAAAATGAAATCCCCAGGGAATATGTAAAAACAATAACAACATCATAAATATATACGGTATCAATTTCGTAAAATTTTATTTATTGACGCATAAAAAAAAAATGATAAAAATCGATATTCTTAGTTGAACAGAAATTTAATAGGCTGTGAATCTTCGACAACTGCGGCGTTGCCACACTGAAATGGTTTTTAGATTTTGGGAAACAGTGAATGACAAAAGCCAGTAGTCGTTATTCTACAGGAATTCATACGTTTCAACTTCACATTATTCAGATACTAGCAGTATAGCCCGGCGTTGATCGGGTGTAATGAAAGCTTTAAATCTAATCCATGGCCCTGTAGCTCAGACTTTTTGGACGTTGGCACGAAAGACTAAAAAGCAATAGTTGTTTCCAGTAAAAGCGAAACCGTAGACTGAAAGAAAAATGAATGCATGTAAGTCAAATTTTGATTTCCTGGTATCGATATCAAATAAGTTTTTTTCGTCGTAAACTGAATTTTGAAGGGTAAATAAGTCCTCTGAGTAAATGGTATTATGGCTGAGACTAAGAACTACAATTATACCTACTTAGAGCCAAACCCGATGCAAAAACTAAAAAAAAGGGCTGAAAAAATACAGACATACAGGCAGATAAACAGATACACAGACACAAACAGCTTGCCATTTATATATAAATAGTATCGATTTTCTGCCCTATTGTAAGAACTGCAACCTTGAAACCGCTGAATATTGTTTCTTATGTCTTTGTCTATGAGTGTACCAAATATGATCAAAATCGGACCATTCCTTCTTTAACCCGATTTTTTCGATTATCGATTTTATCGGGGGTACCTCGACACAAGACGATAGTTGGATCGATAGATAAATAGATGAATAAATATGGACATAGGAAGATTGATAAATAGATAGATACAAAATAGACAGAAAATTATATATACGGGCAACCAAACGTACGGACTCTACTCTAAGTTCTGACCAGACTCAACGTTGCTTAACTTCGGTGATCGTACAAAAACTATTTCTTTAAAACATGATATGGCAAAAGACGCGTTCCAGAAGCTGAGTAAACTACTAAGATACATGAAATTTCACTAGAAACAAAGAAAAGTGTGCTGGATTGCTACGTGATGTCAGTTCTTCAATACAGCAGTGAATGCTGGACAATACCATCAAAAATGAGAAGTAGCGGAAATGTGGTTTTACAGAAAAATGCTGCGGATATCGTGGACTGAGCATGCAAGGAACGATGAGGTGTTGGAAAGAATGGAAACAAAAAGGAAATTAATACTGAGCATTCGGTCGAAACAACTGAAGTTCCTGGGACATGCAATGAGGAAGGAGGGCTTAGAGAACCTGATATTGACTGGCCAGATAGAAGGAAGGAGAGACAGAGGAAGGCAGCGAATAACATATTTGCAGGGCCTGATCAGGTGGATGACGGAACGGGGGTTGTCAGGAGTAACAGGAGCAAACATACTAAGAGCTACAAGGGATAGGGAAGCGTGGAGAACCATGATCGCCTCCGTCTTGAAGGGACAAGGCACATAGAAGAAGAAGAAGATGACCGTATGTTGGAAGCAATACAAAATACTGTAAATAACGACTGAGTTGAAAAATAGAAAATAAATTAAAGAAGTGTTGGGGCGCACTCCCCCTTTGTCTACAATAATGGACTACATAAAGTAGTAGTGATGATACCTTCGGGAGAAGACCTCGGAAGTCAGTCGAGTATTTCCGGTAGTGAACCTGAAGTGTGCTATTGGTCAGACTCTTACGTTTCACGACAATACGTTCTATTAAACCCTTGTTCCTGTATTCTACTAACGACCTTTTTGTAAATACTACTCTTCTTGGTAATATACCAATTTACTACAATTCCGTTGTTTGTATTTATTTGTTCAATAATTCTGTTACATGCAACATAACAAGAATCATTGATATATATTATGGGATATCTAGATTATAAAATATCGACATTATCAGATATCAAGATTATTGAATACCAATTATATAAAATAATAAAAACAGTTTAAATGATATCAACATTAGACTTTATGAAGATTATAGTTTTACAAGAATTTAGGGTATGAAGATGATTAGATGTCAACATTATTGGATATAAAGATTATAGTATACTAGCAGTATAGCCCGGCGTTGCCCGGGTGTAATGAAAGCTTTAAAACTAATCCATGGTATTGGAGCTCAGACTCTTTGGACGTTGGCACAAAAGACTAAAAAGCAATAGTTGTTTCCAGTTAAAGCGAAACCGTAGACTGAAAAAAGATGAATGGATGTAAGCCAAATTTTGATTTCCTGGTATCGATATCAAATAAGTGTTTTTCATCGTAAACTGAATTTTGAAGGGTAAATAAGTCCTCTGAGTAAATGGTATCATGGTTGAGAGTAAGAACTACAATTATACCTACTTAGAGCCAAACCCGAAGCAAAACTAAAATAAAAGGTCTGAAAAAAAATACAGACATACAGGCAGATAAGCAGACACACACAGACATCTTGCCTTTTATATATATATAAATATATATATATATATATTATCGATTTTCTGCTCTATTGTAAGAACTGCAACCTTGAAACTGCTGAATATCGTTTCTTATGTCTTTGTCTATGAGTGTATCAAATGTGATTAAAATCGGACCATTCCTTCTATAACCCGATTTTTTCGATTATCGATTTTATCGGGGGTACCACGACACAAAACCTAGCTAAGAACACTCGCAGACGCTTATAGTACAACTGTGTAAATTTTCAAATTCTCTAAGTTCTGTGCCAAAGACTACTGACGCCTCTGTAAAAGCTAGCTTAATATGAGTAAGTCCTCACCGCAGCAGACAAAGCTGAATTCTTTGCCCGTAGATTCTCGACCAACTCGTGTCTGGACTCGTCTGGAGTCTATACACCCGACTTCCCACTTAGAATAGCGGCCCAATTGAATGACGTCCACATCACGCCCTCGCTGATTTCTAACATAATCTCAAAACTTGCCCCTCACAAAGCGAGTGGTGGGGACGGAATCCCAATCATAGTCTTGAAGAAATGTGCCCCTGAACTCTCCTCTGTCATTTCTAAGCTATACAACCTCTGCCTATCCTCTTCCTGCTTTCCTGCCTGTTGGAAGTTTTCTACTGTGATTGCAATATTTAAGAATACTGGTGAACCCTCGGACCCCGCAAACTCTGATACGTCTTGGTGGTTGGGGAGGGTTTAAATAAAGAAGTGTTCCCAATCTTCGGGTGTCATAGATCTTGTTTGCAGCGCCATGTAGAACAATTATTTTTGTCAGGATAAGCACTCTCTTGTAGAACAATCTGAGACCATAACAAATCCACCTTGAGAAAGAGAGTTATTTATGGTACCCTGGAGCATCTAATCGTGCTCAAGTGGGATAGTCCATTGTTTAGGCTGTGACTGGCTGCTGGTAAATGAGTGGAAGCATTTCTGTATAAATACCAGCTTGATACCAGTCATAATTTGCGGAGTTTGTATTGAGTTACAACCTGATTTTAGATCTACTACTTTGGAACCCTCCCCTGGTTAAGGTAAGCTCCTTCTTGTGTACCTAGTTATGTGAGTGATTGTGTTTCCCGGGCACGGTTTCTTTTATTATGATCCAGTCTGAAACACACTTACCTTCAATATACCCTGTGAGTATCGAATTCTCTAAGCTTTCTTTCCTAATGAAACAATCGATGAGATTTATATGATAGAGTATATTGATACTCGCAGAAAAATGTTGTAAAAACAAATACTAAGATTTTGTCTTTAACGGTGTAAGTTAAAACGATGCGATAAGGTAAAAAAATCTAATCAAAAGTAACCTATGCTCGCAATACTTAGCAAATATTAATCAACTAGAAAACAGGCGATTGATTCATATGAAAATATGTAATATATAGAATGAAAAACAATGAGAAACGACAAAATAATCAATCGATTTATGTGAGTTATTGAATTAATCAAATATATTTTGTCTGTTTTCTATGTTTTGGATTTAGACGGATGCAAAAAGTCGCGTCGTATTTTCTTTTTCCAATAATAAAAAGTGAGGCAAACTAAATAAGTTACTATAAATATTTTACATCGGATATCTACATATATATATATATCTACATAGATATGATGTCCATCCTAAAGTAAAAATGGCGGGATATATCGATCATACTAGTATAAATATACCCGGCGAATTCTAACAAATTATTGTCAAAACAATTTACTTCCATCACAATTTAGTTTATATCCATTTTTCTCAGGCAAATTCGGGTGTCCCCACTCTTTCTCACTATATATATATATATATATATATATATATATATGTATATATATATATATAAATGTATTTTCTTATCTATCACATTTATATTACAGACTACTGTATCTAAGATTTTGATGTATCTTTCACTCTGCCTTTATGTCTGTCTCTCTCCCTCTATCTGTATATATATATATAGAGAGAGAGAAAAAGATGGCTAGAAAACAAAAATATGTATATATAAAGAGAGAGAGAGTATTTCCTCCTGTTTTTCATTGTAGTATTTATCAATCTGAGTTTATTCGTAAGTATATATATATATATATATATATATATATATATATATATATATTCTCGTCAGGGAAATTGGATCCAATTTCCCTAATGAGCCGTTACTTGTTGGCTCTTTCTTAAATTTTCTGTCTCTCTCTCTCTCACTATATATCTATATATATATCTATATCTATATATATATAGATATATATGTATTATATATCTATATATGTATTATATATATGTATTATATATCTATATATACCTATATATATCTATCTAAATATATCTATATATATACATATATATCTATATATATCGATATATATCTATACAAATATACATATATATATATCTATATATATATATACATATATATATTAATGTAAAGAAAGTAACCTAAGGAGCCAACGAACCTACCAAGTTTTCACCTAACCTATCTATTTATCTCATGCCGATTCATATCTATCTATCTATCTATCTATCTATCTATCTATCTATCTATCTATCTATCTAATGCCTATTCATATCTATCTATCTATCTATCTATCTATCTATCTATCTATCTATCTATCTAATGCCTATTCATATCTATCTATCTATCTATCTATCTATCTATCTATCTAATGCCTATTCATATCTATCTATCTATCTATCTATCTATCTATCTAATGTCTGTTCATATCTATCTATCTGATGCCTATCTTTTTCTTGCTGTTATTCTGTCCGTCTATCTATATACACTGAGGAACAGCTGGTGTTCGACGGCCATCTTTTGAAATGACTGCCAACCATGAAATTAACTGCAATGCAAAAGTTAGTTTCTTACAATTAAAAGAAATGCAAAGAATAAAAACATTGATAGAAATAATAAGAACAAAAACAGAAGACATAGAAAAAAACAAAACAAAAAAAATTTCAATCGGAAAATAAGCTGGACAGTGTTTTCTTACGGTTTCAGTTAAATCTTATGAAAACACCGAGTTCGGTATTTTGGCATGGTTTCATTTAAAATCGGCTTTACATCATGAGTTGTTCTCTTTTGCAACATTAGACATCCAGGCATTAAGTGCCTACGAACACGCATCTATTTTCATTATCTTGAACTCGTCTTTTTTTGACATCTTCCTCTCTCTCTATCCACACACACACACATATATATATATATATATATATATATATATATATGTGTGTGTGTGTGTGTGTGTGGAGAGAGAGAGAAATATTTGTACATATTTGAATATATATATACATATATACCCGTACGAATATACAGAATATGTTATTTTATATTTGAAAAATAACTGGGTGTAGATAAATATTTATTTTGTATCCCGGCGGCATAATTATTTTTATAAGACGGATTTGCAGACAACAAAAAGGTCAGAATGAAGCCCATAAAACATTGTGGATGATAGATTAGGAACCGCTTGTCTTGAAAAATAGCATTTAATAGTTGGATACTGAAGAAAGGCCAGATCAAAAGATTGCGGGAGAAGAAAGATATAAAATATGCAACTTAGAATGTCATCAGAAAGTAACTGTTCATATCTTACCTGTTCATAAGGATTAGGTTCGCCGTCTGCCACGCGACTCCATTTTGGGACTCACAATGAAATACTGTTCAAGAAGAGGACTTTCTGATCAGTTCGGCATGATCACAAGAACACTGTGTGAAGTATTTTAACAAAGTTCCTGATGTCAATGCTTCACCTTTTTTTTTTTTAATCATTTCACTCCAAGTGTGTTAGGTGTCTATTGACCTTACATTTAAACTCCTGGAGATTGTTGCTGTCGGGGAAGCAAGTGTCTTGATCCAAATGTTTATTTTGAATCTGTTCGGGGTTAGACTCGCAGATAAAACAGTGAGGATTTTGTTGACACATCTTTTGTTAAAAATATGATAATCAGAGCAGATTCTGTGCTCTCTCCATAAAAGTTAACTAAGGTTTGCCCAGAAAAGTTTTCGTAGAAAAGAAAAGTCATATGTAATAAGTTTTAGCAACCTCCTCTGGAAGACATCTTTACTCGAAGCAGCAGGTAATATGTTGCAGAGTAGGGAGCTTAAAGGGAGGTTAAAGTTTCTTTTATTCGGGTTTGTGTCTCCCTACAAGTTTTATGTTGTTTAGATCCGAAGGCGAATTGGCATGGCGGCAAAGGACGCGTTCCAGAAGATGAGCAAAATACTAACACACAGGAAAATCTCAATAGAAACGAAGAAAAGAGTGCTAGACTGCTACGTGATGTCAGTTCTTCAATACGGCTGTGAATGCTGGACAATATCATCGAAAATGAGGACAAAACTGGAAGCGGCCGAAATGTGGTTCTACAGAAGAATGCTACGGGTATCGTGGACTGAGCAACGACGAGGTGTTAGAAAGAATGGCAACAAAAATGAAATTGATGCTGAGCATCAGGAAGAGACAACTGAAGTTCCTGGGACATGCAATGAGGAAGGAGAGCCTGGAGAACCTGATACTGACTGGACAGATAGAAGGAAGGAGAGACAGAGGAAGGCAGCGGATAACATATTTGCAGGGCCTGATCAGGTGGATGACGGAACGGGGGTTGCCAGGAGCAACAGGAGCAAACATACTAAGAGCTACAAGGGATAGGGAGACGTGGAGATCCATGATCGCCTACGTCCTGAAGGGACAGGGTACATAGAAGAAGAAGAAGAAGAAGAAGAAGAAGAAGAATATTCATCAGAAGAGTTTTCCTCAGAAGGTTGGGTGTCAGCAGTTGGATAATGCTAGTAAGAGGCAAAGAATTACTGGGAGGAGAACAGAATGGGAAGAATTTAATTAAGAAAAAAAGGCAATAAAAGGAAAGGTTTCAGGATGAGAGAAGATGGCAAATGGTGTCATATTTAAAATTTTGAAGAATATAAATAGCAAAGAAGAAAGTTCCACAAACAAAAATGGCGTAAAACAGACAATTAGAATATAACTTACGGTTAGATCTACCTATTTAAAGAGCAAAACGAAATAGCTATTCCTGGTTACCTATCAAATTGTACGCTTAAATATAACTAGCAGTATAGCCCGGCGTTGCTCGGGTGTAATGAAAGCTTTAAAACTAATCCATGGTCCTGGAGCTCAGACTCAGCCTAAAGAATATTTGAAATAATAAAATAATCGCGACAATTTATTAATCGCACCTAGCATATATATATATATATATATATATATATATATATACTAGCAGTATAGCCCCGCGTTGCTCGGCTGTAATGAAAGCTTTAAAACTAATCCATGGACCTGGAGCTCAGACTCTTTAGACGTTGGCACGAAAGACTAAAAAGCAATAGTTGTTTCCACTTAAAGCGAAACCGTAGACTGAAAGAAAAATGAATGGCTGTAAGTCAAATTTTGATTTCCTGGTATCGATATATCGTTTTTTCGTCGTAAACTGAATTTTGAAGGCTAAATAAGTCCTCTCAGTAAATGGTATCATGGCTGAGACTAAGAACTACAATTATACCTACTTAGAGCCAAACCCGAAGCAAAAACTAAAATAAAAGAGCTGAAAAAATACAGACATAGAGGCAGATATAAAGACACACACATAAACATCTTGTCTTATATATATATATATATTTATTTATTTATCGGGGGTGCCTCGGCACCAAACCTAGCTAAGAACACTCGCAGACGATTATAGTACAACTGTGTAAATTTTCAAGAAACACACACACACAAAGTTCCATTTATAAATAAGTTTAGATTTACAATCCCTACTTTCACATTGAATGTCTAACAAATTCCAAAGGGGTTTTACCTGATTTTGATACTCGCTGTGTTTTTGTGTCCAGTTTTCTTTAAGACGTCATTGTTACCCACTCGTCCTGTCCATTGAATTTTCAGTATCCGTCTGTAGAACAACATTTCCGCTGCCTCTAGATCTGTCCTCCTCCGTGGGGAAATTGTCCAGAACCCAATGTCATATAAGAGAATGGACAGCACATAACAGGACAGCTGTTTTGCTTAGTCTGTTTCTCGGCACCTTTACTGTAATCGAACGATCAACGTTTCCTCATTATTTTATCGTGTCTAAATTATTTTCTACCTGAATATCATGTCTCTCCTAAAAATTATCAAATGCAAGGTGAGAATTTGTTGTTATTGTTATTATTGTTTGTATTATTATTATGTTGTCATTTTTCATCATATTTCGATTTCTGCTATGGTCGCACTACCTACCAATTCTGCGGGAAGACTTAAAGCAGGTTGAGGTGTGTAGTTATGTCTCCATTTCATGTTTTTTCTATCTCCCCTAGCGTTACATAGGCAAAGTTCCTTTTAGTGTGTGGGCAGTACTTAACAAGACAATTTTTCTTTATGTTTGGCTTTCTTTTTCATATTTTTGCCGCAATAGTTGGTTCTTGGCTTCTATTTTGCTTTCCTATAGAATCTACTAAATTGAAATGTTGTTTGTAGTTACTGCCTTATTTCATTATTGAATACTTTTTCTTTCTGTTTTCATGTTGTTTAACTAATTGTATCATCCAGTCATTTGTTGTTTCTATGTATATTAGTAAGCCAATAGTTGTTGTCTTGTATGACAATTCCAGCTGAATAAGACCTCTTCCACCTTCTTTACGGGATATGTATAGACGGTCTACATCAGCCTTTGAATGATGCATCTTATGTTTAAAAAGAAGCTTTCTTGTTTTAGAATCCATTCGTCTGATGTCGTTTAGAGTCTAGTTCAAGCTGATGAAAGTATATCGAACCACTGGGATGGCAAGGTTATTAATGGACATAATTCTGTTCTGAGAATTCAATTCAGTTTTTAATATCAGTCATAGCCTTTTAATTTAATTAAAGTAATTTTATTTGATTTACTTAACAAATGCTTTAACAAGAAAAATACTTGTTATAAAATAAATTTAATATTTAGTATAATAACCTTTTGTTTTGATCACAGCCTTCATTCTGTCAAACTTCTTCAATGTATCTAATGGTATCTCCTGCCAAGCAGCTTGTATTTGTTCCCAAAGTGTGTCTTTCGAAGTAACATTAGATTTATATCCCATAGATGTTCAATAGGATTGAGATCAGGGTTTTGTGGGGGCCAATTCAAATTCCGAAACATTCCTTCCTCTTCCTTTTTAGTTAAATAATTCTTACAAAGGTTTGGCTTTTTACCCTGTATTTGAATTTCAGTGAGGTTTTTAGGAAAATCGCCCCTGTCCTAATACTTTTGCACACTACCGGTTGCGGGCAAAAATGTTAGGATATAAGAATTTTGGTCTGCTTTTGTGCGTCTTTTATGGGTCTCACTTTGAATGTGTGTGTCTATTGTGTGCAATGTCTGTGTGTGCTCTTTGTGTGTGTACTAAAAAAGCGAAAATTGACATCAGTTAATATATAAGTTTGTCTGTTGCATATAACAAGACGCAAACCTTCCAAATGAACAAAAATGTCTAGTCAGTCCTTGGTTGAACGGTGTGTAGCTAAGGCTTCTTAATGACTCTAATTCAACGCCTCTTCACCTTGGCTTATTCTCATAATAAGTTATCCCATAATATATCTATAATTGCTGTGAAACAAACATCCATAACGTTGGAAGTGATACAATTATTACCGAGACAACGATGTCTGCTTAAGATAAGATCTCTGCTTAAAAACGTCTGCAAGCTTTAACTCTTCTACTTCTTTCAATTCCTTTTCTTCATCTTCTTCTTTTCTTTTTTCCACTTTATCTACCTCTTCTTCTTTTTCTTCTTCTTCTTTGGCTCTATTATCCTTCTTTCTCTTCCTCATCTTCTTCTTCTTGCTCTTCACCCTCTAATTCTTCTTCCACTCCTTATTCCTTCGCACTCAGTCACCCATTGGCTCTTAGTGGATTTACAGCGTTGCCCACTTCATTTAGTTACGTGCCATACGTGATACACGTTTTGGGCAATCATGTCTCTTTCGAGACATGGCTGACTGGGCAGATGATTTTTCCTCAGTAGGTTGGCATTACTTTCTTCGGTAGGCTGGTTACAGACCAAGATTATAGAACCCAATATGTTCTGCCATTTAACTCAGAGCTGAAGGGAGAAAAGATTGATTATATCACATTATTATATTAAGTATTATTAGTAGGGGGGTCATTTTATTACTTCATAAAAATAGACAACCGAACCCCCACTTTAGAAGATTAATTATATTTTCAACTATTATATTCAGTCAGTCAGTTAAGTGCCATACTTGAAATACGCTGGGGGCGATCATGTCTCGAAAGAAACATGACTGATTGGGCAGAAGAGTATCACGCAGTAGATTGCCATTGCTTTCTACGGTAGGCTGGTTGCCGACCAAGGTTATAGAACCCAATCTGTCCTGCTATTTGACTCATAGGTAAAGGGAAAAGAAATCTATTATATTATTATGTAGTAATTAGTGGGGGATCGGTTTCCTATTGTTATATATATATAAGCCTTAATCATTATTCCAACTATTATATTCAGTCAGTTAGCTAAGTGCCATACGTGATACACACTTTGGATGATCATGTCACAAAAGAGACATGACTGACTGGGCAGAAGAGTATCCCGCAGTAGATTGCCATTGCTTTCTACGGTAGGCTGGTTGCCGACCAAGGCTGTAGTACCCAATCTGTCTTGCTATTTGACTCATAGGTAATCTGTCCTAATATTTAACGCATATGGTTAAAAAAAAAATGATATGTAACAGTCTACTCAAAATCTTAGTAAAGGCACCTTAAAAACTATATTTCCCAAACAGTAATGGCGATTCCAACAATACGTCGAGCGTCATGATTCTTACATTCAGGAATTACACATTACTTTTTTCTTTTTGTTTATAATGATTTTTACCTTGTACGAAGCTCGGCAGTCACTCGAGGCTGTAAAGAGATTAAGATTGTAGTGTTTGAGGAAGTATGTCCTTCGGAGTCATTTGCACAAGGCAAGGGTTTGGGGAAAAAATGACAACAGGACTCTATTTTCTGTCCGATATGACTCTTGTAAAGATTTAGGATAGCAGTGGGGGTCAGATATTTGCTGCATTGTGATAGAATCCTGCCATTGTCGCAGCATCTTGAGCGATGACATGTATGTACGTGTTTCACTTGTGGTGGTGACTGAACTTGTCCCAATAAACACTCTAGGCACATTCGTTAAATCGGGCATGGGGAAATGTCTAGATCTCATCGGCAATGGTAGAAAGTCACAAGCTTGGTTCCCGAGGTATTGAATGTGACCACCTAGCCCCCAAAACAAAGTTAACAGGTGGTCGGCTAGTGTTTTAATGTTGTATCATCGTAATAGATATTGACAAAAGATCGGATAGTACTCTAAGGCAAATCGTATATATAAAGTTGGACCAAGAATCGAACCCTGTGATACGCCTGCGTTGATCCTTTGAGCCTCTGATTGCTAGCCGTAAAGCGCCACCGTCAGGGACCTACCCGTTATTGAATCATGATAAGTATAGAGAAGATCAACTTTGTGAGGTTATTCAGAAATAATCAATAAACCATTTGAGTTTTGAAAGATCGCCAAAATAGTTGCATAAAATATAATACAGGCGAGTAATGTGTCAAGAAGATATATTACATAAGTATCAGCTGATTTAGATAGATATTAATATAGATAATGAATAGGCATAGATAGATAGATAGATAATAAATAAGCATAGATAGATAGATAATGAATAGGCATAGATAGATAGATAGATAATGAATAAGCATAGATAGATAGATAATGAATAGGTATAGATAGATAGATAGATAATGAATAGGCATAGATAGATAGATAGATAATGAATAGGTATAGATAGATAGATAGATAATGAATAAGCATAGATAGATAGATAGATAATGAATAGGCATAGATAGATAGATAGATAGATAGATAATGAATAGGTATAGATAGATAGATAGATAATGAATAAGCATAGATAGATAATGAATAGGTATAGATAGATAGATAGATAATGAATAAGCATAGATAGATAGATAGATAATGAATAGGCATAGATAGATAATGAACAGGCATAGATAGATAGATAGATAATGAATAGGCATAGATAGATAGATAGATAATGAATAGGTATAGATAAATAGATAATGAATAGGTATAGATAGATAGATAGATAGATAGATACATAATGAATAAGCATAGATAGATAATGAATAGGTATAGATAGATAGATAGATAATGAATAGGTATAGATAGATAGATAGATAATGAATAGGGATAGATAGATAGATAGATAATGAATAGGCATAGATAGATAGATAGATAATGAATAGGTATAGATAGATAGATAGATAGATAGATAGATAGATAATGAATAAGCATAGATAGATAATGAATAGGTATAGATAGATAGATAGATAATGAATAGGCATAGATAGATAGATAGATAATGAATAGGTAATGATAGTATAGATAGATAGATAGATAGATAGATAGATAGATAATGAATAAGCATAGATAGATAATGAATAGGTATAGATAGATAGATAGATAATGAATAGGCATAGATAGATAGATAGATAATGAATAGGTATTGATAGATAGATAGATAATGAATAAGCATAGATAGATAATGAATAGGTATAGATAGATAATGAATAAGCATAGATAGATAGATAATGAACAGGCATAGATAGATAGATCGATAGATAATGAATAGGCATAGATAGATAGATAGATAATGAATAGGTATAGATAGATAGATAGATAGATAGATAGATAGATAGATAGATAGATAGATAGATAGATAATAAATAGGCATAGATAGATTGATAAGAATCATAATGTCACAGGCAAAATTTTCAACAACATTTTATCGATTTGGAATATTGACAAATAATATCTTCAATATGATTACTATCATTTGTAATGGAAAAGTTGATTCATTTTGCCAGATTCATGTGAATTGGATGCAATAACTTCACATTGCCTTGGACTTCAGTCTTTATTTCTTCAATCAAGTGTGTAGCATCTGTCATTTTCATAGAGTACACCTTATCTTTTGGCAGACCCCCAGAGAAAGAAGGCAACTCTTTCAAGAAAACCAAAATTTAATCTTTGGAGGCAAGAAAATCTAGTTAATGAGATTTTCTTTTAGGCCAGACTTTACTGATGCTCTCTCTCTCTCTCTCTCTATATATATATATATATATATGCTACAGGCTATAATTATTAAGCCGCCCCAGTTTTTTTTTTAAAGAAATGATATATTTCATATTATTTTTAGTATTTATTGCCGAGTGGATAATTCTAAATGAAAATAAAATAGTTCTTTTGTTATTACTGCACAATAACATCTACATCAAAGGAACTGTTCTGGTGTCCAGTTTTTGTGCTCTCTTCCCCATGCTAGTCTCTTCTTCTAATTGGCTTGCCAAAGCCAAGGCTTCCTGGCTGCCTCGTAAAATTTTACAAAGTAATAATAACAAAATAACATTCTATTTTCATTTAGAAGAGACAGGAATCTAAACTTATTTATAAATAAAACTTTGTCTGTGTGTGTGTGACTCCGAAACGGCTGAACCAATTTTCTTGCAAATTTACACAGTTGTACAATAATCATCTGCAAGTGTTTTAAGCTCGGTTTTGTGTTGAGGTACCCCCAATAAATATCAGAAATCCATAATCGAAAAAATCGGGTCCGATTTTAATCAAATTTGATACACTCATAGACAAAGACAAAAGAAACGATATTCAGAAGTTTCAGGGTTGCAGTTCTTACAATAGTGCAGAAAATTTGATATCGATACCAGGAAATCAAAATTTGACTTACATCCATTCATTTTTCTTTCAATCTCCGGTTTCGCTTTAACTGGAAACAACTATTGCTTTTTAGTCTTTTGTGCCAACGTTCAAAGAGTCTGAGCTCCAGGACCATGGATTAGTTTTAAAGCTTCCATTACACCCGAACAACGCCGGGCTAAACTGCTAGTATATAACTAAAAGAAGGTCTAGACATGACTTTCATTTGCAGCAGTATCATTAAAAAAGGCAACATCTTGTCATGTTGTTCACAACTATTTAGACCGGTGAACGCTTCGCCAATTCCTCGCCGGGAGGCAGGAATGCCCAACGGCTTAATTTTAAGGAACCAAATAGCAAACTGAACAAGATAATCATTTTACCAGTATCGTTCATGTCCTCTTTCTTTCTCTCGGACGAAATCATTTGTGTAATTTCCTTTGGAAATGATCAGATCTTTAATGAACTTAAGATAATAATTTTAATCAAAACAGTGGAGCAAGAACACTTCTCAAATCCTGAAATTTTTGAAGTTAAAACATGTTATTCAAATAAATGTCCATACAAAGAAAACTTATGAAGAAACATTTTAGACAAAATAATGCACTACATTTATTAACCTTAGAATTAAATTAAATTCCTGCCAAACAAATGCTTCATAAATGTTTGCTGTAGACAATTTAAAGTGATTATATGCAAAGAGAGTAAATTGTTTTCATTCATAACTTAGAACAATACAGTTCCACTGATATTATCATCATGCGTTGTCAGCATACACTATTATAATAGAAGCAAAAAAACAAAAAAAAACAGGTGTTTGTACAACCAGTAATTTAATAACATTCAGTTATAGTTTGTTTTTGCTTTCTTTTTCTTTTTTTGCAGGAAGCATTCAGAATTAATTTGAACGGTATGGAAATTTGTTGATTAAAAATAATTTTTCTTCTTTTAAGTTCTATACAAAAGTAATGAAGTTAATTCGTAAAAATGGACATACGTTTTTGTACTCATTTGAAAATATATTCTCTGATTTGCAAAACTATGTTCAGTGATTATCTATATCTATATCTATCTATCTATATATATATATATATATATATATATATATATATAATCCTTGCAAATATTTTGCCGTCATTTTCTATTACAGGTTTACACGCTTAAACATGCATAGCGTTTAAAGAAAGGAGTAACAATTATCCGAAATCAATCTGGCTCAAAATTTTTCAATAGATTTTCATAGAATGCATAGTCCGAAGGCGAATTGGCATGGCAAAGGGCGCATTCCAGAAGATGAGTAAAGTACTAACACACAGGAAATTTTCACTAGAAACAAAGAAAAGAGTGCTGGATTGTTATGTGATGACAGTTCTTCAATACGGCAGCGAATGCTGGACAATATCATCGAAAATGAGGACAAAACTTGAAGCAGCGGAAATGTGGTTCTACAGAAGGATGCTACGGATATCGTGGACTGGGCATGCAATCAACGATGAGGTGTTGGAAAGAATGGCAACAAAAAGGAAATTGATGCTCAGTTCCTGGGACATGCAATGAGGAAGGAAAGCCTGTAGAACCTGATACTGACTGGTCAGATAGAAGGAAAAAGAGACAGAGGAAGGCAGCGGATAACGTATTTGCATGGTCTGATCAGGTGGATGACGGAACGGGGGTTGCGAGGTGAGCAAACATACTAAGAGCCACAAGAGATAGGGAGACGTGGAGAACCATGATCGCCTGAAGAAGAAGTTATATGCCAACAGTTTATAAGAAATTATAATGTGGCTTTAAAGTGGGGGATCAATTCTATATTATAATCAATACATAAACTAATCCCTCATTTTGTGCCCATGCTAGTTTCTATACATTTATAGTCTAGATTTATGTCTCTTCAAGGCAGACCAAAGTTTCTGAATGTACACCCCCACTTTATTTCATTTATCCATATGAAAGTGTTACTTTAATTTTTTTAAGCAGAATGATACTGACAGGCCAGATAGAAGGAAAAAGAGACAGAGGAAGGCAGCGGATAACATATTTGCAGGGCAAGATCAGGTGGATGACGGAACGGGGGTTGTGAGGTTTAACAGGAGCAAACATACTAAGAGCCACAAGGGATAGGGAGACGTGGAGAACCATGATCGCCTACGTCCTGAAAGGACAGGGCACATAGAAGAAGAAGTGTTAAAAATAGCATATGTATAAGGAGATCAGAATTGTACGGTAATAATCGAAGTTCCTTTATATTAAAATACATTCTACGCGGTAGTATAACCAAAAATAGAGAAAAGGTATAGTGTTAAAAATAGCAGAAGTATTAAGTTCATTTCTGTTGGTAGTATTAAGGGAATAACCGAAATTTGTTTCTTTCAAAATACATATTATGCGATAGAATAATAAGGATTCTATAGAATGCGTAGTTTTAAAAATAGCAGGAGTATCAGGGCATAAGAGTTGGTAGTTAGTTTATAACAAAATTCCCCTTGTTTTTAAATACATATATCCTGGTAGCATAATAAAGATTTTATAGAAAGTATAGTGTTAAAAGTATCAGAAAATAAGATATGAGGGGGTAGTAGTGTGGCAATAAACAAAATTGGTTAAAAAACACACACACACATATATATATATATATATATATATATAGTAAGGTAAAAATCGAAGTTACTTTATCTTAAAATACATATTACGCAGTCAGTCAGATAAGTGCCATACGTGATACACTCTTGGGCGATCAAGTCTCGAAAGAGACATGACTGACTGGGCAGAAGATTATCCCGCAGTAGGTTGCCATTGCTTTCTGCGGTATACTGGTTGCCTACCAAGGCTATAGAACCCAATCTGTCCTGTTATTTAACTCATAGCTAGAGAGGGAAGAGATGTATTATATGATTATGTAGTAATTAGTGGGGGATCAGTTTACAACGAGTGTGTACGTGTAGCTACAAACTGAAGAGACTATCGTTTAAGAAGGACGCTGGAAATTACGAGGCTTCGTTTTATCTTTCATTCTAAATACTGTGAAAAGAGAACAGGTTTCCGCCCTCTCCATTTTTATAAGTTAATTTCTTTACGCAGATATATTGATATATATTTAAAAAAAAGTTTGACATCAACAGATATATATATATATATTTGAAGAACTCTATTCTGTTTAAACCCTTTATAAATATTCGACATGTTATCAACACTTTTCAGGAGAGAAAATGTCAGCAATAGAAATTATTGAAATGAAGCTGAAGAAACAAAACATTTTAAAAACAAAAGGTTAGGTTGATAAAGATGTAAGGATTCTTATACGGGTCGTGTTTCTGGGGGAAACTAACGTTCATAGTTCTCCACATGTTAGCAAAACTCGCAAACATCTGTCCATCGCTTTTGCTTGGTCGGTATCATCACACTATAAGGTCATCAGAATTAGTTGTAGTAACGCAGCAGCCTAAGTTTCTTTATTCTAAAATACATATTACTCGTAGCATAATTAAGATTTTATAGAAGTTATAGTGTTAAAAGTAGCAGAAGAATAAGCACACCAATGTTTATATTGTATCGAGGCAGCAGATAATTTTCTAAGCATATTCTGTTAAATATGAGAGACAATGAATGTCTATTATATTTAATCATGGGCCGTTCTAAACGTCGTATTTTGGCTTTAATCCCAGGTGAAAATAAAGACAAAAATTCTCCAACATTTGGATAATTCTTATTACTTTTTTATGTCAACACAAGATAAAATTGTCATTGATGATGGATGTTTTTATGCTAACGTCCTTGTAACCTCTCTGAAGATGGCTCATGTGAGCCGAAAGCTGAGAACCAACTTAATAAAAAATTATTCAAATGTTGGAGAATTTTTTTCTGTATTTTCCCCTGAAATTAAAGGGAAAATACGATGTTTAGAACGCTCATGATTAAACATAATATACATTAATTGTCTCTTATATTTAACAATATATATATATATATATATATATATATATATATATATATAATATTTATTAATAAATTATAACATTGATATGTTATAATATCACTACAAAAGTAGCTATTTTGTTTCGACACTTTTTGTGTCTTTTCAAGTGATGTTGTTATTTCAAATGATGTTATTTCAAGTGATGTTGTTATTTCAAATGAAATTCGAAATAACAACATCATTTGAAAAGACACAAAAAGTGTCGAAACAAAATAGCTACTTTTGTAGTGATATTATAACATATCAATGTTATAATTTATTAATAAATATTATTATTATTATTAGCTCTACTTTGTATTGAGCACTTTTTTAAAAATAGTGTTTCTTTGGATGGGGAATATTATTCCACCCATACTTGGATATATATATATATATATATATATATATATATATATATATATATAAATTAAAATAAATTTCAAAAATTCAAAAATGTTCAATGAACATTTCAACATGAAATCCCTAAGAGAGAATTCACGTCTCCTCAGCAACAACGTTTCATATCAAAATGAAGAAAAATAAGATCAAAAAGGAGAAAAAAATAAATAACGGTTAAGATTTGAGAAATATACGCCACAAATTTTTTTTTTAAATCTCAGTCTATTTTTGGTTTTTACTTTTTGGTAGAGTTGTAAGTAATGAGATGGAAATTTGGCATACCTAGCTTCATAGACGAAAAGGGTTAAGGAATGGGAGGTCGTTAAATTGGGAATTGGGTTAAACAAAACAGAACAGAAAGGGAAGGGGCGGAATATAAAAAGAGTGTATAGAGAAAAAAATAAAGAAGGGAAGAAAAGAAAGAAAAAGGAGAACATATCAAATAGAAAACGCTCGGTACGTGTCTAAATAAATTTAACTTTAAATGTTTAAAAGGGTTAAATATTTGGAAAAAACAGACACACACACAAACATCTTGTCGTTTATATATATATATTATCGATTTTCTGCACTATTGTAAGAACTGCAACCTTGAAATTTCTGAATATCGTTTCTTATGTATTTGTCTATGAGTGTATCAAATTTGATTAAAATCGGACCACTCCTTCTATAACCCGATTTTTTCGATTATCGATTTTCGATATTAATCGGAGGCACCTCGACACAAAACCTAGCTAGGAACACTCACAGACGCTTATTGTACAACTGTGTAAATTTTTAATAAAATCGCTTCAGCCGTTTCGGAGTCTATAGGTAACGGACACACACACAGACAAAGTTTCATTTATAAATAAGTTTAGATTAGATATCCAGGCTTGACGTTGCTTCAATTCAATGTTCATACGACAACTGGTGTTTCAAATCAAAGTGGTCGTAAATGCAACAGTTATTGTTCCACTAGGGATAATCTTAAAAGGATCAAAGATTATATGAAATGGACAATATAAGATAAAAGTTTGCAACACCCAGATGGCGGTATTATCGAATAAAGAAATGACTGGAATATTGATCAGACATGCTTTCAAATTAGCTTAGGAATTCAGACAGATAGCACAGATGATACATCTAGAATAATAAATAGATTACGCTGAGAAAGAGAGAGAGAGAATGAGAATAGGAATTGTTAATAGTTGTTACTGTTGATAGATGAAGAAAAGAGTATATATGTTATACACTTCTTTGTACAAAATACGAACACTGACAGTAAAAGTTTGCAACATAGGAAAAAAGCCGTTTAGATCAAGGGCCGGCAACATACGACCCGCGGGCCGGATCTTGCCCGCGAAGGCATTTTGACCGGCCCACGAGACTGATTACCAATGACTCTATTTTTAACATGCGAGACAAGGCGTTCGAATTTAACAAAAGGCCTGCTGTTATCTTCCTCTGATCCACCCTTCTGAATTTGGAGACTATGACCGCAAAAACACGATCAAAACCCAGTCACCTCCATTTCTGTGTGAAAAATAAAACAAAAACTGAGAGCCGATTTGACCGACTGACCGGCGACAGACATTAGGCGGGGACACCTTCAAAGAGACAATGTTGTCTCAGTCGGCATTCTATTTCACTCCTCCAACAACATCGCTTACCCCTGCCACCTACCCTATGTAAATTGCTGGAATATTTCAATGTGCCATGTTCCTATCTTATCATACGTAAGTGTATATGTTTGCAACTATTTGTACTCGTATGTATGGGTATATGTGTTTCGTTTTTGTTTGATGTGTGTGTGTGTGGTTCGTTTGTGGTACAATTTTCAATAACAGTTTCAAACCTACACATCATAATTTCATCCATTTTGCTTCGGTTGATTTTTTTCACTTTGAAGTATTTTGACGTTTATTGAGGAAAAGTAATTTGTGTTGGGTGTTTTTAATTTTAGATTTTCTTTTCTTTTTCTGATTTCTCAATATTTTTTTTCACGATGGTTTTAAATATTTAGATTGACAGTTCTGCATATGTAATTTTCTTTAATTTTTCATTAATGGCCTTCCTCCGGCCCGCGGGGTCGAATGAGTTGCCGACCCCTGGTTTAGATCAACGTGAGTGTGTCGTGTTTTCTGAGGAGGTAAAGGTCCAGGAAGAAAATAATCATGCCTCGGAGGAATGATCAGAGAAGAAGAAAATGGTGAGTGGAAAAATGAGCAGTCATGGTTGCAAATTCATACTCGAAAAGAGAAGAAAAAATTGACACAATATTGTAAATGTAAAAACCGAGACGAAGACACCAGTCCAAATGGCTTAGATTAGGTTCTCACAGATTAAATGCCGCACTTTGTATGAAATGAATAAGACAAACAGCAGTATCAGGCCAGAGCAGTGCAGTTTCGTCAAAGACGAAATATATTTTTCATTTTGGCTCCCCTATCATCCGATTCATACTCCGCCCTCTTCTCTTGAACGGGAGCAGCGGTTTATCTTCTTGTTTAAGTAGGCGCTATCAGTTCTTTCTTCTCAACAGGCTTTAATACTTACGATTTAACAGGATTTTTGTGATGGGCGGATGGTGGAAACATCTGTTTATACAGAGGGTACCGGTTTGACAGATTTTTGGTTGCTGTTTCCGAAAGTTTGTTGGGAGTCCGAATTCTTGCGTAGCGTTTTGACAGGCTGCTCTTATAAATAATATCGGGCTCCTTGCAGTCATTTATATTGTACTAGCAGTATAGCCCAGTGTTGCTCGGGCTCGGGTGTAATGAAAGCTTTAAAACTAACCCATAGTTCTGGGGCTCAGACTCAGCCTAAAGAATATTTGTGTGACGTTTGGTGAGAATCGGATAAAAATTGTGGATTTGTATAAAGGACATACAGACAGATAAACAGACACACACAGACAGACATCTTGCCTATATATATATATATATATATATATATATATATTATCGATTTTCTGCACTATTGTAAGAACTGCAACCTTGAAATTTTTGAATATCGTTCCTTAGGTATTTGTCTATGAGTGCCTCAAATTTGATTAAAATCGGACCACTCCTTCTATAACCCGATTTTTTCGATTATCGGTTTTCGATATTTATCTGTGGTACCTCG
Source organism: Ascarosepion bandense (assembly GCA_037127315.1). NCBI lineage: Eukaryota > Metazoa > Mollusca > Cephalopoda > Sepiida > Sepiidae > Ascarosepion > Ascarosepion bandense. The sequence goes on from JBBBDQ010001114.1 coordinate 642,089, forward strand.
ACAAAAAACCTAGCTAAGAACACTCGCAGACGCTTATGCTACAACTGTGTATATTTTCAAGAAAATCGGTTCAGCCGTTTCGGAGCCTATAGGTAACGGACACACACACATACACAGGCATACACACAAAGTTCCATTTATAAATAAGTTTAGATCGTCCAATTCATATAGTTTTTGGTCTCTTTAAGAACAATGAACACGATATTAAAGCTCAGGATGCTATCAGAAAGGACAATGTAAATGAAAAAAGGCCGTCAACATATGTTTTGTAGATTATGCCAAGGCGTTCGACAAAGTACGCCACAAAGAATTGAGAGAAATGCTCAGCAACCTCAACATATTTGGCAAAGACATCAGAGTAATCAAGAACCTCTACTGGCAGCAAACCGCCTACGTACAGACAGGAAAACGAATTCAGCAGATGTACAGAGTTAGAAAGCGGCGTAAGACAAGGATGTGTCTTTTCACCGGATCTATTCAACTTGTACCGCGAGACTATTCTGAAGACCCTCGAAATTATACCAGGATTCATCATCGGAGACCACAATCTGAAAAACATAAGATACGCAGATGATACACTGCTGATAAACAGAAACGGAAACGAAACTACAAAACCTTATAAAGAATTTAGCTGAAGAAACTTGAAAAAAGGATAATGCAAGAAAACCATCACCAGCAAACAGATTAGCCCAAAATGTAAATTACAGAAGAAGGATACTAAATTCAAGCAGGTACTAAAGGTTTAAATACCTGGGAAGTGTTCTAACAGTAAAAACGGAAAGTGCGACACTGAGATCCGAAGGCGAATTGGCATGGCAAAGGAAGCATTTTAGAAGATAAGTAGAATATTCAGAGACAGGAAATTTTTCACTAGAAACAAAGAAGTGAGTACGGGATTGCTATGTGTCGTCAGTTCTTCAATAGGGCAGTGAATGCTGGTTAATATCATCAAAGATGAAGAAAAACCTTGAAGCAACTGAAATGTGGTTCTATAGAAGCATACTGGATATAAAGTGGGGGATCAATTCCATATTACAATCAATATATAAACTGACCCCTAACTTTGTGGTCACAGCAGTATCTATACATTTATATTCCTGAGATCCAAAAGCACAAGGATGCATTCCAGGAGCTGAGAAGAGTATTAAGAAACAGGACAATTTCGCTAGAAACAAAGAGAGTACTGGATTGTTATGTGATGTCTGTTCTTCAATATGGCAGTGAATGCTGGTTAATATCATCAAAGATGAAGAAAAACCTTGAAGCAACTGAAATGTGGTTCTACAGAAGGATGCTTAGGATATATAATGGATCGAGCATGTGAGGTTAGAACCGAAAGGGCAATTAATACTGAGCATCAGGAAAAACAGCTAAATTTCTTGGGACATGCAATGAGGAAGGAGGGCTTGGAGAATTTGATATTCACATGTCAGACAGAGGAAAAAAGCGACAGGGGAAAGCAGCAGGTAACATTCTTGATAGGTATGAGCAAGCTGATGACTGAGTTCGGCTAGGTTAACAGGAAATAGCGTGCCAAGAGTCACCAGTGATAGAAAGACATGTAAGTCCATGATCACCTACGTTCTGAAGAGACATGGCACATAGAAAAATTTTAATTCGATGGGTGAAGTTAGACACCAAATTAAAACTTACTACTAAAATTTTAATTATTGGCTTAACGTCACTTCCGTCCCATTGACAGCTGTCTTCCGATACAAAATAATTTGTGCAGGAGCTGACAATTCACATCTGGCTAGAAAAAAACAAAAATTATTCCGAGCATGTTTTCATTTGACAACTGTCTGACATTTTAGCAAGATCCACGCGTTCAAATTTTAAACATCTGTGTTACTAAGCGGAAAATACACTTCACGTTAAAAAATCCATGCTGTCCAAAAATATCGTATCAACGAATATTTAACATTCGGAATGGGTTCAGACATATATAGACAGAGTGAAGGCTTAGCAATGGGCTCGCCATTATTACCATCATTGGCTAACATATACATAGAATACTCTGTATAGATGGCATTAGAATCCACATCTCTACGGCTGAGATACGTTGATGACATCATCATACTTTGGCTACATTGAGAAGAGGTTCAGACGTTACTCACTAATAAAATCATCGATACACTTCACTATGGCAAAAGAGAGCGACAACAAACTAGAATTCTTGGATGTACTAATATTTCAAACAGATTTGGTATACTGCAAGCCAACATTCACGAAACAAAACTTTAACTTCAACTCCCACCACACATACAATGTAAAGAAAGGGATCGTTTGCTGCCTGCAACATCGAGCAAAGATCATAAGCTTTTGGACAGTTGACTGAGAAGAGTGGAACCACACGTGGCTGAGCTACAAAAATTGTTCATCCTTATCTAAGATGCTCCTTTTTTTTGTTTCTTTTTCTTGCATACACTTTTTTTCGCAACAATACTAGAGGCAAGAATGAATAATGGATAACTCCTTTGAAATATCACCATTAAATATTTGGTGTTCAGTGGAGATTTTTGGATATTGTTTCAGTAATTCACATACGTCTAACCACTAGACTACTAACTTACTGTTCTCAAAAAAAAAATATATTTTTATCGTACGTAATTGTTCTTTTTCCTAGTTTGTACTCAAACAGCGTCATTACTCGTTCTCATTTTATCGTAATCATTTTCATAGACAAAATGAGTATCAATATATTGACAGAAAAATTATCTGGAAAGAAAAAAGAGTCATGGATAAATGAACATTTTTTTTTTATATAACGTGTTGTATACCACTGGGACGACGACGAAGATAATGCTTCAATCACTTCAACGGGGGAATAAACAATTTCTTCTTCGTCGAAACCAATCTGCAACTAATTCTTCACGAGTGAACAAAAATCGATAATCTTTTCAGGAAAACGACAAAATAATGCTGCATTAAAATGTTGGAGTTCTTCTCTAAAAAATGACAGACCATAAACCAGGACCGTGCTTAGGGCCACCGCAATTGCGGGGGTGGCGGAGAAAGTTCCCTAAGGACCGCAAGGCCCCGGGAAGCCGCAAGGCTCCTTGGCTCTGCAGATCTATTGTAATGAAAAGAAATTAACAAAATAATGTTTAGGATTAACTGGAAAATTATTATCATACTTGTATGTTGAAAAAACATCTATCAACCCGTCTCTCTCTCTCTCTCTCTCTATATATATATATATATATATATATATATATATATAATCTTTGATAGAAGCCTTCCGGCCCTGAAGAGGCCGCAGATCATTTGTAATTAAAAGAAATTAACTTGAGAGAGAAATAGATTATCGATATCTATTTCAACATACATAAAAAGTAGCTAAAAGTTGTGAAAACTTTCGTAATGTATAGCTTCAAAACGCCACTTCTGCGAGTGTATTATTTTGTTTAAAGTACCATTTATTGTGGGTTTAGTATGTTCAAGGGGGCGCGAGTTGCATTCTGTGGGTAGAGAGGACACAAGGCGCATTATGCGGGGGGGGGCGATGTTGCTAAGCACGGCACTGCCATAAACTGTTATCCATTCGGCGAGAATCTGCTCGAATCGAATGTTGATTATCTTTCCACATCAGATAAATAACGAAATCAACTGTTTTTCATCTATTCTTATTAACAAAGGGGTGATTTTCCGTATTGTGGAATGGTTGGGTTGGATCTGTTGGGATTAAGCACACGCGCATACGAACAGCAGCCGGTTGCGGCCGACTCCCTGCTTTCTGTTTCTCTAACTGAACCCTGGCCTTTACCATGGGTCACCTCAGGCCTGTCACAACCTCCCAATCAGAGGCCTTGCTACCACTTCGGGTCATGGTGGACCTGGGAACAACAGCAATTAAGAGGTGGTTCCATGCACCTCACAACCTCCCAATCAGAGGCCTTGCTACCACTTCGGGTCATGATGGACCTGGGAACAACAGCAATTAAGAGGTGGTTCCATGCTCCTTACAACTTCCCAATCAGAGGCCTTGCTACCACTTCGGGTCATGGTGGACCTGGGAACAACAGCAATTAAGAGGTGGTTCCATGCACCTCACAACCTCCCAATCAGAGGCCTTGCTACCACTTCGGGTCATGGTGGACCTGGGAACAACAGCAATTAAGAGGTGGTTCCATGCACCTCACAACCTCCCAATCAGAGGCCTTGCTACCACTTCGGGTCATGGTGGACCTGGGAACAACAGCAATTAAGAGGTGGTTCCATGCTCCTTACAACCTCCCAATCAGAGGCCTTGCTACCACTTCGGGTCATGGTGGACCTGGGAACAACAGCAATTAAGAGGTGGTTCCATGCTCCTTACAACCTCCCAATCAGAGGCCTTGCTACCACTTCGGGTCATGATGGACCTGGGAACAACAGCAATTAAGAGGTGGTTCCATGCACCTCACAACCTCCCAATCAGAGGCTATGCTACCACTTCGGGTCATGGTGGACCTGGGAACAACAGCAATTAAGAGGTGGTTCCATGCTCCTCACAACCTCCCAGTCAGAGGCCTTGCTACCACTTCGGGTCTTGGTGGACCTGGGAACAGCAGCAATTAAGAGGTGGTTCCATGCTCCTCACAACCTCCCAATCAGAGGCCTTTCTACCACTTCGGGTCATCGTGGACCTGGGAACTACAGCAATTAAGAGGTGGTTCCATGCTCCTCCACAACCTCCCAATCAGAGGCCTTGCCACCACTTCGGGTCATGATGGACCTGGGAACAACAGCAATTAAGTGGTTCCATGCTCCTCACAACCTCCCAATCAGAGGCCTTGCTACCACTTCGGGTCATGGTGGACCTGGGAACAACAGCAATTAGAGTGGTTCCATGCTCCTTACAACCTCCCAATCAGAGGCCTTGCTACCACTTCGGGTCATGATGGACCTGGGAACAACAGCAATTAAGAGGTGGTTCCATGCAACTCACAACCTCCCAATCAGAGGCTATGCTACCACTTCGAGGTCATGGTGGACCACGGGAACAACAGCAATTAAGAGGTGGTTCCATGCTCCTCACAACCTCCCAATCAGAGGCCTTGCTACCACTTCGGGTCTTGGTGGACCTGGGAACAACAGCAATTAAGAGGTGGTTCCATGCTCCTTACAACCTCCCAATCAGAGGCCTTGCTACCACTTCAGGTCATCGTGGACCTGGGAACTACAGCAATTAAGAGGTGGTTCCATGCTCCTCCTGGCACTCCAATCAGAGGCCTTGCTACCACTTCGGGTCATGATGGACCTGGGAACAACAGCAATTAAGAGGTGGTTCCATGCACCTCACAACCTCCCCAATCAGAGGCCTTGCTACCACTTCCGGGTCATGGTGGACCTGGGAACAACAGCAATTAAGAGGTGGTTCCATGCTCACAACCTCCCAATCAGAGGCCTTGCTACCACTTCAGGTCATGGTGGACCTGGGAACAACAGCAATTAAGAGGTGGTTCCATGCTCCTCACAACCTCCCAATCAGAGGCCTTGCTACCACTCCGGGTCAGAGTGGACCTGGGAACAACAGCAATTAAGAGGTGGTTCCATGCTCCTTACAACCTCCCAATCAGAGGCCTTGGTGCCGTATGCGGTTAACCGTCATGTCCAGGAAGACACCGGTAGAAAGTTCCACAAGCTCGAGTACAAATAATGCTAACACAGAATTTGCGGTTACTTTCAACTGTAAATAGATGAGACCTTGTTGTCAAACAAAATTTCTTTCTTCACGGTGCTGTATCTCTTCAGGGGGTAAGCGATCATGGCCTTCCGCATCTCCCAATCAATATTATCTATTTATACGCATTCTCCTGATATCCTTTCAAAATCTCTCACTGCCATCCATTTGCTCCAGCTCATCAAGTATATTACTCGTTGCTTTCTTCTGTCTCTTTTTTTCTCTAACTGACCTGCGGGTATCAGATTCTCCAAGCCCTCCTTACTTATTACATATCCCAGAAACTTCATCTATTTTATCCTGATGTTAAGTATTAGTTTTCATTTCGTTTCCATCTTCTCCCAAACCTCATAGTTGTTTGGTTCATGATATGCTAAACATCCTCCTGTAGAACTATATTCCAGTTGCTTCAAATTTTATCTTCATCATTAGTGAGATTACCAGCATTCACCATATTGAAAAACAGATATCACACAACAATACACTAGTTTTTTCTTTGTTTCCAGCGAAAATCACTTGTTCCAATACTCTACCCAGCTTCTGGAATGCCTCTTTGCATTCTTCTGATCTCGGTGTCGTAACATTTCCCAGGTATTTAAATTTCGGTAAATGTTCGTTTTAGGTGCCGACGCCTTTTCCACTTTCAAATTTATCCAAAATAGCATTAAATCTGTGCAAATGTATATGATGAACTCAAATCAACAATTAGTTATTGAAGAAAATTACCTTTTTTGCTTTGAAAGTCCATAAAAAAAAACGAACTATATCTCGCAATTTTCTCTCCCGTAACTCTAACGCAGTCATGTAATTAACTGCAGAATGACGTTCTACGTAGGCAGCAATTTTCTTTTGAATTTTGGTCACTTTTCTTCCTTTACTGAAACTTCCGGCGTTGTACTTCCTTTTATAAAAGTAATAAGCGTAGAAATACAATAGCGTATTACTTTCATTACAGGAAGTAAATAGCCGGAAGTATCAGGAAATGAAGAAAAATCGACCAAAAATCTGCCCAAATTCGTTCACATGCGCAGTACGTCATTCTGCAGTTAATTACATGACTTCGTGAGAGTTACGGGAGAGAAAAAAGTGCAAGATATAGTTCGTATTTTTATAGACATTTAGATAAAAAATGTAAATTTCTTCAATAACTGACAGTTGATTTGAGTTCAGCATATACATTTGCACAGAGATAATGCTATTTTGGATAAATTTGAAGGGGAAAAGCGTCGGGACTTACAACGAAAATTTACCTAAATTTCTACACCTGCTTGATTTTAATATTCCTTGTCTCAGATATCTCAGGATACATCATCAGTAATGTTTCTCTTGAGGATTATTATGGGTTTCCTATCTAACGTTCCGTCTTCACTGCAACCCATTCGATATTGATCGGATAATGATTTGCGCACCATCCGCCCGCTACAATTCTTCTCTTAATGGAAAAGTAATCGACTCGGAACGAGAAACCAGGGAGCCGAGTTCGAATTCCAGCTGAATCCATTGTATTCACTTCCGCGCAAATACCCTTGGGAAAGGTATTAATCCGTCTCTTCCTTCCAGTTATGGGTTAAATAGCAGGACAGATTGGGTTCTATAGCCTTGGTCGGCAACCAGTCTACCGCAGAAAGCAATGGCAAACTAATGCGGGATAATCTTCTGCCCAGTCAGTCATGTGTCTTTCGAGACATGATCGCCCAAAACGTGTATCACGTATGGCACTTAACTGACTGACTGAATATAATAGTTGAAAACATGATTAAGACTTTTATTAGGCATAAAGTGGGGGATCAGTTTTATATTGTTATGATGTAGTAAACTGATCCCCCACTAATTACTACTTAATAATATAATACATTTTTTCTTCCTCTAACTATGAATCAAATAACAGGACAGATTGGGTTCTATAGCCTTGGTCGGTAACCAGTCTACCGCAGAAAGCAATGGCAAACTACTGCAGGATAATCTTCTGCCCAGTCAGTCATGTCTCTTTCGAGACATGATCGCCCAAGCGTGTATCATGTATGGCACTTAACTGACTGATTCTGACCCACTGCGACAGAAGAACTCCTTAAGCCAATTGCCATCAATTTTCTGTTCACAGGTTTATACCCTCTTCTATAAAAAAAGGCCGATCATACATTTTACTTCTTGATAATAGCTTATGATCATGAGCATCCCCATAAAAACAAACATTTAAAAATATATATCTGAACTTATTTATAAATGGAACTTTGTGTGTGTGTGTGTGTTTGTGTGTATCCGGTACCTATAGACTCCGAAACTGCTGAACTGATTTTCTTGAAAATTTCCACAGTTGTACTATAAGTGTCTGCGAGTGTTCTTAGCTAGGTTTTGTGTCGAGGTATCCCCGTTAAATATCGAAAATCCATAATCGAAAAAATTGGGTTATAGAAGGAGTGGTCCGATTTTAATCAAATTTGATACACCCATAGACAGAGACATAAGAAACGATATTCTGAAGTTTCAAGGTTGCAGTACTTACAATAGTGCAGAAAATTTGATATCGATGCCAGGAAACGAAAATTTGATTAACAACCATTCACTTTTCATTCAGTCTACGGTTTGGCTTTAACTGGAAACAACTATTGCTTTTTAGTCTTTCGTGCCAACGTCCAAAGAGTCTGAGATCCAGGACTATGGATTAGTTTTAAAGCTTTCATTACACCCGAGCAACGCCGGGCTATACTGCTAGTACTAATAAAAGTAAACATTTAAAAATATATATACTAATAAAAGGTGTGCGTTGTAGTGCAGTGGATATCGGCTCGGAACGAGAAATCGGAGAGCTGAGTTAAAATTTCAGTTGAATTCGTTCCATTCACTTACGCGCATATACCCTTGGGAAAGGTATTAATCCGTCTCTTTCTTCCGTTTATGGGTTAAATAACAGGACAGATTGGATTCTATAGCCTTGGCTGGCAACCAGTCTACCGCAGAAAACAATGGCAGCTTACTGCGGGAAAATCTTCTGCCCAGTCAGTCATGTCTCTTTCGAGACATGATCACCCAAGCGTGTATCACGTATGGCTGATACTAAGAAATGTATCCTAAACTTCAAATCGTTTATACTCATCCCCAAAATGGAACTAAACGCTGAATACATATTGAAAAAAGTTACTTTAACTAATCTCTGAAACGTCGTGAATATTACTAAAAACTGAGGAAACTAGTTCAAACGTTGTAAGACACATATGGACCAACCCATTAATATTCATATTTGTTCTATATGAATATTAACTTTACTAATATTTTGCAAGAAGATTCCATAATGTACCCAAAAAGAGGGAGGTTGGACTTTTTTTTTTATACACATATATACAATATTTATTTCTGAATTTATACAGAAATTGTGGCACGCGGCCGAATTAGTGGGGGCAAAAACTTGAGATGGTTTTCAATAATATATCCTATATGTAGCTAAACACTATCCCGACCCAATCACACATTACAATTTACCCATTCACTATAAGAACCCATCCGTCACCTCCCAATCCTTCAGACACCACAAAGCCATATATTTACGAGGGACTTCTAAAATTTGGATACATATATATATATATATATATATATATATATATATATATATACTGGTGAGACACCCATGAACCAAGCCATTTAATAGTTCACCAATAGGATGCTTAATCAATCAGGAAGCTCAAAATATTCCATGCGACGTGTTTAAAAGGCGGACATATTTTTCCGAATATTCGAGACTAGCTATATAGCTCGGCGTTGCTCGGGTGTAATGAAAGCCTTAAAACTAATCTATGGTCCAAGAGCTCAGACTAAAGAATATTTAAAATAATAAAATAATTGCGACAATTTACCAATCGCACCCAATATATATATATATATATATATATATATATATATATATATATATATACTAGCAGTATAGCCCGGCGTTGCTCGGGTGTAATGAAAGCTTTAAAACTAATCCATAGTCCTTGAGCTCAGACTCTTTGGACGTTGGCACGAAAGATTAAAAAGCAATAGTTGTTTCCAGTTAAAGCGAAACTGTAGAGTGAAAGAAAAATGAATGGATGTAAGTCAAATTTTGATTTTCCTGGTATCGATATTAAATAAGTTTTTTTCGTCGTAAACTGAATTTTGAAGGCTAAGTAAGTCCTCTGAGTAAATGGTATCATGACTGAGACTAAGAACTACAATTATACCTACTTAGAGCCAAATCCGAAGGAAAAACTAAAATAAAAGGGATTAAAAAATACAGACATACAGGCTGATAAAAAACACACACAAACATCTTGTCTTTTATATATATTATCGATTTTCTGCACTATTGTAAGAACTGCAACCTTGAAACTTCTGAATGTCGTTTCTTATGTCTTTGTCTATGAGTGTATCAAATTTTATTAAAATCGGACCACTCCTTCTATAACCCGATTTTCGATATTTATCGGTGGTACCACGACACAAAACGTAACTGAGAACACTCGCAGACGCTTATAGTACAACTGTGGAATTTTCCAAGAAAATCGGTTCAGCCGTTTCGGTATCTGTATATAACGGACACAGAGACACACACAGAGACAAATTTCCATTTATAAATAAGTTTAGATCAAATCCAATTCAAGACAGAAGATTCGGGAGTGTTAATCTTTGACGGTGTTTCATTGAACAGATTACGTGCTGTGAAGATACTCTATATCCATGAATTATGGCGGACATTATCAACATACCTTTCTTATCAATGATGGTAACCATAAAACTAGCAACGTTTCCTGCAAAAGAAGAAATGAATGAGTTTACAGTCAACCCGAAATTGTCAACATTCGCGTTTATCTTAGCTATTTTCTCTGAGAATAATTTCACAGTAACGAAGAATAGAAATATTTTTTAAAAAATACAGTGTGTTAATGAATATTCATCTATACTTCTGAGATGAAATAATATTTACATTATTTACCCTGTTCGAATTGGTGTTCTGATCCTTATTGTCACATTTTTGGCCCTTGTACTCTCTGGTTTCTTCAGCTACAAGGGATTTTGAACAAAGCTTTTTAGGTCACTACCTGGCTACAGCAATGGTGAATAAATAATTTAGAGAGTTGATATAAAAAGCCGATAATTACATGTCAGCAAGAAGTGGAATTTCACATGGAATGAGAATGATATATCCCAGTGATCTAAATAAAGGATTCAGTTTAAAATTTCTAGCACCTGAAGAAGGCCGGAGAATAAAACGGCCGAAACGTCGTAAACACAGAAAAACAGATGAGGATATCAGTCCGAACAGTGTAAATAATGTACGTGTATTAATGAGCCTTGTAAATTGTTGCGAAAATGATCGACCATATCTGGTGGTGTACAAAGCGACTTGGCCTATAAGACGACCTCCAGATTTTCAAATTAAAATCTATATTTACCGTGTTCAGACAACCTCCAGATCATATGCTAACATTTATTGGACTGAACCATTCATCCCTTCCACCGTTCTCGAATACGATCTTGAAACGGCTTTTTGAGAGTTTTGTTTTGGAAAAAAAAAATAAAGATGTGGCAGGAGTTAGAACTGCTGTCGAAAATCTCCCATACTAACAGCTTCCTATGAACCAGAAAATTTAAGGTTCAAATTTTATATCGGAAGTGAAAGATACCTTTATTAGGGGGCATTGTTATGTTTAAAATGCCGACTTGTACGAAAGCGAGCTAAAAACATTACCTGCAAATAAAAAAATGCCCTTTATTAGTAATTAGAATTGAAGTGAAGGCCAGAATGCTTTCCCAGTTCTAGCATCACTTCTTCCTAGTCCACCCCGCCCATATAAAAATGATGTTATACTAGAGTTTATCAACAATGGTTTTAATAAACAAACAGAGCTTTCAAGCCGTGGGCTGCATTAAAGCCTACGAAGATTTTCCTTGAATTACAACCATGAAAAAACCAGTTGATGAACATCTCTTAAGTACGTTGCTATAGTGAAAGCAATTATTAAATTCTAACGTTAATATTCGCCATCTTTAAATAATACCTCAAAATGATCTTGACGTTCCTGTTCATTAGAAGAACTAAGTTGCAAGCAGGTCATTATAGTTTTAGTTTGCAATTATTTTGTCTCAATTAAAATTTCATAAAAACTTATGCTTCATTTCAAACAAATGAAATAAACATTGACAAGAAAATTGATGTACATTCGAAGATACATACATATATTAATACATTAATATATATATATATATAAATTAATAAGAACGAAGAGAATAATTGCAACTTTATTATACTTGTAAACTACACGATGAGACATTGTTGTTTCAATGTCAAAACAAAATGTACAAATTTGTTGTAAATTGTATGTCGCACAGGTTCTAACGTAATAAATAACATTATATATATATATATATATATATATATATATATATATATATATAATACTAATCACAGTGAAACTAACACCAATTATAAGAAACTAAAACGCTAGAACTGGCGCTAACTTAACTATAATTTAATCGTCTTGAACACCCAGAAGAGAACCTCTACTTAGGTCAAAGATGGGGTATAAAAAAGAAACAAACGACGTACAAGTACAAAACGTCGAGTACCCGTATTTTGTATATATATATTTTAACTTTAATCCAAAAGGAAAAGCAGGTTGGTAAATCCCAAAATCCCGATCCTAATTAATATTAATTACATTCATATTAAAATTGATCACGGTGGGGAGCTCAATGCAATTTATATTCAAATTACAGAGCCAATTATAAAATAAAATAAAATAAATTCCGATGTTCAAATTCGTTGAATGCCGATTTCTACGAGAAATTTCTACGAGAGATTTCTCGTGTCATAAGCAACGAATTTTATTTCAAAAAGCCAAAAGACAAAATGGACAAAGATATTTTACCGGCAGAAATTCAAAAAAACTTTCATCACGGAAAATTAAAGGGGTGGTGTTAATAAGAAAGCAGACAGATATCTATGTCTATTTTTAATTTTAGATATTTTTAAATCCCCTACCTCTTAATTGAATCGAGAGTCTAAAAGTTGAAATTTAGCCTTGTCTTGTCGAAAGAAATGGTAGGGGGAAGAATAAAAATAAAAAGTAAGGAAGCAAAAAGGGGGTCGTTGACAGGGAAATAAGCTAAAAAAAAATCTATTTCTATAAAAACTAGGGAAATTGTTATTACCGTGTTGAAAAATAAATCATAGTGCTTTTTAATTTAAATAAATGGAATAAAATATTATTGACATGCAAATTTAAATTTAAATACAAATCTCAAAATTAGATTTAATTAAACAATTAAAAAATTAATAGTTAATTAATAAAATTTATAAAACACAAAAAACAAAAAATAAAAAATAATATTTACGTGGCTTTTTCAAATAAAATCCGTTGCTGGTGACAATTTGAAATTTCTCGTGAAAAGTTTTCGTAGAAATGGCCATTCAACGAATCTGAACATCGGAATTTGTTTTATTTTATATATATATATAACAGACAATGAATGTCTATTATGTTTAATCATGAGCTGTTCTAAACATCGTATTTTTATAAAAATAAATGTTTGAACAGTTGGTTTTAATATACATGTTCTTCCACTTTCTTGTAATATATATATATATATATATATATTATATTGTCAAATATAATGTTTAATCACGTGCGGTTCTGAACATGGTATTTTGGCTTTAATTTCAGGTGAAAATAATAACAAAAATTCACCAACATTTTATGTCAACACATGATGAAATCGTCGGTGATGGTGGATGTTTTTATGTTAACGTCCTTGGAACTTCTCAGAAGATGGCTCATGTGAGCCAAACGCTTAGAACCAACTTAATAAAAAAAATTGTCCAAATGTTGGAGAATTTTTGTCTTATTTTCACCTGAAATTAAAGCCAAAATACGATGTTTACAACGGCTCATAATTCAATATAATAGACATTCATTGTCTCTTATATCTAACAGTATGCGTTTAGAAAATTATCTGCTGCCTCGATACACTATATATATATATATATATACGAAAAATCTAAAGTGAGCCAAAACCTACCGCGGTTTCACACTACGGATCGTCAGGGAAAATGCTTTTTCCTGACGATCCGTATTGTGAAACCGCGGTAGGTTTTGGCTCACTTTAGATTTTTCGTGTGTTTTTGCTCTACTATTGTATTTTAGTACTTTCGTATTGAGCACTTTTTCTTGTGTTTGGTTCCGTTTGGTTTTTTTTTTCTTTACTGCGGAATCTTGAATGTTTGTTCTTGTTCCGCTGGTTTCTTTTTTTTCTCCCCATTTATCCGACGACTTAGTACGCCGGATTGTAACGGGTTTAGGTTCTGTTTGTTAATGGTTTTTTCGAAGGTTTATATTGGCATAAATTTACGGAGTGCATTCATACAGAGTCTAAGTAGTTATTATTATCATTATATATATATATCTATATATATATATATAGAGAGAGAGATATTCTTTGGAAAAAATATTCGAGATGGGTTCTAAACATCAAAGTAAGGAAAATGTCTTTATAAACATATGTTCACAAATTATTCCTTTTTTTAATATTAGGTCTTTATTATTTTTTTATTATTATTAGTCCTTCGTTTTTTAATTATTAGGTTTAAAGAAATTTTAACGTAAATGACACTTTGTTTAAATATAACATTTATTTAAATTTTTATTTGTCGCCACGGATCGATTTTGTCATAACCACAACAGCAGATGTGTCTATTCACCGGATCTGTTCAACTTGTACAGCGAGAACATTTTGAGGACCCTAGGTGCCACGCCATGATTTGTTATTGGAAGCCACAACTTCAATAACATAAGGTATGCAGATGATACAGTGTTGATTGCAGACACGGAAAGAAGACCTCCTACAGAAGGTAGCAGTGGCGAGTGACAAAAATGGTCTACAAATAAACTTTAAGAAAACTGTATGCATGGTCAACAGCAAAAGGTGCAACCCAAAATGCCCAAATACAGGTGGAGGATACTAGAATCAAGCAAGTACAAAAATTGAAATACATAGCAAGTGTTCTAACAGGAGATGGAAAGTGCGACACAGAGATCCGAAGGCGAATTGGCATGGCAAACGACGCGTTCCAGAAGCTGAGTAAAGTACTAACACACGGGAAATTGTCACTAGAAACAAAGAAAAGAGTAGTGGATTGCTATGTGATGTCAGTTCTTCAATACGGCAGTGAATGTTGGACAATATAATCGAAAATGAGAACAAAACTTGAAGCAGCGGAAATGTGGTTCTACAGAAGGATGCTGCGGATATCGTGGACTGAGCATGCAAGCAACGATGAGGTGTTGGAAAGAATGGCAACGAAAAGGAAATTAATACTGAGCATCAGGAAGAGACAGCTGAAGTTCCTGGGACATGCAATGAGGAAGGAGGGCTTGGAGAACCTGATACTGACAGGCCAGATAGAAGGAAAAAAAAGACAGAGGATGGCAGTGGATAAGATGTTTTCAGGGCCTGATCAGGTGGATGACGGAACCGGGGTTGCGAGGTGTAACAGGAGCAAACATACTAAGAGCCACAAGGGATAGGGAGATGTGGAGAACCATGATCGCCTACATCCTGAAGGGACAGTGCACATAGAAGACGAAGTCTGTCTTCGATCTGGAAACCTAATGTGATGCAGACATTTAGCTTTGCGTCCATTTCCATTCACGCGACCGTCTGTAAATCATATCTTCCCCCTCACGATATGAATATACTTGACATTGTTAAACGGAAACAGTTCTCTTTCTACTCACATTAAACTAGGTACCTCCAATATTTCGCATAAATTGTCGATACATAAATTTAAAATGAAAAAAACATTCTTGAAGATTTCATTTTAAATTTAATTAAAAGTTTAATGATTAAATTTATTTTTTCTTTTAAGCAAAAAATTCTGGTGTATTTCAGATAGAATTTATATAGATTGGAATGTCACATTTAATTTTGATTTCTTAAAATTTTCTTAAAAGCGGCCATTTTCTTAATTTTAAGAAACTTGTAAACAAACAAAAACTCATCGATTTTAAAAATATTTCAAAAGATTTGACACTTCATTTTCGTAAAGTTTGAAAGTTGAAAGTTAAATTAATCTGATTTAAAGAAATTTTAGTTACTTATAGCACAAAAAAGTAATATACAACCGATGGTCGTGTTTATCTTAGGCTGAAACGATTAAGTGTACAAAGAGAACTTTCTAAGTGAGAATAAAATCTAGCTACTTTGACCTTATTAAATTAATAAATTAATCACTTAATTGTTACTGCAAATTTTATTTTCATAATATTGCATATATCTCTTGCACATTTTCCTTTACGCATCTTGCTTTCTTGTTAGCTGCAATCTTCTGGAAAGAAAACGCTATCTCGAATGATAATATTCTGTCTCTTGGAATTTCGATTCGTTTGGTCCTTTCTCGTCAATAAAATGTTTTTCTTTCAATCTCAGTAACTCCTTGCGGCTTTATCGTTCTACTTAGGCTGAAACGATTAAAAGAGAACGGACAAAAAGTACCTTCTGAGTGGGGGTAAAATCTAGCTTCTTGGAGCTTATTAAATTAACAAACGACAAAGAATTGGATAAATTTCGCCAGCTCGCCTACATAATTGAGGTCGGCTTATCTATGACTTTTTCTTACCAAGAGAGAATATGACCTAAACTTGTAATTCTGAAATAATCACTTAGCTTGATGGCGGAAACGTAGGAACCGCCGGAGTACATCATTTATATCTTCCAACCATCAGTAGGTCATAGAAAATAATAGCTATGCCTGGAAGTGTAGGCAGGATGTTTATAATATTCCGTGTTCGGGAAAATTATTTTTGCGTGATTACTGGATAAGAGCTCTCGATTGAACCGTGAATAGACGTTTGCCGTGCGAAGGAGTTGGAAAGGAAAGTGCTTTATTTGATTCAAGCGACATCTTTAAAGGAAGAGAAGCAAGATGATTTGAGAAGAAAGATAGCTGACTTATAGAATCGATAACTATAAGAAAATATCAGCAAAAAAGTTTGAAGGGAAAAATTTCTGTCATGGCAGACTATCAAATGTTTTTAACAAACAAACAATTTAGTTGGTTCGTTGTTTTCGACTAACGTCAGGAACACATCTATGGTTCGACATCTTATTACTTTTATTTAACTTTATCATGTAATAATGTTTAGCACTTCAGTCGATAAGCTCGTCTATACTTATTCTCAGTGACGAGTTATATAGGCTCTCTCTTACACTGATGCAAATTAGGCATATTAATTTACCAGTGTCATTATATCTCTCTGAAACGTATAGGTTTTATACCTCTAGTAGTTCTTGTACTTTTTCTCATGATAGTCTCATTGCTTTGCTCTACTTCTCTCTCTCCCGTATTTCTTTCTCTGACAGACCTAGATCTGTCCCGCACCCAGATGTAATCATCTGCATTGTCTTGCATTATTTGATCTTCGTCCGAACTTTTCAAATCATTCTGGCCCACTTGATCCTAAATTCCCGCGTCATCTGATGTTTCATTCTATAACGGTTGTTCTTATGAATCATTAACGGACGGAATCGTATCCATTTCTCCCTCATATTTTTCTCTATATTCACCATGGCTCCTTATTTGATCTGTATGGCCTAATATAATTCTGCCGTTTTCTTTATTTATTATAGCTGTATAGTTGCCTCTATGATCTATCGTATCAGATGCAGGTTGGTCAGAATTGTTCGGCTCTTCGCAGCACAAGTCTGCTCAGTTACCAGCAGAGACTCGGCGACTAATTTCAAATTATTTGACAAGATCTTGGCTTAAATCCCCACCGTCGAAATGTGGCCTCCCTTTGTCTGTTCTATAAATACATTCATGGCTTCTGCTCGGACGAACTTAAGTCACTGGTGCCTCCTCAACAGGTGTTTACTCGTGCAACCAGATTGGCAACTGGGTCCCACCCATTCACAGTTAGGTTAGCCAAATGCAAACGACAATTCTACTCCAACAGCTTCTTCTCTCGCACTTTCCGCCTGTGGAACTCGCTCCCATATTCTTGCTTTCCTGACGGCTACAACCTCCAGAAATCTAAATGCAATGTCAATACTCATCTATTAACAACTGGACTCTAGCTCCCTCCCGACCCCCGTATATCCTTCCCTTTCTCTCCATCTATGTATCTGTCATCGCACCTGCATTCTCAGCTTTCTATTGCTCCTTTCTAACGAGTTTGTACTCTTTATTCTTTTCTAATTAATCTTTTTACAGTTATGTAGCCCCCCCCCACCGCTCATTAGTGGCAATTCTGACTTGCTCGGGGTGAAATGATAAAAAAAAACATCTTTAACTCTGTGTTTAGCAGAGTTATGGGCCGGTAAACGTCTAGCACCTTCCCAACAGCGTGATCACACCCCTGGTGAACCGGTTGGGGATGGACCTGTGCCGAAAAATTCACCTTATTTATTGAATGACCCTCGTAGAAGTCCTTATACCGAAAAATTCACCTTATTTATTGAATGACCCTCGTAGAAGTCCTTATACCGAAAAATTCAACTTATTTATTGAATGACCCTCGTAGAAGTCCTTATACCGAAAAATTCACCTTATTTATAGAATGACACTTGTAGAGGTCCTCATACCAAAAAATTCACCTGATTTATTGAATGTTTATTTTCCCAGCTGTTGGGTTGTCCAGGAAAATCATGCCGATTTTTAAGGAAACTTAAAACACACTCACTCAAAAAATGTTATTATTTGTTTATTCAAATAAATATGGACCCATTTTTACACAATATTTCTCCCTGTTTACTTCAACATAAATACTACGTCTTCCCAGAATTTCCGTGATTTTTCGGTAAGGAACTCATTAAAGTGTTTTTATGACCATCAAAAAAACTACATTTTTTTATCATTTCATAAGAATTTAAATAATTGAAGACCCGATTGGGAAATGACTGGTGAATATGTCGGGTTGAGTAACACAATCTAGGCAAGTTGCAACCATTTTTCCCGGGTTGCCAAAGAAACGTGTGGTCTGATATTATCCTGATAGAAAATAACACCTTTCCTCTTCGCTAATCCTAAACGTTTTTCTTGAATGGCTGCCTTTAATAACGTCCAGTTGCGAGCCGTCATTTTCAGAATCAATTGACCGGTTACTTGTTAGAAGCTAATAGTACATGATTATTGTTCAATCACACCGAATACAAAATTAAGTAATTTTGAACTTTCTTTTTTAACAGATAGGGTGAAGTGTGTTTCTAATCGGAAATATCGATAAATTTTACGTGTTCTTGTTGGAACATGAACGACTAAAAATCAACATAAAATCTCCGTCAGTTCAGTATTTACACGAAAATTGTTAGGTAGATCGAACCGGTATACCCATCTGGCTCTTTCGTCTTTAAAATGTCTTGTTAGTATCGAATTCCCCAAGTACTCTTTTTCCAATGAGTGCTCCAGAAATGTTATATTTCTTTATTTTATTCTTGTCTGTGTTTCCATTTCTTTGTTAACCAGTTTTCCTGTCCATACTATTCTCAGCATCCTACTGTAAAACCATATCTTTGTTGCCTCTCAATTCTTTTGAACACTCAGAAAGTACTTTTTGTACACCCCCTCTTAATCGTTTCAGCCTAAGTAGAACGACAAAGCCGCAAGGAGTTACTGAGATTGAAAGAAACACAACATTTTACTGACTAGGAAAGACCATAAAACGAATCAGGATTCAAGGAGACGGAATATTACCATTCTTGATGGTTCTTTCTTTTCAGAAGTTTGGATCTAACAAGAAAGCAGAAAGAAAAATGTGCAAGAAATATATTTTCTTTTTTTTAGTCGTATCACCCTGAGCAAGGCGGAAACGCCACTGATGCGCAGGGGGCTACGTAATAGTGAAAAGATTGGAAAAGAGAAAGCCGGAAACCACATCCTAAACAGGGAACAAGGGATGAGCATCTTAACCTGTTCAATAGACATGGGTGGAGTCTGAACCGGGCGATAGATAGATCTATCTACTCCAATTGATATGCGAGAGAATAATTTATGAAAATAAAATTTGGAGTAACTATTTTAACAATAAACATGCTGAGACCTATCTGCTAATCTAGACTTAGTCTTCTATGAGTCGTATCCATTGAGGACGTTGGGGATCACAGATATTTCCAGATTCCTGTTCTTTGTCGTGCTTGGGTATTTTTAATATTTTTCACCCCTAGTGTTTCATAATCCATTTACACAAGCTGGTAAGGTAGATAATATTCTGTTTTTTTTTTATCTCTGATATGTCCTGTAAGTGTCAAAATCTTCCAAGCCCTTCCTTCTCCATATGTGTCCTAGAAATTTCAATCGTCTCTTTTTGGTGTTAATTCTAAATATTTTTTTGTACATTTTCTCTTATAGTTCGTGATTACTCAGTGTAATATTTTTCAGTTACAAGGTCGTATATATAGCTACGAGATCTAAACTTATTTATAAATGAAACTTTGTCTGTGTGTGTGTGTGTCCGTTACCTAAAGACTTCGAAACGGCTGAACCGATTTTCTTGAAAATTTACACAGTTGTACTATAAGCGTCTGCGAGTGTTCTTAGCTAGGTTTTGTTTCGAGGTACCCCCGATAAATATCGAAAATCGATAATCGAAAAATTGGGTTATAGAAGGAGTGGTCCGATTTTAATCAAATTTCATACACTCATAGACAAAAACATAAGAAACGGTATTCAAAAGTTTCAAGGTTGCAGTTCTTACAATAGTGCAGAAAATTCGATAATATATATATATAAGGCAAGATGTTTGTGTGTGTGTGTGTGTGTGTCTGTTTATCTACCTGTATGTCTGTATTTTTTAAGCCCTTTTATTTTAGTTTTTGCTTCGGGTTTGGCTCTAAGTAGGTATAATTGTAGTTCTTAGTCTCAGTCATGTTACCATTTACTTAGAGGACGTATTTAGCCTTCAAAATTCAGTTTACGACGAAAAAAACTTATTTGATATCGATACCAGGAAATCAAAATTTGAATTACATCTGTTCATTTTTCTTTCAGTCTAAGGTTTCTCTTTAACTGGAAACAACTATTGCTTTTTAGTCTTTCGTGCCAACGTCCAAAGACCATGGATTAGTTTTAAAACTTTCATTACACCCAAGCAACGCCGGGCTATGCTGCTAGTCATATATACAGTTAAGCGTTTGCATATGTATCAATATGTGTACAGCCCGGGACTGAACAATATTTCACGGAAATCTTACTTGTGAATAGTCTTGGCCTAATTTTGCCGCACGATTGAAAGTTTCCTAATGAATTCACCTAAAGATGCATAGCCTATATCATGAAATTTTCGCTCATTCTCCACATTCGCCTGATATATCTTCTCCAGATATCAGATTCGTTTTAGAAGCATTGAAATTTTTAAGCCACGTCTAACCTCAGTTCACTGATGCTAATCAGGTATGGACCAAAAATCAACTCTCAGTTGCGTCTCTCTCCTCGAAGACGGAGTGCGGCTCTGTCCGATGACAGAGAAGCATCTGGGAAAAATCACTCTGGTTCCAGGGAACAGTGTTCCCTGGCCACGCGTCTCCATTGCCCCAGAGGGGTGCAACATGTGCTCGTCACCGGGGCCAGCGCAATCGGCGTTTGCGGGGACTGGGGAATTTTAGTTCCTTCGTCAGTCCGTATGCGTTCGGGCTTACCACGTTAAAAAAAACAAACCCTGTGTCACATCTCGGTCCAGTTGGGGAATAGGGTAAATATACTTACCCCAGTCCACGACTGTGTGTGGGCCCTTCTCAAGATCAGCAGCGAGGTTATGTTTGTCTGACTTGCCAGATTTCTTGCTGATGCAAGTGTTCATAACGTAATTTTAAAAAAGTTAAAATTTTAAATTCTTCATTAGACACATCCCAGAATTTCTATCCATCACGGATTTTACGAGCATTACAACAAATGTCATTTTCTATCTACAAGATAGAGCGAAGTCGGGAACCTAGAAACATTGTGGACAGGATCCTTTCATTGGTTGCACTGACATTACAACTGAATAGTGAGTTCAATACTCCATGGGTGACCAAAATTTTAGATCTTTCGCATGTTTAAGTTACGCTTAGAAAGTCACTTTCCGTAAGTTGTAATATATATAAATCGCTCGAGATATATTTGTTTTGGGATTAAGTTTTGTCATATTCCGTAAAAGAAGGACAGAGATCTCATTCTGACGTCGGTAAGGGAATGAGATACATTCATAGATGCTGCAACGATATTTGGGCAAAAATGAAAACCTCCCAAATTTCTCGTTCCGATCCGCTAACCATTCAGCCATGCACATTTACCTCTCTCGGTATATCGTTGTCAATATACAAAATGTCTTTTGCTTTCTTACATAACTTTTGTCGGTAAAAATAAAATCATTTCTGAATGAATGATGGATAAATCGATTGATCGATATCCGAATATATCTGAGGTCAGACAGTATAAAAATCATTTTGTAGACAGAGAGATAATTTTCTATTTTAGTTATATACTACTACTAGATCTGAAAACTAAAACAAGGATGAACACGTATATAAATAAAACTATAAAAATATAAACATATTTTTTATTCTTCATCGGTGGGTATAGCAAGGGGCCAGCCGGAGAGCGATCGCACATACGAAGGAGCCGTCGGGAATCGTTAGCCAGTCTCTGTCTCTTCAGCCAAAAATTCTAGAGTTATATAGTCTTAAAACACCCACACAATTTTGCTTTTCCGAGTTGTCACTTTGTTGACGTCATCTCAGGCCGGATGTATCTGTCAATCATCTTTGAGCCTGGTTGACATTTAGGATTATGGCAGCTTTCATCAACTTAAATAAGGACACCGTCCAGAAGAGTTACCAGAGATTACGACTCTGACTGGGGACTGTGGTTGAAGCCAATGCTGATTATGTTGAATAAATTTAATAAAATTACACAAAAGTTCATTGAAATAATGATTTCAAGAATTTTATGTGTAATTTTGATAAATATGTCTGTTAAAATGTAATATCAGTTATTTTCACTTTTGCTTAACTTAGACGACATTTCATCCATCGCAACCTGTATCTCTCTCTCCCCCACTCCGTCCCTCTTGAGAGTCAGTCTCTACACAACATCTGCATATTGCGTTGTGCATGAAATTCCAAGATGTTCTGTTGGAAAGAGATAATATAGATATGTTTTTATACTCATTAGCTTTGTTATAATACATCGAGTATTGTTTTATAACATCAGTAGTGTTATGGTGCCCTTCTACGAGGAATGGACTCTTCCTCATCTGATGATTACCTGCGTGACTTCCGGTAAAGAGGTAAAGGCAGTTGACGGCTATTAAGGACGTAGCTAGTACGCAGTTAAAGACAGTTACTATTCAGGTAATAAGCAGCGTAACTCTACCGTTCGGTCTTACCGATTTCTATTGACTTAATTATTAACAAGTACCTTGTACGTAGTTTTCTTCTTATGCTACTACACTGTTTTGAACCTACCTCCTGTATTTCGTGTCTTACTACCGACCAAACCGGTCACTACAATTTCGTGGCGAGGTTTCGCCATCCCAGCTCTACAACAAATTGACGACGAAGAACCTCAACAAATACTCTTTTTTGAGGACATAAATTGTCTCTTTTTCTCTCAATCTGGCCTGTTATTAGTGCAGAAAATATGACCTTTCTCCCTAAAAATCTACTTTGTTTAATTCTTAGTAAATATCTTTATATGTTCGGCAGTTTGCTTTCAGGAATAACTGCCGATTCTTTATTTTTTTCAAGACAATAAAAACGGCAGCCCAAAATGCCAATTACAGGTGAGGGACTCTTAAATCAAGCAGGTACAGAAATTTAAATACCTAGGAAGTGTCCTCACAGAAAATGGAAAGTGCGGCACAGAGATCAGAAGGCGAATTGGCATGGCGAAGGACGTGTTCCAGACGCTGAGTAAAATATTACGACACAGGAAATTTTCACTAAAAACAAAGAAGAGAGTACTAGAGTAATATTATATGTGATTTCAGTTCTTCAATATAGCAGTAAATGTTGGTCAATATCATCAAAGATGAAGGAAAAACCCAAAGCAGCTGAAATGTGGTTCTACAGAAGGATGCTGCGGATATCATGGATCGAGCATGTGAGCAATGATGAGGTTTTGGAAAGGATGGAAACGAAAAGGAAATTAATACAGAGCATCAGAAAAAGACTTGAAGCACCTGAAATGTGGTTCTACAGAAAGATGCTGCGAATATCATGGATCGAGCATGTGAGCAATGATGAGGTTTTGGAAAGGATGGAAACGAAAAGGAAATTAATACAGAGCATCAGAAAAAGACTTGAAGCAGCTGAAATGTGGTTCTACAGAAAGATGCTGCGAATATCATGGATCGAGCATGTGAGCAATGATGAGGATTTGGAAAGGTTGTGCATGGGGTTACATAGGAGGAATGTTATGACGAGTGAGAGATTATACTTGGAGATTATAGCTGTCGGGAAAGCAAGTATGCGGAAGAGATTTCCACAGGCGGGAAGTGCGAGAAAAGCAGCTATTGGAGTAGAATTTGCGTTTACAATTTATTCGTTTCACAATGAAAGGGTGGGACCTAGTTCCTAATCTTGTAGCTCAAGGAAATTCATATGTAGGAGATACCAGTGAACTAAGTTCATGTTTAATTTTTCATTGAATGTAATGTTGTTTGGATTTAAAACAATTAACGATTCTCACTAAGGTAGCTTCTGTTTACTGGATATGAAATTCTATTGTTGCAGTATTTTTGATAATTTTTGATGATTTTTCTTTTAATAGTTAGTTTGATGAGCCACGTAAAGAAACTCTGTAACGGAATAGCTGGAATATTGAAGTTCTTGGGAAGTGTTATACTGGATATAAAGTGGGGGATCAGTTCCATAATACATATATATAAACTGACCCCTCACTTTGTGGTCACAGCAGTTTCTATACATTTATATTCCTGAGATCCAAAAGCACAAGGATGCATTCCAGGAGCTGAGAAGCGTATTAAGAAACAGGACAATTTCGCTAGAAACAAAGAAGAGATATACGGGATTGCTATGTGATGTCAGTTCTTCAATATGGCAGTGAATGCTGGACAATATCATCAAAGTCTGCTAAGTCGATATCGTTCCCATTACAGATCCTCCGCTGTACCTTGTCTAGAAGTCCAAGGAGAATAGCAGGGGCACCCGACCAGATATGGCAACAGTATTCAATGCACGGGCGAATGGTTGATTTATAAATGTGCAGGATAGATTCAGACGGAAAAAACCTCCGGACCCTGCACAGAGAACCGACTTTCATAGCAGCGGATTTAGCAATGGATTCGATATAGTCATTTCACTTGAGGTCTGCTGAGAGTGTGCGGCCAAGGAGGCGTAGTGTTTTACTCTCTGGGAGGCAAGCCTGGTCCATATAAATATTGATAGTCGAAAAAGAGAAAATGTATTACTGGACAGAAAAGCCTATATAAACAACAATAAATTTTTGAAAGAAAAAGGTATTACCAGCGAAAAATATATAAGGTTTAGTTGGCAATAAATAACCCGCCGAGGTTGATTTGCCATAAAAACAAAATAACCAACCAAAAAATCATTTTTTGTACCCGTTTCACCCGATTCCAGGCAGGTGAGAGAAAAGGAAAAGATCAAAGCCCAAAACCAAAACAAGGTACAAGAATGTCGAAGAAAAGATAAGACAGATTGGAATCAAGGAGATAAAAGATGGCAACTGACATTGCAATTTAAACTCTTGGGGATTGTAGCTATCAGGAACGCAAGTAAGCGAAAGGGAGTTTTGTCGGCTATGTGCGAGAAAAGAAAATCTTAGAGTAGAAATGGCGGTTATATTTGACAGCGTTGTCTGTAAAAGCGTGGGACCTAAGTGCCAATCTAGAAGCCCGAGTAAATTCATGTAGATTGTGCACCAGAGATATAATCACATCAAAGCAGAAGCCATGAAAATATTTGCAAAGAAGCAGATGGAAGCCATATCACGTCGGTGAGGAAAGGACAGATGTCAAGCTACCGTATTGGGATCAATTATAAAGCAGACCATTCTTTGGATTATGTTAAGAACGTAAAGATCAATAGCAGCAGCATCCAAGCAGATATGGCTACAGTATTCAATGCACAGACGAAGGAATGATTTATAAATGTGCAAAATGGATTCTGACGAGAACCTTAAGATGAATAGCAGGAGCATCTGAGCAGTTATGACAACAGTATTCAAAGTACGGACGAATGGTAGATTTAAAAATGTACAAAATGGTTTCTGACAAGAAGAGCTCCCTGGCGAGCACAGTGACCCAAACTTCTTAGTAGAAGATGCAGCTATGGATTCGATGTAGTCATTCCATTTGAGGTCGTTTGAGAGAGTGAGGCCAAGTAGGCGCAGTGTGTTGCTCTGTAGGAGACTAGCATCATCCGATCTGTTGGTAGATTGGAAATTGTGTTTATGGTGATTAAAACGGAGCAACTTACTTTTTGAGGCATTAAGATTTACCAGCCATTTCCTATCTCATTCTATCACATCCTTTAAAAAAGCAGAAGCCAGACTTACTTTCTCAGCCTTAGGAAATTAACTATTGAGTCGGAAGTAAATAATGATATCATGGGAACTGATTATATATGAAAACTTATGTCGTGTTTAAACCGATTAGGAAGAAATAAATCCGAAAAAAAAACGTTACGGAGCTGGAAAAAAAAACTCCAGCATGATGTCAAGATTTGCGCAACTTGTTTCATCCTTCAAATGTCAGTTGTAATTAGTTCAATATGTAACCAGTGTAAATGTAGCTAGACAAAAAGCAAACGGCGATAGGATGGTGAGGGTCACAATAATCGGGCCGGTGCCACAATCAGGTTTGTTCCACCGCGATCGGTGGTTTTGTGATAAAGTATCTCATTGACTTTTCTCATTCTTTTTAGTTCCTTCTTCCCTCTTTTGCGTCTTCGTGGCATTATCTCCTTCCTTGTGGTGCAGTGATTAATACATAACAAAGCACTATATAGTTTTTTACTCAAATATTATTATTAGTGTTATTATTATTACGAATGGGCCCTTGCCTTCTAAATGACAGTACAATATATATATATATATATATATATATATATATATATATATATATATGAGAAAAATTAAGGCAGACACGTTATTTCATGGTAAATCGGAAGATTAGGCCTATTCAGTTGAACCATCATCAACTTTCGTCTTCGTGTAAATACTTTTGTAAAATAAAGACGGAAGCTGATGATGGTTCGCCTGAAATAAGACTAAACTTCCGATTTACCATGAAATAACGTGTCTGCCTAAATTTTTGGTCTATATGTATTCATATACATAAATATTTAGAGCTCTTTTAGAGAGATATCTTACCATGGTGTATGTACAGGATACTCCTTTGGATTCTTCTATACCAACACTGCATGCTGATATATATATATATATATATATATATATATATATATATATATATATATATATATTGGTGTACCTACTATTACATTATGATATTAGAAAAATAAACAAAATAATCCAAAGAATTGGAAGAATATATATGTATACATGCATAACTGACTTCATTATAATAGAAGGTATACACACACACACACACATATATATATATATATATATATATATATATATAATACTCGACGACATCTATTTGCTTCAATTTTTCTGTTGTGTAGATGGTGTAATCCCATAGAATGGTGACATCTTCTTTATTATTATCATTATTTAAAATCCTATTTCTTTTTTAATATTATTGTTTTATTATTATTATTATTATTATTATTATTATTATTAGTAGTAGTAGTAGTAGTATAATATTATTTGTGTCTAAATTTTATATATATATATATATATATATTTATTATTTTTATTTTTACTATTTCTTATTAATATATTACTACTGGTGGTTATATTTTAATTTGTATTAGAAAGTACGATTTTTAATGTATTTTTTGGGGTAAATATATCTCATTGTAGGTATAATTAAATTTAATGTTAAACTTCCATGTCATGCTTTTCTAAGAATGCAGATAATTATAATAGACGTGGGTGTCGATCTAAGGGGCTTATTTTAAATTCCTTTCTATCATTCTCATTCGATTTCTTTGCTTTTTCCTTTCTCTTTAAATTTATAATTTTTCTAGTTTTTCTATTTTTCTATATTTAATTATAATTTTTGGTTTCTTTTATAAGTTTGAATAATTTTAACTGTAATTATAAAACAATACTAATAGTGGTTATATTTTAACTTGTATTAAAAATTATGTTTTACAATTTATTTTTGACCGTTAATACATCCCATTATAGTTAAAACTAAATTTCAATGTTAAATTTGCAAGTCATGTTTTTCTAAGAAAGCAGACGCCAATATATGACGTGAGCTTTTATTTCTCTGTATACTGTTCGTTCTTTTTCTCTTTCTATTTTCTTCCTTTTCTTTCCATTTATCAATTGTCTATAGTTTTCCTTTTTTCACGCTTTGGTTTTTTTTTTCCTTTTTAATGAGCAAGGAATTTTTTTTTTTTGTAAATTACCGTTACAAATGTCTACTCTCAATACGGACACGTGAGCGTCTGTGTGTAATGATTTTTCGGGAATATTTTGAAGATTAACTGTTGTATCATTTGGGTCTGAAGAACTGAAGAACCGCAAGGTTACCAGCGGCGAAATATGTACTACCCATGAAATTGTAGTATATCTAATTTTTTTTTAAAATTATCATTACTCTGTTAAATTAAATAAATGAATTTAACATTGAGTTCTTTTAAGTTCGTCTTTATCGGAATTTACCTGATTAATATATTAAATATTCTACGTTATAGATATATATTTCTAATGAATTATTTTGAACATTATTTTTACCGATACTCGTATTTAAGTAGATATTCTGTTTTTAATTAAACAGTATTTTTATATTTATATCTACCGGCCTGATTATTTTACGATAAATTTTATTACGAAAATATGTGCTCCCCAGCAGGATTCGAACCTGCGACCCCTATTACATAGTGGGAAGCATACCATTTGACCACTCGATCATGGATAGCCTCTTGATTAGACGAGGTTTTTATCATGCTTATATAACACAATTTTCGACTTTTACCGCAAACAAGCATATCTGCTCTGTATCGTAATGTCAACATGTTACGGAAATTAACGAATTTTAACGAAACTTGGTTATAAGCAACCGACAATTTGTAATGAATTATTTTGAACATTATTTTTACCGATACTCGTATTTAAGTAGATATTCTGTTTTTAATTAAACAGTATTTTTATATTTATATCTACCGGCCTGATTATTTACGATAAATTTTTATTACGAAAATGTGTGCTACCCAAAAATAATTCATTACAAATTGTCGGTTGTTTATAACCAAGTTTCGTTAAAAATTCGTTAATTTCCGTAACATATATATATATATAACTTAGAATAATGTCTAACCGTACTGGTTCGCTGTGATACAGCGACACAGATCTGTCTGCAGATGACTATTTACGCTCTCACACCCTGATTGAGCACTCTGGAAGAATGGTAAACTTTAAAAAACAGTAGCTACACTGGCATGTACGCATCGCTCATTTAGTAATGAATTAGAGCACACTGGCTATTGGGCGTGTATAATGATAATATACAGGCTAAAAATTCTGCCTTCTTCTACCGAGCGCCCATAGCTCAGAGGTAGAAACGCCGACTGACGCCAATTCGGTCGCGTTTCAATCCTGGGTTAAAAGCAATCGGATGTCTAACCAAACTGATGAGCTGTGATACAGCGAAACAGATCTGTCTGCGGATGACTATATATATATATATATATATAGGGTGTTCTATTTAGACGGACTGAATTCATCAGTAAAATAAATTATTGGTGAAATTTTATTGAATTCACTATTGTATCATTTGAGTCATGGCAATTATGTATGGAAAATAATATCGTCCAAATGTCCGCCAAGGCTTCGGTCGATGGTCAAAACTTTTGATGACGCCTCTGCATAGTTGCTCCTCGATGTCACTAATATGTCTTACTGTTTCATCCTTCAGCTGTTGAATTGTTGTTGGCATAGACCTTTTCAGATGACCACAAAGAAAGAAATCTAAAGGCGTCAAGTCGCACGATAGTTGTAGCCGATTGACATCACTGTTGGAAACCCCTGTAGGTGATAATACTCCGGGTCTGAGAGAAGCTAGGAACAATAACCAGTAAGTAGTTGTTCCACGATTCTCATTACTTCTATTCTCCTGATCAGAGACCTTGCTGCCGGATGCAATTTATCGTTATACCCAGGAGAAAGTAGTAGTGTGAAAGGAATTATCATAACATAGCACCAGTCATACCAAAATATGCATCCGTAGATACCCTCTCATTAATCAACTGAAAACAAAAAAAAAAAATTTAAATTAGGCGTAAATCAACTAAAAGAAAACTGAATGGTCATCAGCAAAAAGAAAGGTCCAAAATGACACTTACAGGCTAGACATACTGAAATCAAACAGTTAGAAAAATTTAATTATTTTTTTTTAATCATTTCACCCCAAGCAAGGCATTCCACTGCCACTATTGCGCATGGGGCTACATAGGGGAAGGTAAAGAGAAGGAGTGGTTAGACATAGGGAATGTCAGAAGGTAGGTGACAGATGAGTAAGGATAGCGAGGATGAGGGTTGGGCAGATGGGAAGAGTGTTTGATAGAATGGGAGCAGGTTAGTGTGTTAGGAGGTGTCTATTGACCTTACATTTAAACTCCTGGAGATTGTAGCCGTCGGGGAAGCAATCGTGTGGAAGAGAATTCCACAGTCGGGAAGTGCGAGAAAAGAAACTGTTGAAGTAGAAGTTGCGGTTGCATTTTA
Source organism: Ascarosepion bandense (assembly GCA_037127315.1). Taxonomy (NCBI): domain Eukaryota; kingdom Metazoa; phylum Mollusca; class Cephalopoda; order Sepiida; family Sepiidae; genus Ascarosepion; species Ascarosepion bandense. Next base: position 672,583 of record JBBBDQ010001114.1, read on the forward strand.
TCGGTTTCACTGTAAAAGGGTGGGATCTAGTTGCTAATCTAGTATCTCGTGCAAATTCGTATTTAGGGGGCACCAGTGATCTAAGTTCATCGGTGCAGAACCCGTGAAAGTATTTATAGAAAATTATCTGGAAAGCGTTTTAACACAGTTGGAAAAGTGCAACACGTGGGAAAACGCATTGGGAGAGGCAAAGACGAAGTAGAGCAATGAGAGAGAAACATTTCATTGGAAACAAAGAAAAGAGTACTGGGGTGTTATATGCTATCTGACTTCTTGCTTAACAGTGAATGTTGGACACTCTCTTCAAAGATAAAGAAGGGATTGAAGGAAGAGAAACAAAGAAAAGAGTAGTGGGCTGTTACATGACATCTGGCCTCTTGTATAGCAGCGAATGTTAGACGATCTCCTCAAAGATAAAGAAGGATCTTCAGAGAACAAAAGAAGTACTGTACTGTTATATGATATCTGTCCTCTTGTTTATCACCGAATGTTGAACCTATGAGTAACGACGAAGAAAATGGAAACAGAAAGAAATGCATACTTAACATCAGGGAGAGACAGTTAAAGTTTCGTGACAAGTAATGGAGAATCTGATTTTCACAGGGCAGATAGAAGAAAAGAGAGACAGCGTGTGACATACTTGATTGGCTTTAGCGAAAGGGGGGTTTGGGAGAAATGACAATACAAAATATATTAAGATGTGGAGGGCCATGATTGCCTGCGTCCTGAAGAGACATTGCATATAAAAGAAAGAAGTTTGTTAAATCTTAAACTTGGGATACATGCACTGGAAACTGCAATTGAACAGAGCAGAAAAAAATCTCTTTGGGCAGAAAACCTACAAAAATATTATGTACACGGTAAGGGCTGTGGTGTGGGGATGATCAGTCATGTCTGGTACAAGGCCAATTCACAAACATAGCCGACACTCCCCACAACTTAAGGGTTTATCAGAAGGTCATTAGAAGTTGGAATGGCGAAGAATAAAAGTGATTCGTTTATAAGTAGAATTTTATCAGCCTTTTAACAGAACAGAATAATATCAATTTGCAGAAGTTAAATGTTCAATGAGAAAATATATATAGTTAATCAATTTGATAGAGTTGTATGCTCAATGAGAAATAGTAGTAAGTAGCATAATGTGTGTATTTAGAAAGATTAACAGTTACTAATAAAGTCGGTTCCTTTCCTTTTTTTTGTAGGAAGGCAAAGCAATAAAGGAATTTGTACTTATCGAAGTTAATATTTAAGAGTCAGTTGAAGTATCTTGTTTTTGTTGTTGTTGCTATCGTTTTCTTCTTTGTTGACTTCTTGGAGAAGAAGAGGTAAAGGAAAATAGCACACGAGAACGAATGTGTGTCGGAACTTTATGGCCTGGTCAGTGATTGAAAATTTTGTCACATTTTGTTGCTGGTGTATGCTAATGCTGATTCCATCTCACTGACTGATCGGCTTTCTTTCTTACTTTCATACCGAAAGACCTTTTAATATAGACTTGTTAACTTTTCTCTTAGTTTTTCAAATCGCTTCCTTTCATTGGTTCAAAAATCAATTTAATATTTGATCACGAAATCCGACATCGGGGTCAATCTTTTACCGATTTATCAAAATTAGGATTACACACGTAACTGTGAATTTTTGTAAAAAGTGAAGAAGAGAGTTGCTTTTAATTTCGTGTTTACTACAGGCCATCTACAGAACAACTAAGGACAGTTCCAATTATAGAAAGTTAAGTTTGCTACCCTACCCTTCATTTGTCTAAAGGTGAGATGCCATTAAAAATGCATATTAAAGAAAAGGTATTCTTCCAAAATGAAAAGCAACTAAAACAGGTGGTTTACAGAGAAACCGATAAAATTTAACCGCAATTTCTATTCTAACAGCTTCTTTTCCCGCACTTCCCATCTGTGGAATTCCCTTCTATATACTTGCTTCCCCGACAGCTGTAATCTCCAGAAATTTAAATGTAAGGTCAATAGACATATGCTATCTCACTAACTCGCATCCATTCTCTCAAGCTCTTTTTCTATCTACTCTACTCATACCCACGGTATCCTCATCCATCTATTACCCTCCTCCTGACATTTCTTATAACTAACCCCTATGTAACCCCCTGCACAACAGTGGCAGTAGAATGCCTTGCTTTCAGTGAGATGATTAAAAAAAAAAACAAGAATCGTCATGCGTTTCGAAATCTTCCCCACAAACAAATCACAACTGATTCTTTCAGTATAGTGCCATATGTGATAAACGCATGGGTGATGATGTCTGTTCGAAATTTCCCCAAGAAAATCATTTCTGGCACATTCAGTTAAGTGTCAAATGTGATACACGCTTCGGCGATCAGAACTCTTCGTCTCAATCACCTAAATCAAGGCTGATTCTTTCAGTTAAGAGAAAATTCTCAAAATATTCTTCTCCAATACCAGGACTGGCACTTTCACATAATTGGCAAATGTGATAAACTTCTGGGCGAACATGACTCTCCACAACACACCAAGTCCTCAACTGAATCACTGCTAACTCTTTCAGTTAAGGGCAATACGTAATAAACATTTGGACGGTCATATCGATCGAAACACTCCTCAACTAAGTAAATGTAGGCTCAATCGGTTAAGGTCAATATGTTATAACTTTTGGGTCATTGCGACTTTCTGATTCACGACTGACACTTTTAGTTAAGTACTAAGAGGGAATCATACTCGGGTGATCCTATCTCTCGAACAAGTTCCACGTTGAAATTAGTTGACTCTTTTAAAAGAGTCAACTCTTTTCTTAAGGTTAATACATGAAAAATCTAAGGAGAAAATGATACATCAACCTCGCATTACACCCGGCGTTGCTCGGGTGTAATGAAAGCTTTAGAATTAATCCATGGTGCTGGAGCTCAGACATTTTGGACGTTGGCACGAAAGACTAAAAAGCAATAGTTGTTTCCAGTTAAAGCGAAACCGTAGACTGAAAGAAAAATGAATGGATGTAAGTCAAATTTTGATTTCCTGGTATCGATATCAAATAAGTTTTTTTCGTCGTACACTGAATGTTGAAGTCTAAATAAGACCTCTGAGTAAATGGTATCATGGGCAGAGACTAAGAACTAAAATTATACCCACTTAGAGCCAAACCCGAAGCAAAAATATATATATATATATAAATAAATAAAAATAAAAGGGCTGAAAAAAAATACAGACATACAGGCAGATAAACAGACACACACACAAACATCTTGCCTTTCATATATATTATTTGAATATTTAAAATAATTGCGACAATTTACCAATCGCACCTAATATATATATATATATATATATATATATATAACTAGCAGTATAGCCCGGCGTTGCTGGAGTGTAATGAAAGCTTTAAACTGAATGTTGAAGTCTAAATAAGACCTTTGAGTAAATGGTATCATGGCTGAGACTAAGAACTACAATTATACATATTTAGAGCGAAAGCCAAAGCAAAAACTAAAATAAAAGGGCTGAAAAAATACAGACATACAGGCAGATAAACAGACACACATACAAACATCTTGCCTTTTATATATATATTATCGATTTTCTGCACTATTGTAAGAACTGCAACTTTGAAACTTCTGAATATCGTTTCTTATGTCTTTGTCTATGAATGTATCAAATTTGATTAAAATCTGACCACTCCTTCTATAACTCGATTTTTTCGATTATCGATTTTCGTACCTCGACACAAAGCCTAGCTAAGAACACTCACAGACGCTTATAATACAACTGTGTAAATTTTCAAGAAAATCGGTTCAACCGTTTCAGAGTCTATAAGTAACGGACACACACACACAGAGACAAAGTTCCATTTATAAATAAGTTTAGATATACCAATCCTAAGAAAATCCATCAAAATTGAATTTGTAAATCTGCTAAAATTTCGAAGAAGTCTTTAGATGTATTTTTGAAAAAGCTATTGTCAATTTTCACCTTATTTCAAATTAAAAACTGAGAAATGCACTCAATGTACGCATACTAAATAATTTAACATGCTGTTTGATTGTGGGAATTCTGTATAAAGAATGTTTGAATCTAAATAGTGAAAAAAAAAAGAAAGGTAAAGATAAATAATATCGCAGAAAAATATTCCATTCATTTATCGGGCAATGAATAATTCTCTTCGTAGTATTATCACTATTTCATTTTCTTAACAAATGTATAAAAATGAGAAATTTGGAAAGTGGAATCAGATTGAAAAGCACAGAGAGCGAAAGGGAAATGAACGAATATGAAATTCTGGAAAGAAAGATCGATAGTATGTTCAGTAGAAAGAAGAACGAATCAATGAAAAATAGGTAAATATATATATATATATATATGTAAAGAAAGAAAAGAATGAAAAGAAAGAAAGGGTGGAAGAAAAAATGAAAGAATATTCAAAAGTGAATATTCTAAATATTAGAAAAAGAAAAAAAGAGAAAAAGTCAGAAAAAAAGAATTACTTTAACAAAACTAAAAAAAGAAAAAGAGTGAAAAAAAGGAGAGAAATAAAAATATTAAATAGAAAACACTTCAAAGAAAAAAGAAAGAAAGAACGAATGAATGAAAGAAAGAGATAATTAAAAGAAACGAATAAAAACCGAAGAAAAAAGAAAGGAAAAGGAATATATAATTAAAAGAAAACAAAAAAGAAAGAAATAAAAGAAAATAAAACGGAAGAATGAAAAAAGAATGACGGAAAATGTAATAAAGAAAGAAGGAAAAAGGAAAAAGAAAAAACGACATAACCAAAGAAAGAATCAGTAAAAGAAAGAAAAGTATGAAAAAGAGAAAAGAAAAAAGAAAGAAAGAATGAAAAAGAAGGAAACAAAGAAATAGGGAAAAAGAAAAACCGTCATAACAAAAGAAAATAAAAAGAAAGAAAAAATGAAAAAGAAAGAAAGAATGAAAAGAAAGAATGAAAAAAGTAAAAGAAACAAAGAAACAAGGAAAAAGAAGAACGAAAGAAACACAAAGAAAAAGAAGGAAAAGTAAGAATGAAAAAGAAGAGAAAAATAAAGAAAAAATAAAAAGAAAACATGAAAAAGAAAGAAAGAAGTAAAAGCAAACAAAGAAACAAGGAAAAAGAAAAACGACAGAAAGAAAAGAAAAAGAAGGAATTAAAAAGAAAAAGAAAAAGAAAGACAACAATTAAAAAAATTAAAAAGAAATAAAGAAATGGATCGAAAGAAAGGTAGAGTACTTAAATGAAATACACAAGGAAGAAAAACTGAATGAAAAATGAGAATGAAAGGGATGAAAAAAATGTGAAGAAATTTAAGTTAAAAAGTAAAACCACGTAACCTGAGCTCCATTGTTCGATAAGACGAAATAAAAATCGATTTCTTTTGGCTAAATCTAAAACAAGTAGAACTTCATCACATATCGAAATAGAACGACATTGTTTTCGCAAATAGGCATGCACTCTCATAACTCAGTCAGTTAAGTGCCATACGTAATACACGCTTGGGCGATCATGTCTCGAAAGAGACATGACTGACTGGGCAGAAGATTATCCCACAGTAGTTTGCCATTGCTTTCTGCGGTAGACTGGTTACCGACCAAGGCTATAGAACCCAATCTGTCCTGTTATTTGATTCATCGTTAGAGGAATAAGAGATGTATTACATTATTAAGTAGTAATTAGTGGGGGATCAGTTTACTACATCATAACAATATAAAACTGGTCCCCCACTTTATGCCTAGTAAAAGGCCTTAATCATGTTTTTAACTTTTATATTCAGTCAGTTAAGTGCCATACGTGATACACGCTTGGGTGATCATGTCTCTTTCGAGACATGATGACTGGGCAGAAGATTATCCCGCAGTAGTTTGCCAATGCTTTCTGCGGTAGACTGGTTGCCGACCAAGGCTATAGAACCCAATCCTGCTATTTAACCCATAACTGGAAGGAAGAGACAGATTAATACCTTTCCCAAGGGTATTTGCGCGTAAGTGAATGCAACGAATTCAACTGGAATTCGAACTCGGCTCTCCGATTTCTCGTTCTGAGCCTATATCCACTGCGCCACAACGCACATCCCTCTCATAACTAGTGCACCAACATAAGAAGAGGAATTTTACCATTTCCTTCTTCAAAATGCCATATTCAGGTCATGGTGGATCATGGTTCTCCACCACTTTCTATGTGGCTCTCTTTTATTCCATTTGATAAAACACCGGCCTCCACAAATTCCCCCCCCCCACATAATTCACACAAGCTCGCCAGTTAAATAGGTCGCTGTTTTCTCCCATGTATCTTACTCTCATTATGATTTCAATATATTTTCTAAGCACTCCTTCCTTCAGAAATATAGACAAATAGAATGATCTATTATTAAACGTCGTACAAATGGCAATAAAGATGAGGACAATCGTCCGAATAATGTAAATTTATGTAAATACTACCTCATCTCAGAAATATAGACAAATAGAATGATCTATTATGAAATGTCGTACAAATGGCAACAAAGATGAGGACAATAGTCCGAACAGTGCGATTGGTAAAATGTCGCAATTATTTTATTATTTCAAATATTCTTTAGGCTGAGTCTGAGCTCCAGGACCATAGATTAGTTTTAAAGCTTTCATTACGCCCGAGCAACGCCGGGCTATCCTGCTAGTTCATCATAATTCTCCTTCTTCCACCCTATTCTCTTCTTCCATTGCCCCTGCGATGCTTCGAGCACAATGTCGACGAAGCTTTTATCCTGATAGTCGAATACTTGCTTTGTTTGTTTTTTAACCATTTCACCCGAAACAAGGCAGTTTTACTGCCACTGTTTCGCGGGTGGGGGGGATTACATAGGGATAAATTATTAGAAAGAGTGGCAGGTTATAAGGGATGTCAGGCAGAGGGTAATAAACGGATGAGAATACCGGTGTAATGCGGGTGGAGTGGATGAAGAAAAGAGCTTGATAGAAAGGATGCAAGTTAGTTAGATAGGCGATGTTTATTGACATTACATTTAAATTCCTAGAAATTGTATCTGTCGGGGAAGCAAGTATACGGAAGGGATTTTCACAGGCGGGAAGCGAGAGAAAAGAAGCTGTTAGAGTAGAAAAACGGTTACATTTTATCGTTTTCTCTGTAAAAGAGTGAGACCTATTTACTAATCTAGTAGCTCATGCAAACTCATACCTAGGGGGCACCAGTGATCTAAGTTCATCGCAGCAGAAGCCGTGAAAGTATTTATAGAAGAGGCACAGGGAAGCCACATCACGCCGGTGTGAGAGTGACTGCAGCCGGGCTTCCAAGTCGATATCGATCACATTACAGATTCTCCGTTGGATTTTGTCAACACACGAGCGGATGGTAGATTTATATATGTGCAGGATGAATTCAGACGGGAAAAAAATTCTTGGCCCTGCAGAGTCAACCAATCTTCTTAGCAGCGAATTTAGTCATTCCACCTGAGATCCGCTGAGAGTGTTAGGCCAAGGAGGCATAATTTTTGATCTCGGGGGTGCTAGTCTGATCCATGCTAATGAGGGTAGGAGCGATTATCTGTGACGGTTAATAGACAGCAGGTTTTTTTGGAAGTATTAAAATCTACGAGCCATTTCTTACCCCAGTCCACCACAGATTGGTTGTCCTTTTCAAGCTCAGCAGTGAGGTTACCTTTGTCAACCTCAGCAAATTTTTGATGACACCATCATCAGTGAGATAATATTTTCCGGATAAAGAATTTTTTCATGATGATAGTAAGGTGGGCCTAAATCAAGAGAATAGAGCGTGTGATCAACAGTCCAAATCACAGAAGTGAACTAAGAGACTCCGTCCTCTCCATCAGTAGTAGGTAGACTAAACTAATTGGAGTAGATAGACTAAACTTAATTGGAGTAGATAGACTAAACTATCGCCCGGTTCACACTCTACCCACGTCTATTGAACAGGTGAAGAGGCTCATCCCTTGTTTCCGGTTTAGGATGTGGTTTCCAGCTTTCGCTTTTTCAATCTTTTCACTCTTACTTAGCCCCCTGAGCATCAGTGGCATTACCGCCTTGCTCGGGGTGATATGATTAAAAAAAATTTGTAGTGTTGCTTTTTCGGCGATAGCCAGTAAACACAATGTTTTTGCATTTGCCAAAAATAACGTGAATCTAACGTCTTTTCTACAGATGACACAACATAGGCCTTGTTTGAAGTATGTGTGGCGGGGTTTTTCTAATGAATGTGTTTCCTCTTTTTCTCTCGCTCATATTGATAAACCCAATACTTAACCTCGGTCAATAAATCTTCAAGGAAAACAACCGGCCACTCGAAGTACACTACCGGCCATAATTATTAGGCTACCCCAGTGCTTTTTTTTTTAATGATGTATTTCATACTATTTTTAGTATTTATTGCCAAATGAAAATAGAATCGTTCTTTTGTTATTATTACTTTACCAAATTTTATAAGGCAAATAGCGACAATTTACCAATCGCACCCTGTAGATTGGCTGTATATATATCTATATATACACTACTGGCCACAATTATTAGGCAGACCCAGTCATTTAAAAGAAATGATGCATTTCATACTATTTTTAGTATTTATTGCCAAGTGAATAATTAAGTTAAAATAGAATGTTTTTTGTTATTATTACTTTCCAAAATTTTACAAGGCAAATAGCGACAATTTACCCATCACACCCTGTAGATTTGCTATATATATATATATATATGTATATATATGTATATATATACTACCGGCCATAATTATTAGGCCAACCCAGTGTTTTAAAAGAAATTATGTATTTTATATTATTTGTTAGTACTTATTGCCAAGTGAATAATTGTAAATGAAAGTAGAATGGCTCTTTTGTTAATATTGCACAATAACAGGTGAATCAAATGAATTTACAGATATTTAATAATTACCTATACAGCAGTTTCATCAATGCAAAAAAATGGAGAAAATTTAGGCTGATTTGGACGAGTTCATTTGTGCTTCCTTGCCTTGTAAAATTTTGCAAAGTAATAATAACAAAAGAACCATTCTATTTTCATTTAGAATTATCCACTTGGCAATAAATACTAAAAAATAGTATGAAATACATCATCTTTTAAAAAACTGGGGTGGCCTGATAATTATGGCCGGTAGTATATATATATATATATATATATATATATATATATATATATATATATATAAAATCTATAGGGTGCGTTGGGGATATTGTCGCTATTTGTCTTGTCAAGTTTTGCAAAGTAATAATAACAAAAGAACCATTCTATTTTAATTTAGAATTATCCACTTAGCAATAAATACCAAAAAATATTATGAAATTATGAGGTCAATTATTTTAAACTTTAAAGTTTAAAACAATTGACCTCATAGTCTATAATAACCCAACAAGCACTAAACTAAATTCTTTACAAAAAACCAATGTAGTGTACCAATTTACATGCCCATTCAGAGATTGCATCTCTGATACTAATCAAAAACCTAGTAGATATATTGGTTTTACTACAACCACGCTCTCCCATAGACTTACATGTCATCTATCTGATCAGAGTACTATTAAACAACATTTATCTGATAAAAATAAACATGTAGGTAATATCAGACAGATTTTGGTCAACAATACGGTGATCCTTATTCATACACACAGTAATAGGAACCTGCAGATATTGGAGGCCATGTACATCAAATCGAAACAACCAACACTCAATAAAATCAACTTTAAAACAGGAAATAACATATTACATTGCATTTGACTACATGGTTTTGTTGTCATTTCGCGCTATCCCGCGGTGTGACGTCATAAAACCGCATCGCAAATTTGAGAACTGCGTTTATTATTTTTGGTAACTATTGCCGTTACCAAGCGGAGTTTTATGTCAACAGAAAATAAACTCGTCGGTGATGGTGGATTTTATAATATTTCAGTTTGAACGACCTCTCTGAAGATGGCTCACGTGAGCCGAAAGCTTAGAAGAAAACTAATAAATAATTATCCAAATGTTGGGGAATTTTTGTCTTTATTTTCAACTGAAATTAAAGCAAAAATACGACGTTTAGAACGGCTCATGATTAAACAGAATAGACATTCATTTTCTCTTATATTTAACAACATATATATATAAAAGGTGCGTTGGGGAAATTGTCGCTATTTGTCTTGTCAAGTTTTGCAAAGTAATAATAACAAAAAAACCACTCTATTTTCATTTAGAATTATCCACTTGGCAATAAATACTAAAAATAGTGTGAAATACATCATTTTTTAAAAAACCTGGGTGGCCTGATAATTATGGCCATTAGTATATATATATATATATATATATAAAATCTACAGGGTGCGTTGGGTAAATTACCGTTATTTGTCTTGTCAAGTTTTGCAAAGTAATAATAACAAAAGACCCATTCTATTTTCATTTTGAATAATCCACTTGGCAATAAATACTAAAAATAGTAAGAAAGACATCATTTCTTTTAAAAACTGCGGTGGCCTGAAGATTATGGCGGTATTGTATATGCTAATAACATTAGTTGTTTGATTTATACTCAATCAACTCTCATCAATCACCATGTGGTGGTCAAGATCAATGTTTTCCTTGGTGTTTGTACTTACAGGACCTCCACGACTTGGGTCATTTCAAAAGTTTCTAAATTCAAAAGCCTATTTATACGCTGGAATCCATCACTAAGTTTAGAAACCATGTCCTTTTCCTGCAGAACGATGCTAACTTACAATTTTCCATTTTCAAGGGAAATCGCAACTAGTTAACATTTGTATTCTTCTTTCAGTCAGTCACACAGTCAGTCAGTTAAGTGCCATACGTGATACACGCTTGGGCGATCATGTCTCGAAAGAGACATGACTGACTGGGGAGAAGATTAACCGGCAGTAGGTTGCCATTGCTTTCTCCGGTGGACTGATTGCCGATCAAGGCTATAGAAACCAATCTGCCCTATTATTTGACTCATAGGAAGAAGAGAGGTATTATATTATAAAGTAGTAATTAGTGGGGGATCAGTTTTTTTATAATAGCCTTCATAATAGCCTTAATCATGATTCCAACTATTATATTCAGTCAGTCAATTAAGTGCCAGACGTGATATACGTTTTGGGTGATCATGTCACAAATGAGACATGACTGGACAGAATATTATCCCGAAGTAGGTTGCCATTGTTTTCTGCGGTAGACTGGTTGCCATCCAAGGCTATAGTACACAATTTGTCCTGTTATTTGACTCATAGGAAGAAGAGATGTATTATATTATAAAGTAGTAATTAGTGGGGGATCAGTTTTTTACTTCATAACAATAGAAAACCGATCCCCTACTTTATGCTCAGTAGAAGCCTTAATCATGATTTCAACTATTATATTCAGTCAGTCAATTAAATGCCATACGCGTTATACACTTTGGGCGATCATATCTCGAAAGAGACATGACTGACTGGACAGAAGATTATCCCGCAGTAGGTTGCCATTAATTTCTGCGGTAGACTGGTTGCCAGCCAAGGCTATAGAACCTAACCAGTCGGGTTATTTGACTCATAGCTAGAGGGGGAAGAGAGGTATTATATTATCAAGTAGTAATTAATAGGAGATCAGTTTATTACTTCATAATAGCCTTAATCATGATTCCATCTATTATATTCAGTCAGTCAATTAAGTGCCATACGTGATATACGTTTTGGGTGATCATGTCACGAATGAGACATGACTGGACAGAATATTATCCCGAAGTAGGTTGCCATTATTTTCTGCGGTAGACTGGTTGCCATCCAAGGCTATAGTACACAATTTGTCCTGTTATTTGACTCATAGGAAGAAGAGATGTATTACATTATCAAGTAGTAATTAGTGGGGGATCAGTTTATTACTTCATAACAATAGAAAACCAATCCCCCACTTTATGCCCAGTAGAAGCCTTAATCATGATTCCAACTATTATATTCAGTCAGTCAGTTTAGTGACATACGTGATACACGTTTTTGGGCGATCATGTCTCTAAACAGACATGACTGACTCGACAGAAGATTGTCCCGATGTAGGTTGCCATTACTTTCTGCGGTAGACTGGTTGCCGACCAAGTTTATAGAAATCTATCTGTTTTATTATTTAATCCATAACTGGAGGGAAGAGACAGATTAATACCTTTATCAAGGATATTTTTAAGTGAGTGTTAGGAATTCAGCTGGAATTCGAACTCTGTTCTAGTTGAATTCCTTGCATACACAATTTAGTTAATAATACGAGTTGAAGTCAGTGCAAAATTTCATTGCTCTATTTTTACCCCTTTCACTGTGAGCGCATAAACTTTTCAGTACACACCCCAATATTGCCAAAATCCCGAAACAACAGTTTAATCTATTAGGCTATAAAGTCATTAGGGAAATCGATTTTTACCTTTTCAGAAAATCAAGATGGCTCTCGGTGTGAAAAAGTCTTTTCCTTGGTTTTCTTTCCATATGAATTTAAACGCGCTACTAGATTGGCATCTAGGTCCCACCCTTTTGCCGTCAAAATAGTGAAATGTAACCGTCACTTACACTCCAACTTTTTTTTCTCGCACCTCCCGCCTGTAGAACTCCCTTCCGTTTACTTGCTTTCCTGATAACTAAAATCTCCAGAAAATTAATTGCCACGTCAATCGCCATCTTCTATTTTCTTGAATGCCGTTCATCTTTGTCCTTTCCGCAATCTTCCCTATACTTAGTCTTTCCTCTTACTTACCGTCCCTGAAACCCTCTGCGTGGTAGTGACATTCTCGCCTTGCCTGGGGTGAAATGATTAAAAACATATTTCACTTGTGGAGCTCCCTACCGTTTACATTGCTTCCTTTACAAATACAATCTTCAACAAATTAAATGCAACATCAATCCCCAACTTCCTTCTTCTTGAATCCTGTTCATCATTTTTACTTTCTTCAATACCCACTGTACCCAGTTTTTTTTCCTTCACTGTAATCTCCTGCGTACTAGGGATGGTCCCTATTTGCTTGAGGTGAAATGTTTACAAAAATGTATCGACTCCAAAATTAAATTTCCATTTTTACGAATTTTTGAACATTTCATTCTAAAAATCTTCTGAAAATATGTACAGAAATACCAGATCTGTACAGGTTTTTGCTTAAAAACTGCCTTCAAAATTTTACTATTTCAAGAATAAAACTCTGTAAAAAATTGTAAAAGTTTACCACAAAATGCTACTGAATGAATAAGATTCCTGAGATCATTTTCTAGATCATCTAAACTTATTTATAAATGGAACTTTGTCTGTGTGTGTGTGCGTGCCTGTGTGTGTCCGTTACCTATAATCTGCGAAACGGCTCAACCGATTTTCTTAAAGATTTACACAGTTATACTACAAGCGTCTGCGAGTGTTCTTAGCTAGATTTTGTGTCGAGGTACCCCCGATAAATATCGAAAATCGATAATCGAAAAAATCGGGTTATAGAAGGAGTGGTCCGATTTTAATCAAATTTGATACACTCATAGATAAAGACATAATAAATGATATTCAGAAGTTTCAAGGTTGCACCTCTTACAATAGTGTAGAAAATCGATAATATATATATAAAAGGCAAGGTGTTTGTGTGTGTGTCTCTTTATCTGCCTGTATGTCTGTATTTTTTAAAGCCCTTTTTATTTTAGTTTTGCTTCGGGTTTGGCTCTAAGTAGGTATAATTGTAGTTCTTAGTCTCAACCATGATAACATTTACTCAGAGGACTTATTTAGCCTTCAAAATTCAGTTTACGACGAAAGAAACTTATTTGATATCGACAACAGGAAATCCAAATTTAACTTACATCCATTCATTTTTCTATCAGTCTACGGTTTCGCTTTAACTGGAAACAACTATTGCTTTTTAGTCTTTCGTGCCAACGTCCAAAATGTCTGAACTGCTGGATCATGGATTAGTTTTAAAGCTTTCATTACACCCGAGCAACGCCGGGCTATACTGCTGGTAATTAATAAAAATAAAAAAAAGATGAAAGTGTATAAAACGCCATGGTACTACCGATCATAAATTATGAGACAAAATATTTAAAATTTGCATTTTTATTGTAAATCGCAATAAGACTACTGCATTGTATAAATATACTACTTCATAAGATAGATACATTGTTCAATATAGTTTCCCTTTGAAGTAAACGAATGTCTTTTTTATGGCATAATAATTTAATAATAATATGCTTGTGCTATATATCTTATCAATATACGATTTGTAAATCTTTATTTAATTATGCTGTTATAAGGCATAAATTATATATGTTATAAGATAAGAAATTTTTCACTGATAATTGGAATTAAATTCTAACACTACGACATTTGACCTAAAAGTAATCTTTAAAATCGTTTCCCCTCAAAAACGATCACGAATTGGAAAGAAATATTCTTTGTTCTAATTTATTCTGTGAAATTCCCAATTTTCAAATTGAGATCAAAACCTCGGCTCCAAAATCGACATACAGTGACGCATAACTAAACGACTAAAAAAGATCTCCCTGGACGTATGCAGTGCAATGAAAACAATCTATATTTTAAATAGACGGTTCAGATCAAAATTCCCTGAAGGTTACCCAGACAGGCGATCTATTTTTTTATGACATATCTTTCTAGGCTGCGTGAATTCATGTCTCTCCAAAGGCTCATTTTCGATTGTTTAATGATTTTTGTTCCTTTCTACACGTTTGTAAATTCGGAGTTGTCTTTGCTTAGACTGACCTCTCCGGAAACCTGATATTTCCCTCACCCCAGAAGTGTGTGGAAAGTAATCGATCGAGCGTATTTATATGGTTCTAGCAGAGTGCAGACAAACAGTAAAGTATGAGGGGAAAGACTTACTTGGTGCACGCCTCAGGCTGACCCTTTAAAGCTAACTGCTTTCACAGCCAAGTCCAGACCGCTGTTCGGACCTTTGTCAGTAGCTTTGACCAACTCTTCTCCATCTGGAATTAGGACCGGAACCACACCCCAAGAATGAAAACTGGTACGTCACTTAAACTAAAAGACCCCGGAATTTACCTAACCGAGATTCCACGTAGGACCGGACTGCTCTTTCCCGGGGTAGGAGAGGTTCCAAGGCCAACTCATAGGGCAGAGACGCGTATCAAACAATCTTGTTGAGCCGATCATGACAGCAAAAAAGCATGTGACTTTTTTTTATGTTTATCTGTACCACAGCACTGGTGGAGCGATAAAGGATTCTGATTTACTTACAGAAGTCAGGTTTGAATACGGCGACCTGCAAAACAGCAGCTAGGTACTGCTGCTCGATCATACCAAACGCCTTGAACTCAAATAAATCGATCAGTAATGGTTGATTGTCGTCTTTTAGATCTTTTAGGATCGAGCCGATCAGATGCTGGTTATTCTGAATTAATCGGCTCTTCACAGCACAAGTCTGTTCAGGTCCCATCAGAATCTCGGAAAATGAATGTAAACCTTGGCCAGGTACAATTCGTAGGGAAGACTTGGCACTGCCGACCCTCTTCAATGAAAATAAATTTTGCCGTGTTCTCCCCCTCACACCTAACGTCTTATTAGCACAATCAAGTGTATGATTCAAATAGCCCAACCAGCCGAACGTGGGACAATCTCTCAAATCTCGATCGACACTTCTCACAAACTTTATCCAGGTAGTTGACTAACCGGGTACGTGAAAACATCTTCCGCACTGGGTGATCGATCCGATATCTATCGACGAGACCAAACTCACGGATCAGATCAACCAAGCAACAATCGTTCGACCTTCCGCTAGTTCCTTACTCTTTGACTCACTTGGTAACCATGATGGCATTCCATTCCCAATTAAGACAAATGTGACGAATTTACCAGGAATGGCACCAACCAACAGAAAAAAAGAATCCTGAAAAAGCCGCAACGATTCCATATGAACAACTGTTCACGGCAATATCAGACACGATCAGCAAGTCCCCTATATCGACATGGATAAGTTGGACACAAAGTTTCGTTTAAAGACTCGTTAGCAAACAAGAATTAATTCACATTTATAATAAAATTGTAAGATAGGGTGAATCTATTCAAATTTAGATTTATTAATATATAAGACAGATTCTGGAAATATGCTAATATATGCAGGTCATCCATAAAATCTGTGTGTACTTTAAAAAATCTATAACTTTATTTGTATTTGTGATAGAAATAATCTGTAAAAATGTTATAAAGTTCAATGTACCTAGTTTGAAGTATATTGATTAATTCTTTACCATAAAATTTACAACAATTTTTCGATAAGTAAACAATATTTTCTACTTTTCAGAATCAATTTGATCCATGGCTGAACTGAAATCTACTATTGCTGTACAAAGAAAATGTAGAACTGAATACAATAAAGAAACACCTCATAGGAACACTACTGCTAAATGGATGAAAAACTTTAAAGAGACAGGCTCTCTCCATGATAAGCCACGATCTGAAAGGTCATGTATCAGTGACAAAACTTAAATAAAATTGCAATAAAACCTCAAAATATATAAATTTACTTCTATCTTATCCTTTTTGCAAATTATTTCTGTTGCAAATACAAATAAATGTTATAAACTTTTTAAAGTGCACACGATATATATATATATATATATATACATATATATATATATATATATATATATATATATATATATATATGTTTACATGGTATATCACACACTGAAAGGCTGCCTCCTTCTACCAAGCGCCTCTTGCTCAGCGGTAGAATCACCGAATGTCAATTCGGTCGGGTTTCAATCCTATCTATCTATCTATCTATCTATCTATCTAGCCTAATATGTTCCATATCCATCTAATTCTGTTCTTATCTATTCTATCTCTCTATCTATCCAATACTGTCCATCTCTCTCTCTACATATACAGGGTGTCCATAAAGTCCATGTGCAAATATTTCATTTGTAATAGAAATAATCTGTAAAAAATGTTATAAAGTTTAATGTGCCTAGTTTTAAGTATAGTTAATGAATAATTCTTTACCACAAAGTTTGCAACAATTTTTAGATAAGTAAAAAAAATATTTTTCAGAATCAATTCCTTCCATGGCTTCAATTGAGGAAAAAGTAAAGTGTGTTCTTTGGTTGGCTGAACTGAAATTTACTATTGCTGTACAAAGAAAGTTTAGAATTGAATACATTAAAGAACCACCTCATCGGAACACTAATGCTAAATTGATGAAAAACTTTAAAGTGACAGGCTCTGTCCATTATAAACCACGATCTGAAAGGTCATGTATCAGTGACAAAACTTCAATAAAATCTCAATAAAACCTTAAAAAATATAGATTTACTTCTATAGTAAATTTACTATTAGTTTTTTCTAATCGTTTTTACAAATTATTTCTATCACAAATAAAATTTTAAAGTGCACACGAACTTTATGGACACACTGTATTGCTCAATTTTTAAATATTATATAATAATATATTTTTAAATATTATAGTTAATTTTATATTCTAATATATATTTTTCAATTTTTAAATATTAGAAGAAAAATATTTACAGTATTTACATTATTCAGACTATTGTCCTTATCTTTGTTGCCATTTGTACGACGTTTCGGCAGTTGTAAACTCCGGCCTTCTTCACAAATGCTAGGAATTTTGAACCGAACCATTTATTACAAGCACTGTGGTATATCATCCTTATTCCATGCATAAAGTTCGATTGGAAGTCATGAGTTATCTCCCTCTAACCCTGCATGTTACTTGTTCGAAATTACTATACTTCCTGAAGAAGGTCGGATCGTACAACGGCCTTTGGATTTTGTCAAGAACTCCGAGGTGAAAAGCAGGGGCACTTGACCAGATGTAGCAGAAGTATTTATATGGCAAAGTCAGAACTGCTACTCAGGGTGAATGGTCACCTCAACGTGGCGTAATGGTTAGCAAGGTAATCTCGCTAGAACCTATTACAACTGATTAGTGAGTTCGACCCTCACTGGGTGCCCTATACTTTTGGCCTTGTACCACATTTATGCTGCGCTTAAAAAAATCAACTTATCTTGGGAAGGAGAGAAGAGATGGATTCGTACATTTCTCATGATCAGTAAATCTTTAAGTGCTCCTAATTGGAAAACCGCGTCTCAGTTCCGGTCGGGTTCGTTATATTCACTTATGCATAAATAATATCGGGAAAGAAAACAATCCAGCATTTCTCTTCCAGTTATTTTTACAATCTAGAAATATTTTTCTGAAACTGACATACAACCTACTGGTAACTGGGGCAATTAATGGTGTGTTAATTTTATCGCTCACTATCAATCATCTAAAGGAACTCATTCTGGCTTCCATCAGCATAGCTGGTGATAACCTTCAAAAGAGTGACTTACTGCGTCGTCTCGGACTAACGTTTATCAATAACACGAAGTGGAAAGATTATTTTTAATCATTTGCTTCGTCTGATACAAAGGAAGTTGATTCTCTTTGACCTGCTAGACAAATTTATCTCCAGAATCTGTCTTAACCTATTTATAAGTCATCATTTCGTCTGGGATTTGAATCTCGGATCACATATGGTAAGAAGTTTCTCCTATATATTTAGTGATTCGTTCAATGATGAATTTGCAATGTTATTTGCACCAAAACATAGCTGCCATATGCCTTTTCTAGGCATTCTTTCATGGTAATTGTTCTTATTAAGCTTCCTCTATGGTACATAGAACTTAAGAATTTGAGCGCAGTTGTGGTGAAGTGGATAACGGCTCGGAAAGAGAAATCGGGGAGCCGAGTTCAAATTCCAGTTGAATTCATTGCATTCACTTACGCGCAAATACCCTTGGGAATGGTATTAATCCGTCTCTTCCCTCCAGTTATGGGTTAAATAACAGGACAGATTGGGTTCTATAGCCTTGGCAGGCAACCAGTCTACCGCAGAAAGCAATGGCAACCTACTGTGGGATAATCTTCTGCCCAGTCAGTCATGTCTCTTTCGAGACATGATCGTCCAAGCAACCGAACTGTGGTTCTACAGAAGGATGCTGAGAATACCATGCGAACAACAACAAGCTTTTGGAGAGGATGGACACAAAAAAGAAAAAAAACTTAACAACAGAAATTAACATCTGAATTTTCTGTGACATGTAGTGAGAAATAGGGGCTTAGAGCAGCGATTCCTAAACTGGGGGAAAATTTGAAGCTAGTGGGGAAATAATTACACTACCTACTAAATAAAAAATCTCATACGTTGCGCCCTTGCCAAAACTAACCTGATATTGATACACTGGTGCACAAGAAACAGCATCACCCTTCTCACTAATTTAATTCTGAAGTAGAAGAGCAAACAAAAGTCCTTTTATTTGTTACTAACCGCTCTCTATAGCTATGCTTAGTTGTTACTAACTGCTCTCTATCCACTTGACTCTGTAACTATAAGTTTATCAGTATATTTGTACATTTGAAAAATAAATTAGTAAATAGTCTTAGTGTGTTTTAACTGCTCTTTCTCTCATACACATGAAGGGGGAAATCTGGATGGTTGAACTGGGTGTAGGAGGAAATGACAGAAAATGTTTGGGAACCACTGATATAGATTCATGTCCTTTCCAAAGCGTATTCATGGAAAATATATATGAAGGACTCTCCATTCAGTTTTTTTTTATGTATGAGGGTCTAAAAGCTCAGTTTTTAGAACCTAACAACCTTAAAAATTCACCTTATTTATTGAATGACCCTCGTATAAGTTTATCAGTATATTTAACATTTGAAAAATAAATTAGTAAATAGTCTCAATGTGGTTTAACTGCTCTTTCTCTCATACACATGAAGGGGAAAATCTGGATTGTTGAATTGTGTGTAATGGGAACTGACAGAAAAAAGTTTGGGAACAACTGGCTTAGAAAATCTGATACCCACGGGAAGGATAAAGAGTAGGAGAGAATGCAGCGTGTGACATATTTGAGGGACTTTAGTAGATGGATGGCGGAGTAGGGTTTAAACTGGATAATAGGAGAAAGGCTGTTAACTGCTACAAGGGATAGGGACAAATGTGGCTCCATAATTGCCCACGCCCTGAAGGGACACGGCACATATTTGAAGAACAGATTGGCGGCTAGATGCTAACAGTTTTTTTCTCGTATTTCATGCTTACGACACTCACTCCTGGCTTCTTGCTTTCAAGTCAACTTTGATCTGCAAAAATTTAAATGCAATGTCAGTCGTTGTCTAGAGTCGTGTTAATTATTGTTATTTCATGAAACAGTTCGAATTGACCATTACAGGTTACCGGGTGACCGAAATGTCAAAGGCCCCATCCGTGCTATTGTGTCGATGACCTAGTCAGTCTAATATGAACGGTTTTAGCAAGAGTTAATTTTCACCAAAACATTGTGCAAGGAAGATTTAGAAAGCGAAAATGTATATATATCTGACTAATAATGATATTCAGACCAAGATTTCGCGATGATCAACAACTTCATGAGTTCATATAAACGGAAGCTGCTTCAGAGCGTGTTGCCGTTCAATGTTTGTAGCTAAAACTAATGGATTTCCGCTAGAGTCTGTTGACAAACCGGAATTATATACGTGAGAATTACACAAATTCCGACATGTTCCTATCAATAATTCTGAGGAAACCAAACAAAATAAACCAGCAAACACAAATTAAAAAAATATCAGTAAGATGTTAGCAAGAGTCTACTTTAAAGTTAAGATTTTAGTAATTGATTCCTTTAACATTCAGATTTTAGTAAGTGTTTCTTTTAAAGTTCAGATTTTAGAAAATGATTGATTAAACGTTCAGATTTTAGTAATTGGTTATTTTAACGTTTAGATTTTGGTAAATAATTGCTTTCACGTTTAGAATTTAGTAAATGACTGCTTTAACGTTCAGATTTTAGTAAGTGGAAAGTTCAAATTTTAGTAAATAAGTGCTTTCTCGTTCAGACTTTAGTAACTGATTCTTTTAACGTTTAGATCTTAGTAAGTGAGCTCTTTAAATTTAAGTTTTTAATGATTCGTTTAAGATTCAGAGTTTAGTAAGTGGTTCTTTTAATGTTCAGATATTAGTAAATGATTGCTTTAATGTTCAGATTTTAGTAAGTTTGTTTTTTAAAGTTTCGATTTTAGTAAATAACTGCCTAACGTTCAGACTTTAGTAAGTGGTTCTTTTAACGTTCAGACTTTAGTAAATACTGCTTTAACGTTCAGACTTTAGCAAGTGAGCTCTTTAAATTTAAGATTTTAGTAAATGACTGCTTTAAAGTGCACATTTTAGTAAGTGATTCGTTTAACGTTCCGAACTTAGTAAGTGAGCTCTTTGAAGTTAAGATTTTAGTGATTCGTTTAACGCTCAGATTTTAATAAGTATTTAGCAAGTGTGTTCTTTAAAGTTAAGATTTAAGCAAGTGATTTCTTTACCGTTAAGATTTTTGTTAGAGATTCCATTAACGTTCACAATTTATTAAGTGATTGTTTTAGCGTTCCGTTTTATTAAGTAATTCATTTAACGTTTAGTTTGTCGTAAATCATTCTGTTAAAGGTAAGATTTTAGTGACTGAGTTCTTTAATTTCAAGATATTAATAATTAACGTTCACATTTTGGCAAGTGAGATCATTAACTTTCAGATATTAGCTCGTGATTCATTAACGTTCAGATTTTAGCAACTGACTTCTTTAACGTTAAATGGTTAACAATTAATTTCTTTATTTTAAGGTTTTGGCAAATGAATTTTTTTAACATTCTGATGTTAACAATTTAAATTATTTACTGTGGCTGGGTAGGTATTAGAAGGCTATTAAAATGAGTTTAGTACAATAAAGGAATATAAAAAAGGTGTTGGATTTTACATATTTATTATTCATCAATATTTCGAGATCAGAATCTCATCTTAAGAATGATAGGAGAGCTTGGTTTCAAGTTGTCCGCCACTGGACCATGGATCGTTTAAAGGCCTTCTTTACCTTCCTTTATTTTACTAAACGCGTTGTGATTGCCTTCTAATACTTACCCACACACCTTATATACACAATGCTTCAAGCAAATTTCAAAACTATCCTATTTAATGCGGATTATTGCCAGTGTTGTTATTATGACAACGTTTCGTTGGTTGTGCTTCTGGACTGAATCACGTGACTTTTGTCCAGCGTATCCTGCAATGGATATACAGAATGGAAAACATACTGTTACTCATTTCTCTTTTTAGGAAATAATAGAACTAAAGTGTTGTTTATATTAATGAGACTTCACACGTGAACAAAGTTAAGCCATAATAATTTTATGTCTATTTACAGATAATTTAACTTTCTTGGCAGATCGACTATTATTAACACTATACAGGTTGTCTCGTAATACAATTGACAAAAAATGAACCAGAAATTTAATCTAAATGATATACTGTCGTGGATTCTTGTTTGGAACCATATAATAACAACAAAAACAGATATGAGAGGAAAAATGTAAGTATATTTAATAAAAGATATACAACCTGTACACGGTTAGTAGATTCAGGAATACTTGTTAGTAGGAGTCAATATATACAAAAAAGTAATTCCGGGTGATAAGTCTATATTCTTGCTGACTAACTAGCGGCAGTTCAACTGCTCTGACAAAAACCCAACTCTAACAACAACAACTACTCAACGGACAACTCAACGGTATTTACCAACCTTCCACGCAAGGTTAGATGTGACACAAGGTCATTTTATAGTGGGTCTTCCCGGCCATATAGCCGGGCCAAAAAGTGTCTGTCTATTATTACCGAGTCCTGATTCTACCCTTCGGTGGAACCACGATTGAGTTAGTGCTCTCTGCTCGGAAGCAGAGAGCGGCCTCTACTCGAAGGCAGAGGGCTGACAGTGTCATAGTAACAGCGGCAAATGCTGGATGCAACTAACGGCCAACTCAACTATATTTAGTTGTCCCTCCCAGTAAGAGCAACATCTGACACATGGTCAGTTATTTCCGGGATTTCCGGGCTATATGGCCCGGCCAAAAAATGTCTGTCTATTTTTGCCCAGTCGTGATTCTACCCTTCGACGGAACCACGACTGAGTTACTGCTCCCTGCTCGGAAGCAGAGAGCGCCCTCTACTCGAAGGCAGAGTGCTGACAGTAACAGCAGCAAATACCGGATGACACTAACGGACAACTCAACTGTATTTACTAGAAATATTTACATAATAGTTTTTTTTTTAATATTTATGCATTACACCCTAATCTTTATTCGGTAAAAATTTCATTGCTAATCATGCATTACTTTTTAAGTAATACACATATTTATGTCTTTGTTGTTTCCGTTCCTTATATTATGGCTGCTACTGTATATGACACTACCACCCGCCCGTGCATTGAATACTGATGTCACATCTGGTCGAGTGCACTTGCGATTCATCTCAGCCTTTTTGACACAATCCAACGGAGAATCTGTAATGTAACTGATCCCTATCTGCTACCTCAACTGCAGTCATTTTCTCACCGACGTAATGTGGATTCCCTTTGTCTCTTCTACAAATACTTTCACGGCTTCTATTTCCGATAAGCTTAGCTCCCTGGTACCTTCTCTGTTTGAATTTACTCGAGCTACTAGACTAGCGGCTAGGTCCCACCCATTTACAATGAAACAAATCAAATGTAACATAACTTCTACTCTCTCAGCTTCTTTGCTCGCACTTCCCGCTTGTGGAATTCCCTTCCCTATACTTGCTTTCCTGACAGCTACAATCTCCGAGAATTTAAATGCAAAGTCAATTGCTATCTCTTATTTCCTTGACTCGCATGCTTTCCCTAACAGCCCTTCTTCCATGTTCTCCTTCCCCTCCACTCTGCTTTCATGCAGCCCCCTCTTCACATCATCCTTCTCTGACCATTTCGTTGGCCCTGCTGTCACTTGTTCCTCTTTTTCATCATTTATCTTTTATGTAACTCCCTGTGCACGAGTGGCAGTTCTGCCTTGCTTGTGGTAAAATGATATATGTATATACAGTACTGTGCAAAATGATTAGGACAAGAACTATTTTATCTTTTATGAGGAATATTGACAGAAAATAAACAATTTAATTAAAGTAATTTTATTTGATTTACTCAACAAATACTTTAATAAGAAAAAAATACTTGTTACAAAATAAATTTAATATTTATTATAAAAGACTTTTGCTTTGATCACAGCCTTCATTCTGTCAGGCATTGACATCACAAGCTTCTTCAATGTTTCTCATGGTATCTCATGCCAAGCAGCTTGTATTTGTTTCCAAAGTGTGTCTTGTGAAATAACATTAGATTTATCAATTCTTTATCCAAAATAATAGAATAATGAGTAGTTTCAAAATAACATGTTTAACAGAAAATAGAAAAATTAAGTATAACTTCTTTTTAATACATTTCTTTTACACCTAGTTCAAAGTAATCAATATTTATTAGCAATTTAGTTGGCTTTTCCACCTGTATTTGAATTTCATTGAGGTTTTTAGGAAAATCACTCCTGTCTTAACACCTTTGCACACTACCGGTAGTGTGCAAAAGTGTTAGGAGAGGGGTGATTTTAAACTTTATTTTGATGCCTCATAAAAGATAAAATAGTTCTTGTCCTAATACTTTTGCACAATACTATATATATATATATATATATATATATATATATATATAATAGATGCGATTGGTAAATTGTGGCAATTATTTTATTATTTCAAAGCAAAAGGCTATTATACTAAATATTAAATTTATTTTGTAACAGGTATTTTTTTTTTGTTAAAGCATTTGTTGAGTAAATCAAATAAAATTACTTTAAGTTGTTTATTTCCTGTCAATATGCCTCATAAAAGATAAAATAGTTCTTGTCCTAATACTTTTGCACGATACTGTAAGTATATGAAATGCCTATCAGATATGCGTTTATGTACGATGTCTGTCGAAAAAGTGACAGTTTTTGTGTCACTAGCATTTTTATTTCAGTTCCAATAAACAAACTACATGGTTTCCGCTTCATAATAATAATCCCCACCCCCACCTCTCGAGTCTAATGCAGTTCTACATCCTCTTCTATTATGTTTATACACACTGCTGGAAAGGGTTCCTCTCGGAGAGCTCCCAGCTGCGTATGTTTATATCCATCTTGATGGCCTTCACACCTTTAGCTTGGTGAAAAGAAAAGAAAAAAAAAACACGACGGAAGATCAGGTGAATAGGGAGGCTGCTTCAAGACGGTGATGTTCTTCTCAAACCATTACTGCTGGCTGCTCAGGGCGCTGTAAGCAGGTGCATTATCTTGGTGTAGCAGCCACGATTTGTCATGTGCCACAACTCACGTCTCTTCTCACGTACCGAGCAAAACAAATTCCGTTCTCACATTTACTCTTTCCTCAAATAGCACGATATCATTGATCCTCTTAATATCTAGATGTGCGTTGTGGTGCAGTGGATATCGGTTAGGAAAGAGAAATCGGTGAGCCGAGTTCGAATTCCAGTTGAATACCCTGCATTCACTTAAGCACTGGTTCCCTTGGGAAAGGTATTAATCCGTCCCTTACCTCCAGTTATGGGTTAAATAACAAGCGTAGGACTTGGGGACCCTGCTATGGTTATGACCGTAAATGATCCCATAAGGATTGATAGGTCGTTAAGCCTGGTCAGTACTTAGATGGGTGACCGCTTGGGCAATACCAGGTGTTGTAAGCGTTTAGTGACGTATGTGTGTTGTGGTGCAGTGGATATTGGCTCGGAGAAAGAAATCGGTGAGCCGAGTTCGAATTCCAGTTGAATACCCTGCATTCACTTAAGCACTGGTTCCCTTGGAAAAGGTATTAATCCGTCCCTTCCCTCCAGTTATGGGTTAAATAACAAGCGTAGGACTTGGGGACCTTGCCCTTAAAAACAAATTCCAATGAATCTTGATACTCGAAAAGAAAAAAGTATTACTAGACACAAAAATTATATTTTATTTGGCCTTTAAAGTACTCGTTCAGAATTTTTCTTGAAAGCAATAACTAATTTTCCTTGCTGTCACAACTACATGCGCGCTGTGCTGCAGTGAATATCGACTCGGAATATAATAGTTGGAATTTATTATTTGGATTAAGGCTTCTACTGGGCATAAAGTTGGGGATCGGCTTTCTATTGTTATGAAGTAATAAACTGATCCCCCACTAATTACTACTTAATAATATAATACATCTCTTCCCCCTCTAGCTATGAGTCAAATAATAGGACAAATTGGGTTCTATAGCCTTGGTTGGCAACCAGTCTACCGCAGAAAGCAATGGCAACCTACTCCGGGATAATCTTCTGTCTAGTCATGTCTCATTCGTGACATGATCGCCCAAAGTGTGTATTACGTATGGCACTTAGATGATTGACTAGATCGACATCAAGTTCCCACCGTTTTATTATCGAAATAGTTAAATGTAACTTCTCTTCTATTTTATAGTTTCTTTTCTCGCACTTTCCCAATGTGGATCTCTTTCCGTTTACTTGCTTTACTTGCCATTCATCCTAAAAATTTAAATGCAACCTCAATTGCTATCTCCTATCACCGTGATTCCCATCCATCTTTTATTCGACATCATCTGCCATACATGCATATTTGATAAGCATTTCATATACTTCTTACCAGCATTACATTTTGGAAGAAAAAGAATATATTGACTGCTAGTCGGAATCAGTGGCAAGAACTCAGTCATATAACGTCTCTCATTTTGAATAACGTGATCAGTCCCGTTACTCATCAAACATGCCTCGTATTTACAGAATTAGTAAATTTATAGAATTAATTAGGGACTATCCATCAGCTTCTTTTCTCGCACTTTCCGCCTGATGAATTCCCTTCCATTTACTTGCTTCCCCAGCAGCTACAATCTCCAAGAATTTAAATGTAATGTCAATAGTCATCTCCTATCTCACTAAACTGCATCCTCTCTCCGTCCACTCTACTCTCATCTGTATTCACATCCTTCTCTTACCCACTTCCTGACACCCCCTGTAACCTGTCACTCTTTCTCATAACTTTCCTCCTATGTAACCCCCCGGGTTTGGTAGCACCTGTTAGGGTCCCGGCTATGGGCAAATGTTTACTAAACTGGGGCTTTCTGTGATAGACTGGTTGCCAGCCAAGGCTATAGAACCCAAACTGTCCTGTTATTTGACTCATAGCTAGAGGGGAAGAGATGTATTATTACGTAGTAATTAGTTGGGGATCAGTTTATTACTTCATAACAATATAAAACCTATCCCCCACTTGATGACCAGTAGAAGCCATAATAATGATTCCAACTATTATATTCAGTCCGATATCCGCCTGAATTTGAAAGTAATGTTGAGAAGCGTAACTGATGCCAGTGAAAGTTAAAATGTTATGATAATAAGGATTAGGGATTATTTTTGGAAAATATGTCACGAAAATAAACAAAAATAAATATATGGTGAATAACGAACTAAAATATTGAGAGAAAAAAAGAAAACATGGAGCATAAATGGGGAAACAAATTAGAAAAAATGTTCAACAAATAAAAGTGGAAACAGTTTTTAAATATGCAAACTAGGAGAGAGAAGAAAAATAAATACCGCTCCGAAAAAAAAAAAAAAAAAGAACTAAACATCGAGAAAGAAAGAAACGGAGAATGAAACAATGAGAGCGAATATTTCGCGATTTGAAATTAAGAAAGAAAACTGTGAAGGGAATAAAAATAGAGAATCAAGGAGAATAAATAACAAACAGCAAATGAGAATAAAAAATAAATTAAAAAGAACGAAAAAGAAAAATATCAAGAATGAAAAAAGAGAAAAAGCGAGGGTTAAAAAAAAGAAAGAATAAAAAATCGAAAAAGAAAAGAGTTACATATCAAAGGTGAAAAGAACGAGAATGAAATAAAAATTAAAGACAATGAATAGAAAATAACGAAGGAAAATTATTAAAAATCAAAGGTAAAAAAGTGAGAAGGAAAGTAAAAAAGAAGAATATAAAATCAAGAAGGAAAAGATGTAAAGTGCAAAGTTGAAAAAGAGAAGGAAAACCAACTGAGAATGAAAAAAAGAAAGAATAAAAAGATCAAGAATGAAAAGAGCAAAGATGAAAAAAAGGAATGAAAGAAATACAAGGAAAGGATAGAAAACACAGGTGGAAGAAAAGCAAAATGCTGAAAAAAAATGAATAAATATATTTAGAAAATAAAATAGAAGAGACAGAGAAAGGAGAAAGAGAGAGCATGAGAGATAGAGAGACAGAGAGTTAAAGAAAAAAACAGACAGTCAAAGAAAGAAAGAGAAAAAGAAAAAACATTAATATAAAAGCTAAAAGAAAGAAAGAAAGAAGGAAGAAAGTAAGAAAGAAAGGAACCAACCTATCAGCAATTCAAATATGGAATAGAAGAAAGGGAGAAATGAAGAAATAAAAAGAAAAAAAGAAAGAGATAAATAGATAAAAAAGTAACAATAGAAAAGAAAGAAAGAAAGAGTTAAATATAAGAAAGAAGAGAGAAACAGAGAAAAAGAAGAAAAAGAGGTTAGAATAACAAAGAAAATATTGAGAAAGAAAGAAATCAGAAAAAGAGAGAGAATGAAAACTTGGGAAATAAATGGAAATAGAAAGAAAGAAAGAAATTAACACATCACTCAAGAAATCCCGGAACTAACTAATAAAACTACAACTTTTAGTCAAAATTCAACCTTATTCATCAACTTTTAACTTTAACTTTAGTTTCGGTTCCCAAAGTGTAACTTAGGAAGTAACATTAGATTTATCAATTTTTCTATCCAAAATATCCTATAGATGTTCAATAGATTAGTTTCAAAATAACTTGTTTAATAGAAAACAGGAATAATGAAATAAAACTTCTTTTTAATACGTTGGCACGAAAGACTAAAAAGCAATAGTTGTTTCCAGTTAAAACGAAACCGTAGACTTAAAGAAAAATGAATTGATGTAAGTCAAATTATGATTTCCTGGTATCGATATCAAATCAGTTTTTTGTGTCGTAAACTGAATTTTGAAGGTTAAATAAATCCTCTGAGTAAATGGTATCATGGCTGAGACTAAGAACTGCAATTATACCTACTTAGAGCCAAACCCGAAGCAAAAACTAAAATAAAAGGGCTGAAAAAAAAATACAGACATACAAACAGATAAACAGACACACACAAACATGTTGCCTTTTATATATATATATATATTATCGATTTTTCTGCACTGTTGAAATAACTTTTGAGAGAACTAAAAGTCATACCAAGATTCAATATTGGCGGCCAAAATTTTAACAATGGAGGATACGCAGATGACACAGTGCTGATAGCAGACACGGAAAATAAATCTACAAAACTTTTTACGGTAGTGAAGGAAAACGAGAAGAGAGGACTACGCACAGGTAGAAGAAGATTGAATACAAGGTTATCAGCAAGATGATTAGCCTTAAATGGAAACGATGTTGTCTGGGATAGTAAAATCAACCGGGTACAGACATTTACGAAGTACGTTGGGGTGCAGTTAATATAAGCTCGAAACAAGAAATCAATTAACCGAGTTCGAATTCTAGTTTAATTCCTTGAATTCACTTGGGAAATGTATTAATCCGTCTCTTCCCTCCAGTTATGGGTTACAAACAAGACGGACTGGATTCTATAGCCTTGGCTGGCAAACAGTCTACTACAGAAAGTAATGGCAACCTACTGTAGGATAATCTTCTGCCCAGTGTGTCTTTTGAGACATGATTGCCCATATGTGATACATATATGGCACTTAACTGACTGAATGAATATAATAATTTGAATCATGAATAAAGCTTCTACTACGCATAAAGTGGGGAATCGGTTTTATTTTGTTATGAAGTAATAAACTGATCCCCCAATAATTACAACTTAATAATATAATGTATCTCTTCCCTCTCTCGCTATGAGTCAAATAACAGGACAGATTGGGTTCTATAGCCTTGGCTGGCAACCAGTCTACCGCAGAATGTAATCGCAACCTACTGTGGGATAATCTTCTGCCCAGTCAGTCATGCCTCTTTCGAGACATGATCGCCCAAATATCTGGGAATTTTCTAACATGGACGGAAATGTGACACTGAGATTCATATACGTATTGGGATGGCCAAAGAAGCATTTCAAATGCTAAGCAAAGAAAAAGTGTACCGAAATATTCCGAGATTTCAATCAAATCGGTTCAAAAGTTTTTGCCGGTTTCTGAAAGGGGCATTTTAAATCATTGTATTTAATTTTATGCATATTGTTATTACTAAAACATATCACCATGATTAAATTATAAATTACTTTCTGGTTATGAAAGCATCATTCATATTTTTCTGCAATATTCTCACCCATGTTCTTTCCGTCTAAAGAACACATTAGGCATGCTCTAGTCTATGAGTTTCACAGAGGTTCCAATGCAAATGCAGCTAACGATCTATTCAGGATGCTTATGGAATTGATGCAGTGAAAGAAAGAAGTTGTAGGTGGTGGTTTTCCCGTTTTCGGAAAGGAAATTTCAGCCTGAAAGATGAGGCTAGAGGTGGTCGCCCAAAAGAACTTGATTCAGATGTGTTGAATGCCACTGTTACTCAAAGCCCTACGGTAACCTCAAGAGAATTTGCACACCAATTTAATGTACCCCCCACCCATAAAACTGCGTCACACCAGCTGAAAAGAATGGGGAAGATATCAGTATTCGGAAAACTGTCCCCAGAGAACCTGGGACAACGTGTTTCTTGTTGGGAATATTTGCTTTCACGACACCTTCAGACACCATTTTGGGGTAGTCATGTCACAGGTGATGAGAAGTGCCATCTTGCCCCATCCTGCATATTCTCCTGACCTAGCTCCCTCAGATTATCACTTATTTCGAGGATTACAGAACCATTTAGATGGCCTTAGGTTAACATAACGAGGGGAGATTGAACAAGAGTTAGATTCATATTTCACATCAAAACCTAAATAATTTTTACAAGCGAGGCATTTATAAGCTCGTTGACAGATGGAATCAAGTTATATCAAACAAATGTCGTTATTGTTATGAATAAAGAATTTTTAAAACTTTTTTCATTTTTAAGATGAAATTTTAAATCGGCAATATTTTGCACCGAACTGATATCATCGAATTCGGGACAATCTTCTCAAAGTTGAGGAGAATACTTGAAGCAACACAAGTGCGGTTCTACAGAAGGATGCTGAGGATTTTGTAAACCAAACATGTGAAAAAGGATAGGGTTTTGGAAAGAAAAAAAAGAGAATTTATAATTAACATCAGAAAAAGGCAGTTGAAATTTCTGGTGTACTTTCTGAAGAATTGGGCATGAAAAATTTAATATTCGTACAATAGGCCGAGAAAAAGGTACAAAAGTAAGCAGTGTGTAATGTACCTGATGGGATTTAGCCGATGGAAGGCAGAACAGGGTTTGGGCGAAATAACAAAAAGAATTATTAGTTACAAGAGAAAGGGAGATGTGGAATCTAGTTACAATGAAAAAAACGAGAAATATCAGTAAAATAAACGCAAAAATGAAATATGACGAAATAAAAATGACAAAGAAAGGAAGAGAGAAAATGCAATTTAAAAAAAAAGGAAGAGAAAAACAGAAATTACTTTGAGTAATGTAACAATCGGAATCAAGATGGATAATAAACTGATTCTGACAACGGAAAATTCATAAATTTAAAACAAAAGTCTCCCTTAAAAAAAAAAATCTTGAAATAAACTATAACTATTCACAAAGGGAAAATAAATCAATAAAAATAATGAGGTGCTGCAAAAAAAATAGATCAAATGCACCCAATAAACGAATAAAAAATAAAACAAAAGAACAGATGAAAATTAAGTGTCAGTACGAATGACAAATCCAGTCAAATACCCCTTCGGTGTAACAAGCAGAACAATGTATTAAAACCGCGCATCTCAAGTCTTGTTTTCAAAGAAGAATGACATTATAGGTTGGTGGCTGTGCGGGCGGTAGAGATTGAGGTATTATAACCGGGGAATTTTCAATGTTCTGCCGATCTAAGTGAAGAGATTCCCCATCTTACCGATAGTAGATCTGTCAAAAGAAGTTTCTGTTCACTGAGGGAAAAAATTGATGTTTTAAACTGACTTGACATCAACAGTGTACCTCCTTTCAGCGAAGTATATTTAAAGTAATCTGCTATTCAGCATTAAGGAAAAAATTCTTCAAATAAAATTAACAACATCAAAAGTTATATATATATATAGTGTATCGAGGCAGCAGATAATTTTCTAAACATCTATTGTTAAATATAAGAGACAATGAATGTCTATTATGTTTATTCATGAGCCGTTCTAAACATCGTATTTTGGCTTTAATTTCAGGTGAAAATAAAGACAAAAATTCTTCGACATTTGGATATTCTTCTTATTATGTTGGTTTTAAGCTTTCGGCACACATGAGCCATCTTCAGAGAGGTTACAAGGACGTTAGCATAAAAACATCCACCATCAGCGTCGATTTTATTATGTGTGACGTCATAAAACTGCATTACAAATTTACGAACTGCATCTGCTATTTGGTAACTGTTATCGTTGCTTAGCAAAGTTTTATGTCAACACAAGATAAAATCGTCTTTTATGGTGAACGTTTTTATGTCAATATCCCCTCATGTGAGCCGAAAACTTAGAACCGACTTAATAAAGAAATTTCCAAATTTTGGAGAATTTCTGTCTTCATTTTCACTTGAAATTAAAGCCAAAATACCATGTTTAGAACGGCCCATGATTAAACATAATAGGCATTTATTTTCTCTTATATTTAACAGTATATATATATATATATATATACGCGTGTGTGAGAGACAGAAAAAGATGGAAAGAGAGAAAGAGAGAGAGACCAGTCTAATAATAGGTATTCGAAGACTGATTAAGTATTGTTCAAAATATTATTTTATACGATGTGAAAATAATATTTAAACGATAGAATAACAATTATTGTTTGATTACTTCTGAGGGCATAAATAAATAAATAACGAAAAAAGAAAGAAATAAAGAAAGAAAACAGATATTTTAAAAAAGGTAGATGGAAAGAAAGGAGATGGGTGAGAAAGTTTGAAAGAAACAAAGGAGTTTTAGCTCTAGTTTGAGTTTTGCTTAACAGCATATCAACCCCTGTGGGTAATTTAATGCAAAAAAAGTGAGGTTTTTGGGTATTTGTTTTTTTAATATTCCGTTATAGTGAGAAGGTTGGTTTAGTCAATTTTAATGAAAATGTCTTTGGGTCCTTGTTTCGCCCTATAGAAGATCCTGCTGTGTGGATGTGTAGTTTTTTGTTTTAGGGCATTTCCGCCCGGCCACCCGCCGCTCGCCAACTTTCTTGGCTCCCGTGGCCTCTGTTGCTTCTTTGTTTTTCTCTCTTTGGCTGCTCTTTTTAGTCGTTGGGTGGGTGGCTCAGGGTACTTTTCCCGGGCACACTTTTGCTAAATTGCCCGACGCACCGCAGAACCAACAGTGCTATATTATTTCCTCTATATTTATATATATTGATCAGACTTTGAAGAACAACACCTTGGGCACATCGCTAAACTTCTTACGAGACAAGGCCACTTGCAGAGTGACATCTTTGGTAGCAAAGCATGCCTTGCTCATTTCGGCCGTTACTTACTCCATCTGAGCTTATTGGCTGAAAAGAAAAGCTCCTAGATCTTCTGTGATGTCCATGGGCACACCATGCACTGTAATGTGAATGTTTCGGCTACCCCTGTATTTTGTTCGGAGGAGAAGCGCTTTTGTTGTTAAAACGGCCTCTCCCAACTGCTTCGCCTCTTCTATCGAGAACAGGGTGTCTCACATAACATGACCTCACCTGGCGACCATCTTAATTGCTATTTACAAGCTTTTCATAGCCTCTTCTAAGGATACCTCCTAACATAAAAAAAACTTGTGAGTTTGTAGCGTAAGGAGCCGGTTAATGTTTCTTTGATTCGGCCCTGTGCTAGACTTAACCGAACTCCCTATGACTTTTTTAAAAAATCATTTCACTCCAAGCAAGGCATTCCATCGCCACGATTGCGCATGGGGCTACATAAGGGAAGGTAAAGAGGAGTGGTTAGGTGTAGGAAATGTCAGAAGGAAGGTGATAGATGGGTAAGGATACCGAGGATGAGAGTTGGGCAGATGGGAAGAGTGTTTGAAAGAATGGGAGCGAGTTAGTGTGTTAGGAGATGTCCATTGACCTTACATTTAAACTACCGGAGATTGTAGCCGTCGGGGAAGCAATCATGTGGAAGGGAATTCCATAGTCGGGAACTGCGAGAAAAGAAACTGTTGGAGTAGAAGTTGCGGTTGCATTTTAAGGATTTATGCAGAATTATCATCGTCAGATTTATCAGAAGGTTAGTTGTCGGCAGGATGGAATGTGTGGAATAGAGTAAGAATTAAATATAGATTTTTTAATGTTAAAAAGAAAATTACTATGAAGAAAGAATAACATAAGTTATAGAATTTAATGTGAAAATAGTAACCTTATTAAGAAGTTAAGGGTATCAAGATTCGTGGAAAATGTTTATAGTAGTGATTGTTGAAAGGGAAAAAAGAGAAAGAGAACAAGGTGCGACCTGACCTTATCTCCGGGTTGATTTGAAGTTGAAGTTACATCTTAGTTTTCTCTTTCTCGCTGCTTCCATCTGACTGACTCGACTGACGCCGAGGTCATTTATATATAATCCTTTTGAATTTCGCACTGGATCGCTAAGTCTTCAAGTCGCTCCCATTGGTCAAAAATCATTTTAACACCTATTTGCGAAATCTGGTTTCAATTTTTTCGTTAAGCAGATGGTCAATCTTTTTTTCTATTTGGGAAAACCAGGATTTTACACGTCATTGTGAACATTTGTAAAATGTGAAGAAGAAGGTTGATTTTAAATTAATTTCTTATTCGCTACAAGTTTTAAGGTCTGTTCTTAGCATGGAGATGGTCCGTGTTTTCAATGCTTCCGAATTGTCAGAAATTCATTTCCGGAAATAAACTCTCCGTAGCTTCTCTTAACTGAAGCATAGTATGCTTCGTCGTTTTGGGGTGATTTAGCCTCTCCCCATGCCGATCTTGACGGCACCGTCGAATCTGGTCTCTGAGGGACCTCCGAGATCCTTGCTGGCGTTGTCACTTCTGACCAGGGCCGTAGCTGACGCTAAAAACACCGGGCACAGAAAAAAGTGCACGGATTTATTAGTTGACAATATGATGACGTCATCAGTGTCATCCGTTTCCAGAAACTATGATTTTTTCGGCTATTCCAATGGAAATTAGGCACAGAACGTGAACGAAAGCAGGAAATCGTGTTCGGACTTTCTGAGTATAACCAGTCTTTTCTCCCAAAATTAATAAATAAACAGATTTATACTGCGTTCATTTGGATGTTTTCTTCGTTTTTCTTTCTTTCTTTCTTTCTTCGTGAATTGTGTAGTTTGATTTCTTACGAAGATATTTTTCCTTGCCCGGATTTTCACTGTGATTGAACGGATCGGCTCGGACCCGTGCCCGTTGTGCCCGGTAGTCAGATACGGTCATGCTTCTGACCTATATATTCTTTTACTTTTTTAAATAAATCTTGTCGGCAAAATTGCTTCCTGTTACCAGAAGAAAAAGCGAACTGCAAATTAATGCAGATATCCAACGTAG
Source organism: Ascarosepion bandense (assembly GCA_037127315.1). Lineage (NCBI taxonomy): Eukaryota > Metazoa > Mollusca > Cephalopoda > Sepiida > Sepiidae > Ascarosepion > Ascarosepion bandense. Next base: position 708,063 of record JBBBDQ010001114.1, read on the forward strand.
AAAAATTACACAAGAACAAATATTCACGCTATCACCCCACTGCTCTAGAAAGCAGAACTGCTACTTATATAGTTCGCTCGAGTTCACTGTGTCATATAGCAAGTTACCATAACAGAAAGAAAGAAAGAAAATAATAAAATTAATAATAAAATATAATTAGAAAAACGAATTAAAAACAAACAAAAAGAGAAAAGAATAGCAAATAAGAATGCAGTCAATGAAACTAGAGTCAAAACACTATGAAAGTATAAAAATACACATTTATAAAAATACTAGCATCATAGTTCGGCGTTGCCCGTGCAACTCAGAACATTTTAGTAGTAGGACTCGGTTATTTTTAAACTCGGTCTAAAATTAAATATAAAGGCTCATTTTTTTTAGTCGCGTTTGACACGCGTGATTTGATTTCTGTGACGTAATTTAGCAACCATCTTAGATTTTAGATGTTTTACGGAGCAAATATAAACAATCGGCTGCATTGGCCAAAAAGTGCGAAAGAAAAAATTGCTAAACTTAATCTCAAAAAGTATATGTCGACGTGGCTTCCCTGTATATATGTGTCCCTAGAAAATTTGAATGGCGTAGCTTAAAAAATGTACTCGTGCATAGGGAACAGTCACACACAGACTCACAGATTGCCGTTAACATATATAGATATATATACATATATATATACATATATATATACATATATATATATATATACATATATATATACATATATATATATATATATATATATATATACATAAAAATAAAAATTTATAGAAAAATATACATTTCTGAAGAAAAATTATTATCATAACACATTTTTGAAGGAAAAACATATTCTCAGTAAAACAGTTTTTAATACAAAACTAAAATAAATAAATAAATAATAAAATGAAACAGAAAAAAGAAAGAAAGAAAGAAAGGAATACCGAATGAATAAAATTCAAAGAAAAACGGAAAAAATGTAGAAATATTAATGAAAAAGTACAAGGAAAGAAAAGAATATATAAAATATTAATGTTGGCAAACAATGTAGAAATAAAGAAAGAGAGAAAGAAATAAAAAAGAAAAAAAGAAAAAAGAAAGAAAGAAAGAAACAAAGTTCTAGACAGAAAAAAGAAAGAAACAATCTAACACACAAGAGAGACGAAAGGCGGAAAGAAATAAAACAGAAAGACAAGCAAAGAAAAGAAAACGAAAAGAAAGAATATAAATTGGCTCTGAAACAATTAAATCCAAATAAACGAGGCGGGAAATTGCGATTAAGAAAGAAACATGGCCGAAAAATATTCAACATTTCAACCGATATTTTAGCAAAGAATTGAAACTCAAGCAGAAACACAAATATTTCTGTCACGCACCATTTCTTATTTTTCTTGCTTTTCATCTTTCACTTTCGTTTTAAAATGGCCATTTATCATCTACTTTTCAAGACGGAAGCGACCATGACTCTCCATAATTTCTTGATCTTCCTAGCTCTTGATAAATGTTGTCTTTTCCTTATTTTTCCAAAACCTTCTTCTGTTATCCCTTCACTCAAACTCTCTAAATAGTTTTGTTGCTTTCCCCCTTTTTCACTGGCCTTCAACCTGTCCTCTAGGTATCAGGTTTTTTATGGTCTCTTTTCTTACTATGTGTCATAGAAATTTCAAGTGTCTTTTCCTAATGTAAAGTAATGTAGGAAACAAAACAAATTCTAGATTTAAAAATTCAAACCTGACACATTGTTACAAATAAACGAATTTTATCGAATTAACAAACGTTGCTTAACACACAAAAAACTCGCGAAAATTCACACCTCAATACGAAATGTTTGTCGTCTAATGGAAAGAACAGAATCACATCCGGGAGTGATTTCCCAAAAGAAATAAAACACGAGCAAGCTCGACCGTCGCGTCAAAGAGTTAAAATGAAGAGCAATTAACACGTACCCTTGACAAACGTCAGGCGATCGTTATTATTATTGTGTCTATCTTTCTTTCTAACCTCTCATCTCCTTCCTGTTCACTATTACCTCTAAGCGATAACTTCAAAGACACTCCTACTGAAAGATAACGCTCAAACATAAATACACATACGTTCCTGCTTACGTACACATAAACTTACTTGTGCAAGGAGTACTACGAAATCTTTTGATACCCTTAACCTCTTAATACTATTTCTCTTGGAACGTTTAACTTTTACTAATTCATGTTATTCTTTACTATGAATAAATTTCCATTTAAACATGCAAAAAAGGTATACTTTTATTCTTTCACAAATCTACACATTCCAATCTACAATGTTCTGATGAGAGCGAATAATATCGGTTATGTGTGATACAAGGCCGATTCAAAAATACCCTTTAACAATCTTCCCACGTCTTCAGTATCACCTTCGTTTGCTATGTGTCGTGTTCTTTCAAGACGTAGGCCATCCTGACCCTCCACATCTTGCTGACCTTTGTAGCTCCTTGTTTTGTTATTTATCCCAAATCATGTTCTACCATTCATTTGCTTAAGCCCATCAAGTATGTTACACGTTAGTCTCTATCCGTCCTGTGACGATCAGATTCTCCAAACCCTACTTTCTCAGTATGTGGCTCAGAAACTTCAGATATCTCTTCTTCATATCAACCATCGGCTTTCTTGTCGTTTCCATCTTCTTCAAACCTCGTCGTTCGGTTCATGTTATCTTCAGTATTTTTCTGTAGAACCAAATTTCAGTTGCATTAAATATTTCCTTCATCTTTAATGAGATTATCCAGCATCACATAACAATCCAGTACTCTTTTTTTATTATTATTTTTCAGATATTATATACGCTTTTGTTGTGGACCTAAAATAGGTCCAGAAAAAATCGTAACTCGGTTATTAGTGAAACAGATATATATTAACGAAAACAATTACGTAACACGTCAGGTAGACTGGGGAGACTCAACCAACTCAACTCCTCATTCAATCGTCAGACCTCGAGAGCCATATTATCCCAGTATTTATACTCATGAGAGGAGTTCATTAGGGTACAAAAGGGTAGGTTCCATAACAGAAACCAATATGCAACAAAGGTTAGAGAAAGGTTACAATTATAACTGTTGTGAACCCAGAATAGGTCCAAAAGAAAACACAACTCGGGTATTAGTGAAACAGATATATATATATATTAACGAAAAAGAATTACAAATATGTTACACGTCAGGCTGACCGGGTAGTGTCAACCAATACAACCTATATGAGACATAGTCTCCAGGGTATTTAAAATCATCAGACGAGTTCATTATACTACAAAAGGGTAGGTCCCATAACAGATTTCCTTTTTGTTTCCATTTTCTTGAAATCTTCTAGGTTGCTGAAATTTTCATGGTTTCAACAGTATCTTTTAATTTAATGATACTTCATTTGTTTTTTTTTTAATCGTATCACCCAGAGCAAGGCGGTAACGCCACTGAAGCGCAGGGGGCTACGTAAGAGTGAAAAGATTGGAAAAGAGAAAGCCGGGAACCACATCCTAAACAGGGAACAAGGGATGAGCCTCTTCACCTGTTCAATAGACGTGAGTGGAATGTGAACCGGGCGATAGATTAGTCTATCTACTCCAATTGAAAAAATAAATAAATAAATAATGTAGTGAAAAGATTGGAAAAGAGAAAGCCGGAAACCACATCCTAAACAGGGAATCTGCAGACAGATCTGTTTCGCCGTATCACAACTCATCAGTACGGTTAGACACCGATTGCTTGTTTTACCCAGGATTGAAACCCGACCGAAATGGCGTCAGTCGGCGACTCTAGCACACCGGTGACCCCTGTGTATGAATTTACTCGAGCAACAAGATTAGTAACTAGGTCCCACCCTTTTTAAAGCGCAGCCAAAAAAAAAAAAAATCAACGCACATTCTACTCCATCAGCTTCTTTTCTCGCACTTCCCACTTGCGGAATTCTCTTCCATTTACTTGGTTCCCCGACAGCTAAAATCTCTAATAATTTAAATGTAAATTCAATAGTGATCTCCTATCTCACCAACCTGCATCCTCTCTCTCTCTCCTGATCCTTTTTCCGTCCACACCATTTTCATCAGCATTCTCATCCTTCTCTTACCCACTTCCTGACATCCACTGTAACCTGTCACTCTTTCTCATGACTTTCCTCCTATCTAACCCCTTGCAAAACAGTTTCCGTAAAATGTCTTGCTTGGGGTATTAGATTAGATTAGATCTAATTAGATTAGATAGAAGCTCCAAGAATTTAAATGTAAAGTCAAGAGTCATCTCCTATCTCACTAACCTGCATCCTTTCTCTCATGCTTCTTTCTCAGTCCACTCCACTCTCATCAGTATTATCATCCTTCTCTTACCCACTCCTTGACACCCCCTATAACCTGTCACTCTTTCTCAAAACTTTCCTCCTATCTAACCCCTTGTAAAACAGTGGCAGGAAAATGCCTTGCTTGGGTTGATATGATTATAAAAAAATAATTCAATACTATTATAATGTGGATATAAAATAGGGGATCCATTCTAGATTACAAACAATATATAAACTGATCACTCTCTTTATGGCCACAGTCATCCTTCTCTTAACCACTACTTGACACCCTCTTGATTTTTTTCATCTTCGATATGTATCTCTTATTAAGAATTCTGCCATCTTGCAACTGATGTTTAATCCTTTTTTCTCGCTTTCCTTCTTCGTTGTGGAACGTTTTTAAGTTTTTTTCTTCGAGTCTGCCTCCAACATTTTCTTATCCGCAAATCTTATTTTGTTAAAACCGTGACATCTTATTATTAATCTAGGAAAGATATAATACTGATAGCAAAGACGGAAAGAAACAACAGGGCCTCTTAAGAGAAAGTAGTTATAGTAAGCAAAAAGAAAGTTTTACATATAAACAATCAGAGAACAGAATGCATGGTGTCAGTAAAAAGAGGAACCCAAATCTAGGAAAGATCTAATGCTGATATCAAAGACGGAAAGAAACAACAGGGCCTCTTATGAGAAAGTAGTTAAAGTAAGCAAAAAGAAAGTTTTACATATAAACAATCAGAGAACAGAATGCATGGTGTCAGTAAAAAGAGGAACCCAAATCTAGGAAAGATATAATGCTGATAGCAAAGACGGAAAGAAACAACAGGACCTCTTATGAGAAAGTAGTTAAAGTAAGCAAAAAGAAAGTTCTACATATAAACAATCAGAGAACAGAATGCATGGTGTCAGTAAAAAGAGGAACCCAAATCTAGGAAAGATATAATGCTGATATCAAAGACGGAAAGAAACAACAGGGCCTCTTATGAGAAAGTAGTTAAAGTAAGCAAAAAGAAAGTTCTACATATAAACAATCAGAGAACAGAATGCATGGTGTCAGTAAAAAGAGGAACCCAAATCTAGGAAAGATCTAATGCTGATATCAAAGACGGAAAGAAACAACAGGGCCTCTTATGAGAAAGTAGTTAAAGTAAGCAAAAAGAAAGTTTTACATATAAACAATCAGAGAACAGAATGCATGGTGTCAGTAAAAAGAGGAACCCAAATCTAGGAAAGATATAATGCTGTTAGCAAAGACGGAAAGAAACAACAGGACCTCTTATGAGAAAGTAGTTAAAGTAAGCAAAAAGAAAGTTTTACATATAAACAATCAGAGAACAGAGTGCATGGTGTCAGTAAAAAGAGGAACCCAAATCTAGGAAAGATATAATGCTGATAGCAAAGACGGAAAGAAACAACAGGACCTCTTATGAGAAAGTAGTTAAAGTAAGCAAAAAGAAAGTTCTACATATAAACAATCAGAGAACAGAATGCATGGTGTCAGTAAAAAGAGGAACCCAAATCTAGGAAAGATATAATGCTGATATCAAAGACGGAAAGAAACAACAGGGCCTCTTATGAGAAAGTAGTTAAAGTAAGCAAAAAGAAAGTTCTACATATAAACAATCAGAGAACAGAATGCATGGTGTCAGTAAAAAGAGGAACCCAAATCTAGGAAAGATCTAATGCTGATATCAAAGACGGAAAGAAACAACAGGGCCTCTTATGAGAAAGTAGTTAAAGTAAGCAAAAAGAAAGTTTTACATATAAACAATCAGAGAACAGAATGCATGGTGTCAGTAAAAAGAGGAACCCAAATCTAGGAAAGATATAATGCTGATAGCAAAGACGGAAAGAAACAACAGGACCTCTTATGAGAAAGTAGTTAAAGTAAGCAAAAAGAAAGTTCTACATATAAACAATCAGAGAACAGAATGCATGGTGTCAGTAAAAAGAGGAACCCAAAATGCAAACTACAAGCCGGGGTGACTAGAATCAACCAGCTACAGAAATGTTAATACCAGGGATGTTTGAGTTTGAGTTTTGTTTAGCCACATATTAACCTGTGTGGGTTTATTTAAAGCCAATAAGGTAGAGTTTTAAAGGATTTTTCTAAATGTTTAGTTATCCTGAAAAAGTTAATTTAGTCAGATTTTTAAGAAAGATTTTTGTTTCTATTTTAGAAAACTGAAAATGTCTACTTGTTTTGCATTTAAAAAAAGCTGAGAATATTTTTCATTCAAAAACATTTTAGGGTAAAACATAGGGTAAATAGTTCTATTAGAGTGTATTTTTATACTTTCATAGTGTTTTGAACTGAGTTTGGGGGTTGACTATTTGCCCATAGCTGGGACTCTTACAGGTTTTACCACTCCGGGTCAGGGTGTACCTGGGAACAACAGCAATTAAGTGGTGATTTTATGCTCCTCACAAACTTCTAATCAGAGACATTGCTACCGGATGCAGTTTACCGTCATACCCAGGATCAGTACCTGGAAAAGTTTTAAGAATAGTGCGATACGTATTGGCATGGCCAAAGGTGTATTACAGAAGCTGAGTAGAGTATTAAGAGACAGGAAAATGTCGCTAGAAACAAAGAAAAGAGTACTGGATTGCTATGTGATGTCAGTTCTTCAATATGGCAGTGAATGCTGGACAATACAATCAAAAATGAAGGAAAAACTTGAAGCAACTGAAATGTGGTTCTACAGAAAGATACTGGATATAAAGTGGGGGATCAGTTCCATATTACAATTAATATATAAACTGACCCCTCACTTTGTGGTGACAAGAGTTTCTGAGATCCAAAAGCACAAGGATGCATTCCAGGAGCCGAGAAGAGTATTAAGAAACAGGACAATTTCGCTAGAAACAAAGAAGAGAATACTGTATTGCTATGTGATGGCAGTCCTTCAATATGGCAATTAATGCTGGACAATATCATCAAAAATGAAGGAAAGACTTGAAGCAAATGAAATGTGGTTCTACAGAAGCATACTGGATATAAAGTGGGGGATCAGTTCCATATTACAATCAATATATATACTGACCCCTCACTTTGTGGTCACGGTAGTTTCTATACATTTATATTCCTGAGATCCAAAAAGCACGAGGATGCATTCCAGGAGCTGAGAAGAGTATTAATGAAACAGGACAATTTCGCTAGAAACAAAGAAGAGAATACTGTATTGCTATGTGATGGCAGTTCTTCAATATGGCAGTGAATGCTGGACAATATCATCAAAAATGAAGGAAAAAGTTGAAGCAACTGAAATGTGGTTCTACAGAAGAAAAGAAATGACAAAATACAAAAAAAATATTTTGTTCCAACCTTTTTTCGTTCCTGGTAAGTGAAGATGTTTTCTTTATTGAGGAAACTGTAGCAAGACAAATAAATATTTAACGGGTCAAAAACTACCATCGTGCGTTCAAAGTTGAAATTGTACACGCCCCAAAATATCTGAAATCGCTCAGCATTAGCAAAAGCGAAGACAGTTAATCGTCATAAGTTTTTTCTCTATTAAGCGAAAGTAAAGAAAATGTTGTCGTTGGTTTGTTTTTACAATGATATGTTTTAATCATTCAATTCAATTAATTAGAGCAAATTTCAATGCTGTTATGGATCGGTCAAAAATAAAATTTAGCATATTAATAACAATTCTGAAACATCCATAAATTTGAATGTAAGTTTTAGGCATCAATTATATAGATGAAATTCTCAGCAATTAAAAAAAGATCTTAACTTATTTATGAATGGAACTTGGTCTGCGTGTGTATGTATGTGTGTGTGTCCATTACCTATAGACTCCGAAACGGCTGCACCGATTTTCTTGAAAATTTACCCAATTGTACTATAAGCGTCAGTGAGTGTTCCTAGCTAGGTTTTGTGTCGAGGTACCCCCGATAAATATCGAAAATCGATAATAAAAAAATCGGGTTATAGAAGGAGTGGTCCGATTTTAATCAAATTTGATACACTCATAGACAAAGATATAAGAAACGATATTTAAAAGTTTCAAGGTTGCAGTTCTTACAATGGTGCAGAAAATCGATAATACATATATATATATATATATATATATATATATATATATATATATATATATATAAGGCAAGATGTTTGTGTGTGTATCTGTTTATCTACCTGTATATCTGTATTTTTTCAGCCCTTTTATTTTAGTTTTTGCTTCGGGTTTGGCTCTAAGTAGGTATAATTGTAGTTCTTAGTCTCAGCCATGATACCATTTACTCAGAGGACTTATTTAGCCTTCAAAATTCAGTTTACGACGAAAAATCTCATTTGATATCGATACCAGGAACTCAAAATTTGACTTACATCCATTCATTTTTCTTTCAGTCTACGGTTTCGCTTTAACTGGAAACAACTATTGCTTTTTAGTCTTTCGTGTCAACGTCCAAAGAGTCTGAGCTCCAGGACCATGGATTAGTTTTAAAGATTTCATTACACCCGAGCAATGCCGGGCTATACTGCTAGTATATATGCGATTGTTAATTTGTCGCAATTATTATATTAGGTGCGATTGGTAAATTGTCTCAATAATTATATTAGTTGCGATTGGTAAATTGTCGCAATTGTTTTATTATTTCAAATATTCTTTAGGCTGAGTCTGAGTTCCAGGACTATGGATTAGTTTTAAAGCTTTCATTACACCCGAGCAACGCCGGGCTATTCTGCTACTGTATTTATAAACATAAGTCAGTTCTCTCTTTTGTGCGAGGTAATTTTCTTCTCCAGAATCTCTGACATATTTATAAATCTATTATTCAAAATATTGCTGCTAGATATATCCCGGTGCCCTTGTTATTTACATTCAGCTCTTTAACAAAATCCAAAGAAGAATCAACAATAATATTGGTGTTCATCTGGCAGCTCAGCTAAAACGACTTTCTCACCGCCAAAAGGTTGGCTATCGCTGTCTTTTTTTTTATAAACACATTCATGTTAATTGTTTGGGTGCGCACTATCCAGTGAGTGTTTGAGTTTCTTTTTTTTAACGTGAAGCAACTTTTCTTTTAGCCAAGTACAGTTAACCACCGTGCGTGTGCTACACAAACCATTAGAAATTATTTATTTGCAAACGTTTCGCCAAAATAAATTGGTAAATTGATTCAATTTATTTTTTCCGTAATCATTAATTCATGTTTGTTTGAATTTAATTTCGAATTTTTATTTTCAGTCATTTTCCAGTTTTGCTACATCCTGAAAGAACATGGCACATGAAGAAAAAGAATACTGTAAATAGCCGTTGGGGCTTATATTCTTAAATTGCTTTTTTTTTTATTCCAATTCGCACACAGAGAAGATATGTACTTGAGATTCTGAAATATTATATTGGATGTCGTAAGAATGGTCAGTAAAACGTTGTTGTTTTGCTGAAAGGAATATTTTGGTATGTTTGGGACAGTCATAGTAGACATCTAAGTTTAATTAGAAAAGATAAATCATATTTTCCCCATGTAGCTTTTGGTCTTGTACCACATGTGTGTATTTTATTACCGAATAAATATTTCTTTTCGCTATGATACTTATATTAGCTAATGTAATCGCAGTAGGCGAATGGGGACGAGTTCTAATCAATTACAGTTGAATTGGATAGATGTACCGTAAGTTCTATGATGACAGTTTCTTTTATTGCACATCTCAAATGTGGAACTTCCTTTACGGTTCCATGATTTAAAACCAACTATAATCTGCAAAATTTTAACTGCAATTTTAATCACTAACTGCTGCCCACTTGTTTGGTTTTCTTTTGTTCTTACTCCTTAGCAATGTTTCTTTTCCTAACTGTTCAACAGCCAGTAGGACCTTGTGTCTCAGTGGCTTTGCTGCCTTCCTTGGTGTGTAATTGGTTAAAATAGTATATGAATCAATATCTTGTAACTGATAACACGTGTATCACTAAGCTATTGCTGTTTCTCGCTGCCCACAAAAATTTGCACTCTCTAAGATTTTTTCTGCCTTTAAATAACCTTAAAATATTTGCTAAGCTATCAAAAAAAATCTCTAAATCAATCAAAAATCAATTATTGCCGTTGACATAAATTCTTTCTGCGAATTCAAATGTAAGAATTCGATAAAATATGCGTCAATTTATCTGCAGTTTCTTCTCGAAAGGCATTTCACCATACCAGCTGCCTCATTTAATCCTATCAAATGATATTCTTGCCAGTGAAGATGATTACCATCTTTAAAGTATTCTTCATCATTTCCTCTTTCTTATGTCAGCATCTTAGGTGTATTAATATTTAAACATACGCGGCATTTTGCATCTCATACTTGTTCCTTCTTTCGTTGACGAAATTTTATCGCTATTATACTTCAGATATCAGACGAGGAAATTCTTTGTCGTTGTATAGTGAGCGAAATTTTAATGTTCTTATATTTTTGCTATTCAACGAAAAAATTCTGATTTCTTTGTTTAGTAGACGAAACTATGTCAGTAATATATTTTTCATATTCGACGAGAAATCTTTTGGTAGGGATTTACTTTCCTATCAAAGAATATAGTTTTAATAATGCTTTTGAACAAACAAATATTTGTATATTATTAAGCAATACTTTTTCGTTTGCTGACTGCGTCAAAAAGTTTCTTATTTATTTCTGACCAAAAAATTAAACAGATTGTGTTTCTTATTTTTCTCGGTGACAAAAACCTGCTATAACTGCTGAAAGGCAGTAGCTATGCGCATTCGTTTTTTCCTATCTAAACCAATTTGTCTCTCGTTGGTTCTGCGATGTTTACATGAATATTGAAAACGTTTTCATGTCCTTATTTATACAGAAAAGATGGGATAATAAAAGGTAATCTCAGAAATGTGACACACGAGGACATCAATAATTCTAGTTGTAGTTGGAGCCCTCGGTGTAAATAGAAAAGTTTCTGACAGATTCAGTGAAGGAACCCCTGCTGTAAAGAAAAATAAAAATTGTACTCACTTGTACAGTTCTCACATGGCATTGTCTATCTAAAACGAGTGTGATCTGTGGTTGTTTTATTTTTATTCTGTAATTTGTTTATAAATCTTTTGGTCAAGGGGATTTCTCTTGAATCACTTGACCATCATTACAGGTTCTCCGTCTGTCTTTACGAAACTCAGATATCTTTTTCTTTCTTTGTCACTCTCCATCTTCTCGTGACGTTTTTATGAGACAATATTTTAGATAATATAGGTAAGGCCATTTCTTCTCAAACGTTCGTTATTATATTTTTATAAATCTGCTGGACAAAGGGATTTCTCTTGAATCACTTGACCATCATTACAGGTTCTCCGTCTCTCTTTACCAAACTCAGATATCTTTTTCTTTCTTTGTCACTCCCCATTCTATCGTGACGTTTTTATTAGACAATATTTTAGATAATATAGGTAAGGCCATTTCTTCTCATACGTTTGTTATTATATTTGTGTAGGGGACTTGCCAAGCGGTTGAAAAACTCATCATGCACACCATGCCAAGTGATTGATTAATTCTGTTACTGATCTTACTGATCTTCTAACTTTCTCAATTACTCAGTCTCTCACGCATTGGCCCAAAATCCCTTAAAGAGAGGCTTCCCTTCTAGATCTCTGCTTTACATATATCTCTTACTCGTGCCATGCGATGCAGATCTGTCCTCTTGACAATTCTGATCATACAGTAGTTTCCGTTAATACCTCTATCCACTCCTCCTATCCCCATGGCAACTTGTGTACGAATCTACGTCGCCAATTTGTTGTGGCAACTTGTGAACGTGAGTTCGAGTCTTTGTCGCCAGTTTGATGAGGAACCGCACAAAATAATGAACAAGAAAAACAGATATGGAGATAGAAAAGTAGATTATATTGAACGTAATATGCAAACTTGAACGCAGGTTAGTAAATCCAGGAATACTACTAGTAAGAAATAAATATATACAAGTCTTGAAGTGAATTCGTTGGAAATAGTATATCCGTGTATATTATTTATTGTGGATTCCGGGTGAGGAACCGCACAAAATAATTAATATGGATGACTTAAAGTTGTACGCTAAAAATGATAATGAGCTGTAAGGTCGTCTGCAAACTGTACAATGCTTCAGTGAAGACATTGCAATGAAATTCAATTTGTGTAGGATCACTACAGCAAACATCCTCAATTAGCTTAAACCCTGCTGTAACAATACAAGATTTATAATTACCTCGGAGTAAATGAGTTTGAAAGAATTCACCATAAAAACATTAAAGAAATAGTGCGAATTGAATTCTCAGAAGAGAATTATAGACATTAATAACCTTGCCATTCGAGTAGTCCAATGTAGTTTCTACATCTAGAACTAGACTCTAAATGACATCAGACGAATGGATTCTAACACAAGAAAGCTCCTTTCTAAACATAAGATGCATCATCCAAAGGCTGATGTAGACCTATACATAACCCTGTAAATAAGGTGGAAGAGGTCTTCTTCAGCTAAAATTGTCATACAAGCCAACAACTATTGGTTAACTAACATACATGGAAACAACAAAGACTGGATGATGCAATTAGTTAAAAACATGAAAACAGAGAAAAACTATTCAATAATGAAAGAAAGCAGTTAATACAAACAAAGATTTACATTTAGTAGTTTCTGTAGAAAAGCAAAACAGAAGCCAAGAATCAACAATTGCAGCAAAACATATGAAAAAGAAAGCCAAAGATAAAGCTCTTGAACAAATGAAATCGCGCTGGCAAGATAAACCTTGCATGGCCAATATCCAGAACGTGCTAATAAATCCAATGTTGATAAAGTTAATACTCATCGTTGGTTACGTGCATCTGGATTAAAGTCTGAAACTGAAGGCTTTATTCTTGCAGAGAAAGACCTAAGTCTTTTCACTAGGAAATTTCAGGCAAATATTATACATAATAATGTAGACCGAAAATGCAGGTTCTGTGATAAATACCAAGAAACAATAGACCATCTAATCTCAGGATGCTCTGTACTTGCTCCAGATGAATATAAAAATCGTCATGATAGAATGGGCAATATTTACACTGGACAATGTGAAAACATTATGAACAAATATGTAAACAAACACTGGTATGAAAATCACCCAGCACCGGTTACAGAAATAGAAGATGTCACCATTCTATGGGATTACACTATCTGCACAGATAGAAAAATTAAAGCAAATAGGCCGGATATTATTGTTCAAAACCAGAAAGAAAAACTTGTCAATTAATTGATATGGCTTGTCCAGCAGATTGTAACATAGCAACCAAGGAATTCGGAAAACCGTGAAAATATCAAGATCTGGAAATCGAAATAGAAAAAATGTGGAAATTGAAAACAAGAGTTGTGCCATTGATAGTAGGTGCACTTGGAATTATAGAAAAAGGAACAATACAACACATTGAAAGAATCCCTGGAAACCCCAGCTTAAGAGATATACAAAAAATTGTCTTATTAAGTACAGCCCACACACTAAGGAGAAATTTGTCTACGTAACGCTAGGGATGATAGGGGAGATAGACAAAACATGAAATGCAGCCATAACGACACGCCACGACCTGCCTTAGGTCTTCCTGCAGACTTGGTAGGTAGTGCGACCATAGCAGAAAACGAATTATGATGAAAGATTACATAATAATAATAATAATATATTGAGGAAAAAATGTAGAAATCTCAGCACAGAATGGATAGATTGCCGTCGTGCCTTTTGATAGTTCAGCAAATATTTGAAATTTTAAGGCTTTAGAAAATTGCAATAAATCCTTCGCGATAGCAAATTAATTTATATATAGAATGGGACTGTGAAAACTAAATCACCACGGATATAGTATTTCCAACGACTTTCAGAAAAGTTTCTTGTAACTCCTACTGCTTTCAGTCAGTCAGTTAAGTGCCATACGTGATACACGCTTGGTCGATCAGGTCTCGGAAGAGACATGACTGACTGGGCAGAAGATTATTCCGCAGTAGGTTGCCATTGCTTTCTGCGGTAGACTGGTTTCCAACCAAGGCTATAGAACCCAATCTGACCTATTATTTAACCCATAACTGGAGGGAAGAGACGGATTAATACCTTTCCCAAGGGTATTTGCGCGTAAGTGAATGCATGGACTTCAACTGGAATTCGAACTCGGCTCCCCGATTTCTCGTTCCGAGCTGATATCCACTGCGCCACAACGCACATTCTTTTGCTTTATCTGTCCTTATGGTACATTTAGAAAGAACCAAACTGTAATACAAACTAAAAAAAAGTGTTTAATTACTTAATCTTCATTGATGAGCTCAAACATATTGTTAAGGAAGATACCTAGAGGTTCAGAGTAGGAGACGGAATACAGCATACCCGAATAGCAAATACCTAGAGGGTCAGAGAAAAAGATGGAAACTGCATACCCGAATAGCAAATAACTAGAGGGTCAGAGAAGGAGATGGAATACAGCATACCCGAATAGCTAATACCTAGAAGGTCAGAGAAAGTGATGGAAACAGTATACCCGAATGCAAATATATAGGAGTCAGAAAAAGTGATGGAATACAGCATACCCGAATAGCAAATACCTAGAGTGTCATAGAAAGTGATGGAAACATCATACCCGAATGCAAATATATAGGAGTCAGAAAAAGTGATGGAATACAGCATACCCGAATAGCAAATACCTAGAGTGTCATAGAAAGTGATGGAAACATCATACCCGAATGCAAATATCTAGGAGTCAAAAAAAGAGATGGAATACAGCATACCCGAATAACAAATACCTCGAGGGTCAGAAAAAGAGATGGAAACATCATACCCGAATGCAAATATCTAGGAGTCAGAAAAAGTGATGGAATACAGCATACCCGAATAGCAAATACCTAGAGGGTCAGAGAAAGTGATGGAAACAGCATACCCGAATAGCAAATACCCAGTAGTCAGAGAAGGAGATGAAATACAGCATACCTGAATGATGGGAAAATAAGAAAAGAATAATACGAGCCATTTCATCTAGATTTAAGTATCAGTTTGAATTCACAAAACAAAATATCATCCATTAGCCGTTTGGCTGACTCTGTGGTGCAATACTGTTTCAACGTCTTTAAAGGAGGCAGAAAATTATATCAAGACATGGAAAGGAGTACAGGGAACTACACCAGAAAATAAAAAGAAAATGCAGACAGGCTAAAGAGAAATGGCTCAATGACAAATGTGCAGAAGTAGAAAGATTGATCAGGAATAATAAAGCAGACAATATGGCAGTGAACTTTGGACAACATCATCAAAGATTAAGGACAAACTTGAAGCTACTGAAATGTTGTTCTAAAAATGGATGCTGCGAATATTATGGATCGAGCATGTGTGCAATGATGAGGCCCTAGAAATGATGGAAACTAAAAGAAAATTAATACTGAGCATCCGGAAGAGAGAGCTGAAGTTCCTGGGATATGAAATGAGGAAGGAAGGCTTGGAGAACCTGATACTAACAGGCCAGATAGAGGAAAAAAGAGACAGAGCAAAACAGCGGATAACATATTTAAAAGGCCTGAGCAGGTGGATGACAGAACTGGGGCTGAGAGACCTTACAGGAGAAAGCATGCTAAGAGCCACCAGGGATAGGGAGACGTGGACGGCCATGATCAACTACGTCTTGAAGCAAGGGAGAACATATTTGAAGGACCTAATCAGGTGGATGAAGGAACGAGGATTGCATGGTGCAACAGCTGAAGGTGTGCTAAGAACCATCAGGGAGAGGGAAACGTGGAAAGCACTGATCGCCTACGTCTTGAAGGAACAGGGCTCATAGAAGAAGAATTGAATCTAAGCAGACATTCAGCGAACGGGTGGATTTTGATCGGCTGTATTTGCCCAGATGTGACCAAGGCAAAGAGTTAGTTCAACTAGAAGGCGGACAAGGAAAAGCTTAAATATACCTTGGAATTAACAAAGGAAAAAGAATTTAGCAAAACGAAATAAAGAAAAAGGTAGAAAAGAATACAGGCTATATGTCATAAACTGGTTGACTCTGTGGTCTCAACATCCTTCCCTGGAGAATAGCTAACATTAAGGAAATTAATATGAATGTGAGAAAGCTTCTTGTCACTGCATGCATCAACCGATTGATATTGAAGGGCGACAGAGAATTAGTTCAATTAGAACAGACTTACAGCAATCGGCTTTCAAAAATACCTGGAAACTGTAGAAGAGTGGATGATAATCTGTGTTAAAAAACATTAAAGAAAGATGAGAATTCAGTAATAACGCAGGCCAACCAATTCAAAATGGAATTTCAAGTGGGTGAAGAAGTGCAAATGCAATATAATACACCTTTAGCAGCGTCAAAAGCCTAAAAAAAAAAATACAGAAGCGAAAGCAATTAACCAAATGCAGAAATGGTGGCACGATAATTTTTTATAGTCAATAAATTGTACGGATGTGCTTTGTGGTGCAATGGATAACGACTCAGAAAGAGAAATCGGTGAGCCGAGTTCGAAATTCAGTTGAATACACTGCATTCACTTACCCACAAGTACCCTTAAAAAAGTGCTAATCCGACTCTTCCCTCCAGTTACGGGTTAAATAATAGGACGGATTGGGTTCTAAAGACTTGTGCGGCAACCTGTATACCGCAGAAAGTAATGGCGACCTACTGCAAGAAAGTGTTCTGCTCAGTCAGTCATTTCTCTTTCGAGACATGATCGCCCAAAGCGTGTATCACTTATGACACTTGACTGAATATCATAGTTTGAATCATGGTTAAGGTTTCTACTGAGCATAATTTGCAGGATCGGTTTTCTATTGTTATAAAGTAATACACTGATCCCCCACTAATTACTACTTAATAATATAATACATTCCCGCTCTAGCTATGAGTCAAATAACAGGACAGATTGGTTTCTATACCGTTAATCGGCAACAAGTGTACTGCAGAAAGTAATGGCAACCTACTGTGGGATAATCTTCTGTCAACTCGGTCATGTCTCTTTCGAGACACGATCGACCAAGCGTGTATCACGTATCAAACAAAGAGATGTAGAAAATCAACGTACTCATCAGGGGTTACATAGTGTAGGATTAAAAGCTGAAACCGAAAGATTTATTCTTGCGATGCTTGCTAATTATAAATTTCAAAGCACACATCTAAATTTATTTATAAATCGAAGTTTGTCTGTGTGTATGTGTATGCATGCGTGTGTCTGTGTCCGTTACCTATAGACTCCGAAACGGCGGAACCGATTTTTTAGAAAATGTACACAGTTGTAATAGAAGCGTCTGCGAGTGTTCGTAGCTAGGTTTTGTGTCGAGGTACCCACGATAAATATCGAAAATCGATAATCGAAAAAATCGGGTTATAGAAGGAGTGGTCCTATTTTAATCAAATTTGATACACTCATAGACAAAGACATAAGAAACGATATTCAGAAGTTTCAAGGTTGCAGTTCTTACAATAGTGCAGAAAATCGATAATATATATATATATATATATATATATATATATATATATATGTGTGTGTGTGTGTGTGTGTGTATATATAAAGCAACATGTTTATGTGTGTGTCTGTTTATCAGTCTGTATGTTCTTAATACAAATCCACAATTTTTTATCCGATTCTCACCGAACTTCACACAAATATTCTTTAGGCTGAGTCTGAGCTCCAGGTCCATGGATTAGTTTAAAGTTTTCATTACACCCGAGCAACGCCGGGCTAGATTGCTAGTGTAAAATAAATGAATAGCAGAATTGCCCAACAAAGAATTTTGAGAAAGTTTGCCATCAAAAGTAACAAGAAAAAAAAAAGAACAGGACAAAATTAAAATAAAACAAGCAAACAATATATGCAGAGCCAATTAACAGGTTTAAGGTAAAGCAACAATAATATGGAAAAATGCACACAAGAACAACTTCATATAAGCGAACACGTCGTTGTGACTTCAAGTGAAAACAGACAATGACTGAGGCAGATGACACCGCCGAGTGGCCTGTTTCATTGGCTAGGAAAAATCCCATTATCAAATTTGATTAAAATCAGACCACTCCTTCTATAACTCGATTTTTGATATTTATCAGGGGTACCTCGACACAAAGCCTATCTAAGAACAATCGCAGACGCTTATAGTACAACTGTGCAAATTTTAAAAAAATCGATTCAGCCGTTTTGAAGTCTATAGGAAACGGACATACACACAGAGACAAAGTTCCATTTATAAATAAGTTTACATTTAACCATGTCTACTCACTTCACAGTTACTGTTAAACTTCTGTATTATGCAAATTAAATATGAACAATTCCTCTACAAGTATTTTTAATCTCGTAATGTTATCAGATAAATTATTTATATCTATTATTCAGTTTATGCTCTGCGTTTAAATTCCTAAAATATATGCAGTATTTCTAAAAAAAAGTTACAAATGTGTAACAATATAATTCATGCTTAAAAATATTAATAATAACAAAGAAATGTGATCATGTCGAACTGCCGAACGAAGAATCTGTTGTTACCAACTAAATTTAAGGTTTAAAGGAATAAAAATATATCTGATAAATAAATGAAAAACTCATTAATTCTTTAAATCTCTGATTAATTGTTAACTGGGACAGGAAATAGCATGTACATTTGAATGCCTAGAAAATAAACTTCTCTTCTTTAACCACCACAGATAATATTTCTTGCCAGCCATAATCATGGCTGATGCTAACCTCCTGTGCGTCCTTGGCGCTACTTTTTCAACCGACTTGTGGAACGAGTACATTGAATCTATGACAAGGAAAATTGAGTCATTGTGTCGGGTCAGAAAATGTTTCGCGTCAGAATCTATCTTACACATTTTTTTTATAATCATATCGACCCAAGTAAGGCAGTTTACCGCCACTGGTGCGAAGGAGTTTACATAGGAGGAAAGTTATAAGAAAGAGTGACAGGTTGTAAGTGGACGTAAGGAAGTGGGTTAGAGAAGGAAGAGAATTCTCATGAGAGTGGAATGGATGGAGAAAGGAGCATGAGAAAGAGAGAGGATGCAGATTAGTGAGAGAAGAGATGACTATTGACTTTACATTTAAATTCTTGGAGATTGTAGCTGTCGGGGAAGCAAGTAAACGGAAGAGAATTCTACAGGCAGGAAGTGCAAGAAAAGAAACTGTGGAGTAGGGAGTGTTAGGAAGTGGGCAAGAGAAGGATGAGAATACTGATGAGAGTGAAGTGGATGGAGAAAGGAGCATGAGAGAGAGGATGCAGGTTAGTGAGATAGGAGATGACTATTGACTTTACATTTAAATTATTGGATATTGGAGCAGTCGGGGAAGCAAGTAAACGGAAGTAAATTTCACAGGTGGGAAGTGCGAGAAAAGAAGCTGATAGAGTATAATTTGCGTTTACATTTTATTGGTTTCACAATAAAAGGGTGGGACCTAGTTGCTCATCTTGTGGTTTGAGTAAATACATATATTGGGGGCACCAGAGATTTAAGTTCATCGGAGCAGAAGCCGTGAAAGTAAACTTATCATTTGTCCAAATGTGGTATTCTACCGCCACATCTGGTTTGGTACTCTTGCTGCACATCTTGAGGTCCTCGACAAAATCCAAAGGAGGATCTGCAATGTAATTGGTCTTGATTTGAAATCTCGATATCACTCACTTTCGCACCGACGTAACGTGACTTATATCTCTTTTTTCTAAAAAATATTTTCACGGAATATGCTCTGACATGCTATTTTCCTGAGTCTTTGACCGCATGATATTTAGCGTGTCAGTTTATTTCATGATATTTAGAGTGTCAGTTTATTTCATGATATTTAGAGTGTCAGTTTATTTCCTTGCACTTCCCACCAGTGAAACTCCTTTCAGTTTAAGTGCTTCTCTGATAATTAGGGTTGTACGTTGTGGAGCAGTGGATATCGGCTTGGACTGACAAATCAGGGAGCCGAGTTCGAATTCCAGTCGAATTCCTTGCATTCACTTACGCACATATACCCTTGGGAAAGGTATTAATCCGTCTCTTCCCTCCAGTTATGAGTTAAATAATAGGACAGATTGGGTTCTGTAGCCTTGTTCAGCAACCGGTCTACCGCAGAAAGCAATGGCAACCTAGTGTGGGATAATCTTATGCTCATACAGCCATGTCTCTTTCGAGACATGATCGCCCAAGCGTGTATCACGTATGGCACTTTACTGACTGACTGAATATAATAGTTGAAAACATGATTAAGGCTTTTACTAGGCATAAAGTGGGGGATCTGTTTTCTATTGTTATGAAGTCATAAACTGATCCCCCTTTAATTACTACTTAAGAATATAATACATCTCTTCCCCCTCTATAGCCTTGTCTGACAACCAGTCTACCGCAGAAAGCAATGGCAACCTACTGCGGGATAATCTTCTGCCCAGTCAGTCATGTCTCATTCGAGACATGATCGGCCAAAGCGTGTATCACGTATGGCATTTAACTGACTGACAGATTGATAATTAGAATTTTTTTTAAAAATCCAACTTTCAGTTGCAATCTTCTATTTTCTTGAAACTCTGGTCAACTTTTATCCTTTCTTCAATCACCCTGTGACCAGCAGTGGCAGTCTCACTATGCTTAGTGTGATATGATTAAAAAAATTAACTGTTGATGATCTATGGATTAAACCAATTTCTTTACATTTTCCTGTTTATAAATTATAAAAAAACAAACTAAAAGAACAAAAAGAAAATGAAATTAAACAAAACTAGGTAGACTATATATCCAAACACTTGTTTAGCTCTCTTTAAAACTTTCTTCTATATGCCCTGTCCCTTCAGGACGTATGCGATCATGGTGGCTCTGAGTGCGCTTTCGTTCTGTCATCCACCTGATTAGGTCCTTCAAATATGTTATACGTTGCTTTCCCCTGTGTCTCCTTCCCTCTATCTAGCCTCTTAGTATCAGGTTCTCCAAGCCCTCCTTCCTCATTGCGTGTCCCACAAATTTCAGCTGTCTCTTCCTGATGCTCTGTATTAATTTTCTTTTTATTTCCATCATTTCTAAGACCTCTTCATTGCTCACATGTACGATCCATGATATTCGCAGCATCTTTCTGTAGAACAACATTTCAGTTGCTTCAGGTTTTTCCTTCATCTTTGATGATATTGTCCAGCATTAATTGCCATATTGAAGAACTGACATCACATAGCAATCCTGTACTCTTTTCTTTGTTTCTAGCGAAATTTTCCTGTCTCTTAATACTCTACTCAGCTTCTGTAATACACCTTTGGCCATGCCAATACGTATCGCACTATTCTTAAAACTTTTCCAGGTACTGATCCTGGGTATGACGGTAAACTGCATCCGGTAGCAATGTCTCTGATTAGAAGTTTGTGAGGAGCATAAAATCACCACTTAATTGCTGTTGTTCCCAGGTACACCCTGACCCGGAGTGGTAAAACCTGTAAGAGTCCCAGCTATGGGCAAATAGTCAACCCCCAAACTCAGGTCAAAACACTATGAAAGTATAAAAATACACTCTAATAGAACTATTTACATAAAAATAAAACTTAAACTTCAGACAAAAATGTAAGGTCTCATTTTTTTTTCAATTTAAGTATGTGATCCGTTTGATAAGTACAAAACCTCAAACGAATACATTTTTCGAATAACATGCTTTTTAGTCAGACGATCAACGAAAGAACTGTGTGATGTGAATTCAATAAGGAAGTATTTAAATATTCATAACCAATTTTCAGAAACAATAGGAAAAAAATCCTTGCAGATAAAAGTCATTTTAAAAGAATCTAATTGTAAAATAAGTTTAAAGATCATTAATGCAGAGTGCATGTGTTTCAAATCTTTGGGAAGACAAGACAACGCAAAATTATTGCTTCTGCTATACAATGCCGCATAGAATATAAACACAAAAATAAACTAACACAGAACAACATCAAAATGGCTAGGCGCTTGGGAAAATACAATGTTTACAGCTCCTAAGTCCACATAAACGAAAATATTTTAGAACACTAGAAAAAAAAAACAATTTTCCTTTTTCGTCATATCTAAAGAATATATATATATACACTACCGGCCATAATTATTAGGCAACCCAGTTCTTTAAAATAAATTCTGTATTTCATACTATTTTTAGTATTTATTGCCAAGTGGATAATTCTAAATAAAAATATTAATAGTTGGAATCATGATTAAGGCTTCTTCTGGGCATAAATTGATCCCCCACTAAATATTACTTAATAATATAATACATCTCTTCCCTTCTAGCTATGTGTCAAATAACAGGACAGATTGGGTACTGTAGCCTTGGTTGGCCACCAGTCTACTGCAGAAAGTAATGGCAACCTACTGCGGGATAATCTTCTGCCTAGTCAGTTATGTCTCTTTCGAGACATGATCGTCCAAAGCGGGTATCACATATGGCACTTGACTGACTCACTATATATAATAGTTGGAAAAAATTAAAACTTTTACTGGGCATAATGTGGGGCTCGATTTTTTATTGTTATGAAGTAATAAACTGACCCCCACACACTAATTACTACTTAATAATATAATACATCTCTTCTCTTCTAGCCATGTGTCAAATAACAGGACAGATTGGGTACTGTAGCCTTGGTTGGCCACCAGTCTACTGCAGAAAGTAATGGCAACCTACTGCGGGATAAACTTCTGCTTAAATGCCTAAAATCGATCCATGCTGTATTTTAATTGCGTAATTTCAGAGATAAGTGTTTTCTTCTGTTATTCGCGTCGTTTATTTGCATTTGAAAAGCGTCATTTTATATTTTTTTTACAGAAACTCTATCACAGTTTCATTTTGCAATGGTTAAAAATTATATTTTTCATTTTCTGCATGCGCTTTGTTTCTAAGTAGGCTAAGGCTGGTTGGACACTGTCTGCGAGAAAATAAGCACCCTGACGCAATTTGGAAGCGGCATTTCTTTTTAATCATTTCACCCCAAGCAAGGCGGTAATGCCACTGAAGCGCAGGGGACTACGTCAGAAAGAAAAGATTGGAAAAAAGAAAGCCGGGAACGACATCCTAAACAGGGAACAAGGGATGAGCCTCTTAACCTGTTCAATAGACGTGGGTGGAGTGTGAACCGAGCGATAGTTTAGTCTATCTACTCCAATTGAGGGGAAAAAAACAGAAAGAAAAGAGTGAAAAGAGAAAGCCGGAAACCACATTCTAAACAGGGAACAAGGGATGATCCTCTTCACCTGTTCAATACGGAGCATTAAGGGTGGAGTGTAGAACCGAAAAGCGATAAGTTTAGGTCTATCTACTCCCAATTGAGGGGGAAAAAAACAGAAAGAAAAGGAAAAGCCGGAAACCACATCCTAAACAGGGAACAAGGGATGAGCCTCTTCAGCCTTTATTCAATAGACGTGGGTGGAGTGTGAACCGAGCGATAGTTTTAGTTGATATCTACTCCAATTGAGGGGAAAAAAACAGAAAGAAAAAGAATGAAAAGAAAAGAAAGCCGGAAACCACACTTCTTAAACAGGGGAACAAGGGATGATCCTCTTCACCTGTTCAAGCTAGACGTGGGTGGAAGTTATTGAACCGAAAAGCGATAGTTTAGTCTATCTACTCCAATTGAGGGGGAAAAAAACAGAAAGAAAAGAGAAAGCCGGAAACCACATCCTAAACAGGGAACAAGGGATGAGCCTCTTAACCTGTTCAATAGACGTGGGTGGAGTGTGAACCGAGCGATAGTTTAGTCTATCTACTCCAATTGAGGGGAAAAAAAAACAGAAAGAAAAGAGTGAAAAGAGAAAGCCGGAAACCACATCCTAAACAGGGAACAAGGGATGACCCTCTTCACCTGTTCAATAGATGAGGGTGGAGTGTGAACCGGGCAATAATTTACATAGGGGAAAGTGATGAGAAAGAGTGGTTAGGGGGTTACGTATGAGGGAGTGATGAGAAAGAGTGGTTAGGGGGTTACATAGAGGAAAGTGATGAGAAAGAGTGGTTAGGGGGTTACATAGGGGAAAGTGATGAGAAAGAGGAATTCTTGTAAATTATGGGCTAATAAATGTTGTTTTATTGCGCTATTGTTATCAGATAGGTGGCATATAAGTCGTCTAGTCTGAGAAGTGGTAATGTGACCAATATAGGCAATTGATTTATGAAAAGAAACGCAATCTTGTACAGAGCATTGAAATCAATATGCTATATTAGTTATCGCTAGTTTAGATTTGATGGGGTTATTTTGATAAGAAATAAAAGGTTTTCCATTCTTCTATTATATATATATATATATTGTAACAAAGTTGTAGAACAAGTTTTTACCTACTGTTCATGCATTTACTTTTATAAATAAAATAAATAAACTGTTTTCACCATTTTGTGTAGTGATACTATGAATTTAAAAACAATTGTAACAACCATTACAATATATATATATATATATATATAAAAACTGCTACAAAATTTGAGGAACACTTCGAAAACATATCAGATCTAAACAGGGGAAAAATGATCTTGAATGTCTTTCCTGATAATAAGTAGGTGAGGTATTAGTAACAACATGATGCCACATAATTCTATAGAAATGAAAATGGTCAACATAAAGACACCCCAAAAACAAAAGTGAAAAAATGATGCAGCAGACTGGTTCATTTTGCCAAAATGTCATTTAGAAAATCAAAATGATTCTCAGTAGTTTGTGTGGCCCCCCACGTGCTTGTACGCATGCTCCTAATGAGACGACGGATGGTGTCCTGGGGGATCTTCTCCAAGGTCTCATAATAAATGATAAATAAATGAATTTATTTTCTGTTCCACATATCACCCGAAGAAGAGCGGTTAGGGGGTTACATAGGGGAAAGTGATAAGGAGGAGTGGCTAGGGACTTACATAGGGGAAAGTGATGAGAAAGAGTGCCTAGGTGGTTACATACTGTACTGATTAGCATTGCCGTCGGTAGCTTCAATTCAGAGTGTTTGAGTATCAATCTAAGGAGAGTGCAGAGGATTCGGAAACGATTTGATGAGTCTAATGGGAATTACGAAGGTGGGAATCTTCCCAAAAATCCTTAAACTAAACACGGAGACGTACATCGGGTTGATGTAGATGTATTGAAGGCAAGTAGTATGGCAGCATTAAGAAATTAAACAAGGATACAATCCAGAAGAGTTGCAGGAGATTCCGAAATTGTCTGGAATCTGTAGTTGAAGCCAATGAAGCTTTTGTTAAATAAATTTGCTCATTAGCATTTAAATCTTCTGCTTCGATGACCTTAGATCTCTGGTGTCCCCTGTGTATGAATTTACTCGAGCAACAAGATTAGTAACTAGGTCCCACCCTTTTTAAAGCGCAACGAATAAAAAAAATCACCGCACATTCTACTCCACAGCTTCCTTTCTCACACTTTCCACTTGCGGAATTCTCTTCCATTTACTTGGTTCCCCGACAGCTACAATCTCTAATAATTTAAATGTAAATTCAATAGTCATCTCCTATCTCACCAACCTGCATCCTCTCTCTTCTGATCCCTTTTCCGTCCACACCACTCTCATCAGCATACTCAACCTTCTCTTACCCACTTCCTGACATCCTGGATCGACATAGTGACCCAACCTTCTTAGCAGTAGATTTGGCTATGGATTCAATATAGTGGTTCCATTTGAGGTCTGATGACAGAGTAAGTCCGAGGAGGCGTAGTGTATTACTCTCCGGGAGAATCGCTTGGTCCATGCTTATGGGAGGCAGGAGAGGTTGCCTGTAATGGTTGACAGACAACAGCTTGGTCTTAGATGAATTGAAGTTGACAAGCCACTTCTTGTCCCAGTTCATCACAGAGTGTAGATCCCGTTCAAGGTCAGTAGTGAGATTATGTCTGTCCGCCACGACAGGTTTCTTACTGGAGCGGGAGTATATTGTAGTGTCATCTGCGTAGATGCCTACTTGGGACTTGATCTCATCTAAGAGGTCGTTGATGAAAATAAGGAAGAGCGTCGGGCCTAGGATAGAGCCCTGTCGGACACCAGCATTCGTGCTGTAGGACGAAGAGGCACGCCCATTCAGAACGACCTTCATTTTGCGGTTATTTAAGAAAGATTGGATTAGGTCAAGCAGGCGACCGGTAGTACCATAACCGCGTAGCTTGCATAGAAGGCCAGAGTGCCAAACCCTGTCGAAAGCCTGGGAGATGTCCAGAGCAACCGCGCGAGCCTCGTCAGACTCATCAAGGGCCTGTAGCATGTACTCCGTTACGGTTGTTAGCAGGTCGGCCGTGAACCTGGCAAAGCGGAATCCATATTGCCTGTCGGAGAACAGTTTGTGGGCGGTGAGATGATGAACTATTTCAGCATTGATTATAGCCTCGAATACTTTCCCGAATATCGGTAGAAGACTGATAGGGCGATAGTTGGATGGGTCCGAGTGTTCACCACAATTCTTAAATACAGGAACGACTGAAGAGAACTCCCAGCATGCAGGAAAGCAGGAAGCAGAAAGGCAGTAGTTAAATAGTTTAGAGAGGACAGGGGAAAGTTCAGGAGCACACCTCTTAAGGACTATCACCGGGATTCCATCGTCTCCACACGCCTTATGGGGGTCGAGTTTTGAAATTACTCTGGATACTACAGTCGGGGTAATATATACGTCGTGCAGTTTGGCCTCAGTTCTAATAGAGAAGTCGGGTGGGTGCACTCCGGACGAGTCGAATGTGGAGTTGGATGAGAATCTGTGGGCAAAGCACTCAGCTTTGACCGCAGATGACGTGAGAACCTCAAATCCATGGATTAAAGGAGGTATTGAGGATTTCCTATTGTTGAGCACTCGTTTACAAATCCTCCAATAGTCCTTGGAGCCGAACTTGCGGTCAGCTATGTGCTGTCGCATTCTCTCAGCAAACAACTGTTTGGCGTCATTTAGGGTTCTCTTGCACTCATTGCGAGCAGATATGAACAGGCGCCTATTGTGATCAGTTGACTGTCTCCGGAATAGACGGAAGTAATGGTTCCTGTGGGCAATGGCGGCTGAGCAGGCCGGAGAGAACCACGGAGAGGAATGAGGTTTTAAGCAATACTTCCTGGTGGGTATGAAGGCATCAATGCCAACTTTCACCCATGACGAGACCTCAGAGGCACAGTCATCAACTGATAGGTCGAACACTTTTCCCCAAGGGACGTCGCAGAGGAAATCGCGAAAGGCATCCCAGTCAGCTTTTTAGTAGAGGTAGGAGGTCCTATAGGTAGGGGGCTCCTGGGGGGAGTGAGATTGAAAAGAAATACTGAGAGAGACTACAGCGTGGTCGGAGTTGCCGAGAGGGCAAAGCTGCGAGACTTGACAGGCGTCAGGTGCGGAGGTGAAACATATATCTAGTAGTGAGGAATGACCCAAGGGAGTGCTTGGGAAGCGAGTGGGGAAGTCCACTACTTGCGTAAGGGATTGGGAAATAGCAAAGTTCATGGCGTGAATGCCCGCTGGATCAGTAACGGCGTTTTCAAGCCACTCAGAGTGATGGGCATTGTGGTCTCCAAATACAAGTATGTGGGCGAATGGGTGATAATAATCCATGGTCTTTGAGTTCAGACTCAGCCTAAAGAATATATGTGTGAAGTTTGGTGAGAATCGGATAAAAATTGTGGATTTGTATAAAGGACATACAGACAGACACACACCAAACATGTTGCCTTTTATATATATATATATTCGATTTTCTGCACTATTGTAAGAACTGCAACCATGAAACTTCTGATTATCGTTTCTTATGTCTTTGTCTATGAGTGTATCGAATTTGATTAAAATCGGACCACTCCTTCTATAACCCGATTTTTTCGATTATCGATTTTCGATATTTATCGGTGGTACCGCGACACAAAACCTAGCTAAGAACATTTGCAGACACTTATAGTACAACTGTGTAAATTGTCAAGGAAATCGGTTCAGCCGTTTTGGAGTCTATAGGTAACGGACACACACACACAGACAAAGTTTTTATAAATAAGTTTAGATATGTATGTATATGTATATGTGTGTTCAAACATATTTAATTGTCTAATGAAGACATATATTTTTCCTGCGGTTTAATCAGTCCTTTGATGTTAAGATAAAACTTTTCAAGGAATTAATCTCCAAAGACAAACTTACTGCAAATTTGCTCGCAGTTAAAATAAGTATGTCTATGTAATTTACTCTTGATCTTAGAATAGGTCGATAGTGCTTGGGTTAAAAATAGCTTCGGTGCCTTCCTTCCTAAAAATTAGCAAACAGGAATGAAGCGGTATAAAAATTAGTAGACAAAATAGGTCCAGATTCATATACGCTGGTCGACATTTTGGAGGGGATAGCCGCCTTGTCCTTCTGTTGCTAATGAGATTAGAGGTTTTAATTCCTGCATTAATCTATCGGTTCACAGCTTCTTGAGGCATAGGTTCCTAGCCATTGATCGAATGATTTATTTTCTTTGACAGACACACAGTGCTTATCATTCTGCAAAATCTCGATTATTGTGGCTGCCACATGATCTACTGCAAACCCACAAATTGTATGCCAGAATTATTATTGGGGTTAGACCCTTTCACAGCCGTCCGTGTTTCGACTATTGTCACTGTAATAATATTAATATGGCTATTCACAGCGCACGGATGACCGTACCTACGAAAAGGCTATCGGAAAGCCATAATTATGAAACTAAAGAAAATGCAAATTTGCAACACATACAGTGACACACATAAGTATTGGATACATGTTATTTTTTGTTATAACTCTAGTTTATGTTTGCTATTTTGCCTGATATCTGGTAAATAGTATCTCATAAAGTTGTTTTAATTGTATGTGGAAAGAAAATTAAAAACTCATGGTTGAATCCGTTTTTTTTTTAATCAAAGTTCAAAATTACCCTATGCAAAAGTATTAGATACATCAATTTAATATTTTGTTACGTAGCCTCTGTTTCGTTTCACTGCTTCCAGTCGCTTTCTATAGTTGGCCACAAGTTTTCCACACTGATCCACCATTACTTTACCCCATTTTTCCTTGCATAATTCCACTAATTGCTTGATATTTTGTGGGTTCCGTTTATGAACTTTAAACTTTAAATATTCCACAAATTCTCAATTGGATTCAAGTCAGGAGACTGACTTGACCAACTGAGAGTAGTAATACCATTACTTTCAAACCGTTCCTTTGTAAACTTTGCGGTACATTTGGGATCATTGTCGTGTTGAAGCAGGAAACCCCGACCATGTTTTAAAGAAGTTGCAGATTTCTGAAGAAGGTTCTTCTCTAGAATCTCCCTGTAAATGCTACCATTCATACTACCATGGATAACTTGTGACACACCAGTGCCCTTTGGATTAAAAGCATCCCCATATCATAATTAAACCACCCACCAACTTAACTGTGTGAATAGTATTGTGCTTGTTGAGGGCAGTGTCATTTTTTCGCCAAACACTTGTCGCTGTTTTTCTTCCGAATAGTTCAACTTTCATTTCATCCGACCAGATTACCTTTTCCCAAAAGTGCATACCTTTCTTTTCATAAATTTCGACAAACTTTAATCGGTCTTTGACATATTTGGTTTTCAGTAAAGGCACTTTTCTTGGTGATCTTGAATGAAAGCCTGTACGATATATAGCTCTGCTAATTGTATCCTTACATTAATTCCAGAAAACAATATTTGAGAGTTTTCGAGATTAACAAAGATGGCCGACTAAGGAGCATGCTCCAAGATTGAACAAAGGTCAGTTATCAAGTTTTTCGTTGCTGAAGGGTGCAAGCCAGTTGAAATTCATAGGAGAATGTCAATATGGTGCCATATGTTTCAGCCAAAAAATGTATACAAGTGCTCTAAATTGTTTTAAAAAGAACGGATCAGTGTTGAGAATGAAGACAGGCCTGGGAGGCCTACAGAAGTAAGGTCTCCTGAAGGAATCGAATCAATCAATAACCTCATTCGGTCTGACAGAAGGGTGACAGTCGATGGCATTGCAAGGACTTTGAGCCTATCTGTTTGGACAGCACACAAAATTGTCCATGATGACCTTGCCTACTCGAAGGTCAGTTGCAAGGCCTCACGCAGCAGCCCAAACGGTCAAGGCCATCAACGAGCTGGGCTGAGAACTGCTCCCTTATCCCCCTTACAGCCCTGACCTTGCCTCTTCAGACTTTCACCTGTTTGGTCCCTTGAAAGCGTTCACGAGGTGCACGAAGTTTGAAAGTGACGATGAAGTCAAAAGCGCTGTGAGCAATTGGCTGAGACATCAGTCAAAAGATTTTTACGCTCAGGGAATAGAAAAGCTTGTGCACAGATGGAAAACGTGTGTGACACTGCTGGTAGACTATGTTGAAAAATAAAAAAAAGTAAGCTTCTATCTATATTAGAAGTTCTTCTACCGACATATTCACCTTACTTATTGAATGACCCTTGCATATATATATATATATATATATATATAATGTAATGGATGAATTATCATCTAAAAGATGTAAAAAATGAAAATAACACGGATATCTCATTTTAAAACATATTTTAGCCAAAATTTAATATATATATATAATCATATCGTTACTATCGTCACATACACAATTGACTAGATATAAGAATACAAATTTTAAATTAAAAACTTAATAGAAAAAACGGTTTCCAAACTATGATCTAATTAATAATTAAAAATTAACAATTTAATAGAAAAAATATATTCCCTAAATATAAAGTTAAGATTAAATATACAAATTTACAAAAAATATCCGGCGCCACCCCCAACCGGCTCTTCTAAGAAGTCCATTTGATATAGTCTAGTCACTAGATAATAAAATCTTACAAAGTTAAATATGTCTAGAAATCAAAGTCTCTCATTAATCAACCACTTTAAAATCACCCTCTCCAAAAATTCCAACGGTTAGAGACTTATTCCCCTATCATTAACCCCCACCAACACCTCTAACAAAACTAAACAAAAATAAGGAAATATGCTTTCCATTACTTTACACACCGCCTGATGAGACATTGAAGTTTCAATGTCGAAACAAACGTACCTTTGTCGTGGATATATATAGAAAAATTATGTACATGTTCTAAAATATAATTTATATATATATATATATATATATATATATATATATATATATATATAAGTATTGTTGGAATAATATTCCTTGTTTCAAGAAACACTATTTTTACAAAAGTGCTCAATACAAAAGTAGAGCTAATAATATTATTTATTCATAAATTATAACATGGATATGTTACAATATCACTACAAAAGTAACTATTCTGTTTCGACACTTTTGTGTCTTGTCTAGTGATAGTTCTTAAATGAATGGCTTAAGAGTCAGAAAACGCGCATGTCCCCTTTAATCAGGGAGGTATTATTGTAGATACAGTGTGGACCACTCAGAGTAAAGCAACTTATCATTTTCCAAATGATCACTATTACATCACTTGACAAGACACAAAAGTGTCGAAACAAATAGCTACATTTGTAGTGATATTGTAACATATCCATGTTATAATATACATACATACATATATATATATATATATATATATATATATATATATATATATATATAATCATATCGCCCAAGCAAGGCACTTTATTGCCTCTTTTTTGCAGGAGGTGACATATTAGAAAAAATATGAGAAAGAGTGACAGGTTGCAGGGTGTGTCTGGAAGTGATTAAGAGAAGGATGAGAATACTGATGAGGGTAGAGTGGATGGAGAATAGAGCACGAGAGAGAGGATGTAACTGTTTGAGATCGGAGATGACGATTGACTTCATATTTAAATTGAAGTAGAAGACATATAAAAGAGCGTAGATTTTAGGTTATTGCATTAAAATCTCCCTAACACAATTCATTTTTTTTTGTTTTGTAATATAAAAACTAGACAGTTTTGTAAGAATCTTGCCTGCGTTTATATTCCGAAAAAACACCTTTAACAACCAACTGAACGAAGAAAATTATATCTTATTTCTGTCAAAATTTGTAATTAAGCCAACGTACCCCTTGACAAGTGTTGGTCGAAAGGTTCCTCGGGATAATTATGACGTCTATTTTGTTTAAGGTTATTAACTTATTTTGTGGGTACAGAAAATTATTTGTATATATATATATATATATATATATATATATATATATTAATGCAGGTTTCATTGAATAATATAGACAATATAAGAGTAAATATTAACACACAGTAAACATAGAACATTTAAGTTATTAACAATATTAATATTTACTCTTTGATAATGGCTTATTTGAGCCGAAAGCTTAGACCTGATAAAAAAATCAACAATTACTGTGATTTTTTGTTGTCTTTCAACGATATCACCATCAAGTATATCAGACGGTATGAACGGATCCTACACAAAATTAATAGACACAACTTGTCTATATTATTCAATGAAACCTGCATTAATGAAAAAATGCTGCCAAAATACACACAATATATATATATATATAGAAAGAAAGAAAGAAAAATACTGGATTTTAAAATTAAATCCACACAGGCTGGGGTTAAATAGGGACTTAAATGCTTTGAATCGTTATAAATATTTCAATAGCTAAACATTTTTTAGATACAGTTAAAAAATTTTTCTCTAAAACAAAATTTATAAAATTTATTTTTTTTTAAAAAAATCTGTCGCTTTCTGCGTCATGTGATGTAAACAATCTCTCTCTACGGACGCTCTCGCGAAATACGTTTCTATTTTAAATTTTAAAATCATTTGTTTCTGATGAAGGACCGAGGGCGGTCAGAAATATTATAAAATATAATAATAGAAATAAAAAAATACTGTCAAATAAATACATTTTGAAACTTACAACTTTTTAGCAGTTTTTCATATATATATATATATATATATATACGTATATATATTTAGAGCTATCTTAGAGAGATATCCTACCACTTTATGTACAGGACACTCCTTTGGATTCTTCTATATCTACTCCGCATGCTTATATATATATATATATATATATATATATATATATATAAATATCATCAACAATAATTTTCCTAATTACATAGTTGATGAACAACTACGACATTTCCTTAAAAACCTAAGCACGAGAAAAACAACACATGGTAATAGCCCCATCAACCCCAAACATATCACTCTCTTATATCGTAGCCAAATGCACACCAACTACCAACTAGATGAAAATATCCTAAAAAACTCATCAACACTATAATATCTCTCCGACAGACCCCAACAAAAGAATTAAATTTATCATATATTACGCTAAATCCACAACATCCAACTCAATCGTCCGCAACGACTCCTCCCCCACCGTTAGCGATTTGCAAAACAATGTAGTGTATAAATTCAAATGCCCCTTCGAGAAAGTATCTCTAACAAACTAAAAAATACCTACATTGGACATACTACTAACTCGCTTTCGCGGAGGCTTACATTGCACTTAAATGAAAATTTTAACATATTCCGAGATTTAAAACACCACAGCTATCAACACACACGTCTTAGGAAAACACTTGTTGAAAATACGTATATACTTAGACAAGAAAATAATAAATGAAAACTTAAAATTCTAGAAGCTACCTACATCAAACAGTTTAAACCTAGCCTAAATAAAATAAATTTCGACACCTCTACTAACATACTTCAATGCCTATAATCGACGGGAGAGGTCATAGTTATTATACTTACCCCCTACACCATAGTAGCAGCAGTTCCCAGACTAATACTCTCTACTCATGCCACTATACTCTCACTTGACCAAAAACCCACTACCACCATTCCTTCTCGGCCTGCAGCCACATGCGACACAAAAAATGAACCTATTTAATTTTCTCTGTATAATTCCACACTGTTAATAATTTAAATGTTCTACGTTCACTGAATATGAAATGTTCATTCTTTGATAATGGCTTATGTAAGCCGAAAGCTCAGACCTGATAAAAAAATCAACAATTATTGCGATTTCTTGTCGTCTTTCCATGAAAACACTATCAAGCTAATCACATCATACGAAAGGATCTTACACAAAATAAATAGACAGAACTTGTCTATATTATTCAATGAAACCTGTATTAATATATATATATATATATATATATATATATATATATGTCCAATGAGAATCGGTTTCATTAGACATGTGGGGCTATGAAAGGCTTAATTGCTAAACGTCCGTACTGAACAGTGATTGTAAGGTTATTAAATTATTCTGTGGGTACAGATCCTTATTTGTGTATATATATATATATATATATAGGTAGGTAGAACTGCCGACTGACGCCACTTCGGTCGGGTTTCAATCCTGGGTTAAAAGCAATCGGAGTCTAACCGTACAGATGAGTTGTGATACAGCAAAACAGATCTGTCTGCGGATGACTATATATATATATATATATATATAGATATATATATATATATATATATATCTTAGAGAGTTATCTATCACTTTATGTACAGGATACTCCTTTGGATTCTTCTATATCTACTCCGCATGCTTATATATCTATCTATATATATATCCAATTAGAATCGGATTCATTAGACATGTGGTGCTATGAAAGGCTAAATTGATAAACGTCGGTCCTGAACAGTCATTGTGCGTAGTTATTTGATTATTATTGGCAAAACTGGCAAATTCCCTAAAATATACTTAGAGATTTTCCGCTAGAAGTGTCTAAAACGTTGGCCTTAAAAGTTGGAATTATTCGCCCTTAAAACATCGTTTCTTTTCTTTTTGCTTCTTTTACATTGCGTGGATTTGACATCATAAGAGCTACGGTTATTAACTGTAGACACGTCCGTCTTTCATTCTATTTCTTTTTTTTTTTGCTTTAGTTTGTAACTTTCAGATCATTATTCTCTGACTGAAATAAGTTAGCACGGACCGGATGTAATTCATTAGCGTTACTTTGGGAATTTGTCGGAACGTGACAGCACGATTTGGTTTTGGCTATGAAGTACTAATATTTAAAGCTTGTTTAAATAACCAGACAGATGTTATTCGTAAACATTGGACTAAACTATTTTCTTCTCTGGATAATAAGTGCATTCGATTATATTTAGATAACTTTTATTGAATCCCTCTTTTGTCTTGTTGTTGATAATGTTATTGTTTTAAGATATTTAGTCAACTTCATTTCATTTTTTATAAGCTCACAATAAATAATCTGTTTAGCCAGAATCTTATGAGCGATGTCAAAATGTATATAATAATAATAATAATAATATTAAATGATAAAAAATGGAACAACAAAACAC
Organism: Ascarosepion bandense; assembly: GCA_037127315.1. Classification (NCBI taxonomy): domain Eukaryota; kingdom Metazoa; phylum Mollusca; class Cephalopoda; order Sepiida; family Sepiidae; genus Ascarosepion; species Ascarosepion bandense. The sequence continues at coordinate 743,446 of JBBBDQ010001114.1, forward strand.
ATTGAAAGAATCCCTAGAAACCCCAGCTTAAGAGATATACAAAATATTGTCTAGTTAAGTACAGCCCATAGGTTTTCCTGCAGACTTGGTTGGTAGTGCGACCATAGCCGAAATCGCAATAATAATAATAATAATAATAATTATTATTATTATTATTATTATTATTATTATTATTATTGTTGTTGTTAAAAACCAGAAAGAAAAAAAAATATGCCCAATAATAGATATGGATTGTCCAGCGGATTGTAACATAGCAACCAAGGAATTCGAAAAACTGTCAAAATATAAAAACCTGGAAATTGAAAACAAGAGTCGTGCCAGTGATAGTAGGTGCACTTGAAATTATAAAAAATGAAACGAACAACATATTGAAAGAATTCCTGTAAACCCCAGCTTAAGAGATATACAAAAGTTGTCTTGTTAATTACAGCCAACACACTAAGGAGAACTTTGTCTATGTAACGAGCGAGAAAAGTAATCTATGTAGCGAGAAAAAAAAACATAAAATGGAGCCTTAACAACACACCACGACCGGCCTTAGGTCTTCCCGCAGATTTGGTAGGTCGTGCGACCATAGCAGAAATCGAATTATGATGAAAAATGACATAATATTAATAATAATAATCATAAAACTCGAAATAAAATGGCCTGATAATTGAAATAAAAAATATATAAATTGAAACAACAATAATATCAGTCATAGCAGGTGCGCTTGGAATGGTAAAAATAGGAATACAACAACATATCAAAAACTTTCTTGCAGTATATATTAATTCCACTTGAGATTGGGTGTGATTCTGAGGTCTAATATCCTTTTCTTTTCTTTTTTTTACTGTGTAATCATTTCTTGGTTATTTCTCTAAGAGACAATCTTCGATTCTTTAAAGATTATATAAATACGAAAAAGTTATCTATACATATCCAAATTCTTTTAATATTTCATAAGCATTCAGCTGCACATGCGCAATATCTCTAATTTATCAGTGGCATGAAAATTTTATAATTTGGGTAGACTGCCCTTCGAGCGTATATTTAACATCCATCATGTCAGGTATGTAGATTTGCATGGCTTTGCGAACATATTGTTTACTTGCAGTATAGCCCGGCGTTGCTCGGGTGTAATGAAAGCTTTAAAACTAATCCATGGTCCTGGAGCTCAGACTCTTTGGACGTTGGCACGAAAGACTAAAAAGCAATAGTTGTTTCCAGTTAAAGCGAAACCGTAGACTGAAAGAAAAATGAATCGATGTAAGTCAAATTTTCATTTGCTGGTATCTATATCAAATAAGTTTTTTTCGTCGTAAACTGAATTTTGAACGCTAAATAAGTCCTCTGAGTAAATGGTATCATGGCTGAGACTAAGAACTACAATTATACCTACTTAGAGCCAAACCCGAAGCAAAAACTAAAATAAAAAGGCTGAAAAAATACAGATATACAGACAGATAAACAGACACACACACACACACAAACATCTTGCCTTTTATATATATATATTATCGATTTTATGCACTATTGTGAAAACTGTAATCTTGAAACTTCTGAATATCGTTTCTTATGTCTTTGTCTATGAGTGAGTCAAATTTGATTAAAATCGGACCACTCCTTCTATAACCCAATTTTTTCGATATTTATCGGGGGTACCTCAACACAAAACCAAGCTAAGAACACTCGCAGACGCTTATAGTACAACTGTGTAAATTTTCAAGAAAATCGGTTCAGCCGTTTCGGTGTCTATAGGTAACGGGCACACACACACACACACAGACAAAGTTCTATTGATAAATAAGTTTAGATATCTTTCGAATTTAATGCTGCTCTTTCTTACTCGATTGTTTGTGGCCCAATGTCTTCTCAGATTTGGAAGATACATTCGTAGTATTCTGGCAAATTCAAACATGTTGACCTCACGATAAACTCCGATTGACCATTCCCGACAATATCAGAAATGGCGACAACGATCATGTTTCGCACCCGGGGTCAATCTACTGATGATAAAAGGAACCACGAAGATAATATTAGTATTCATATTTGTGATAAGAATAGTGATTTTTGAATCGCAGCTTAGATGTGGCACATGACCGAAATTAAGCGACAGCCAGTGAGGATTGAACTCACTAGTCAATTGTAAAGATTCTATCGAGACAAACTTGCGAACCATTACACTACGCCCAGCCATAGATATATAGATATATGATTTTCTAAGTATAGGTTTGATGTGGCAAAAGGCTGAATGTATGAGACACCCAGTGAGGATCGAACTCACTACTCAGTTGCAACAGGTTCTAGCGAGACCAGCTTGCTAATCATTACACCACGCCGAGGTTCCCAAATTTGCGAAAAGAATGATTTCGAATCACAAAATTAACATCATCTATTATTTGCATTATTAAGATCGTTTTCTTAATCTTTGTAGCCATATTCAAGACGTTTAGGCCATTGTACGCTCTTACCTTCTTCAGATTATAGGATACAAACCATATATCATCTAACAGTTCACTAAAACACACAAAGTAAAATTGCACACCCGCAAAATCGGATAAAAACGACTAAAAACAAATTGAAAAATCCCAGCCCAAGAAAAATTCACAAGTCAGTATGACAAGCAAAATTCTGGATACTAATTGGAGATGAAATAGACAACTCATATTAAAAGGCCAGTTAAACGTTTTTTCACACCTAAAGCAGAAGGTGCCTCTGGGAGCCGGACACATAACTGAAATCCACTAATTAACCACGTCCGTGACTGGTCAAGAATCAGAATGGGAGCGGTATCTGATAACATCTCACAATGTAAGGAAGAATCTTCAAGCTGACACGATTATGTCGGGGTCAACATTTGTGGGGTTACAGAACACCCGGATTAAAAGGGAGAATTTAATGCGGGATATCCTGTCCATTTTATACAAACATTTCTTACTGCGTTGCCTTTTCTTGAAAATTGTTTTGGATTTTGTGGACAGGATATCATGCATAAAATTCTCCCTTTTAATCTGGGTGTTCTATAACCCAAAAGGGTGACTAGTATTTTGAAATTTTATTTCCATCACGGGTGGATAGTACTCGTTCCATATACCATTTCCGGTTTTTCTTCACCACTCAAGCACACATGACCTAATGGTTGGATTCAGTGACATGACCCATAGGTATATGAGTTCAATACATTGCTGCAGCAGTGGTAAAAACAAAACTTAGAGACTTTAGTTAAATGTAGATAAGCAAGACATAGTGAAGTAGCATAGATTTGGAGAATATGGCCAAAAGATGAGGACAACAGTTTGAACAGGGTAATAAATAATATAAATAATTAAATCATTATAGAGATATATTTTACAATTGGATCAAAGAAATTAGAATTGGGATAAACCTTTCCAAAACAGAAACTATGATATCGAATTAGAAGTAAAGCAATAACGGAACATACCCTGAAGATATTTTTTATCATATCGTCCAGAGTAAAGCAATTTATTGGCATTAGTGTACAGGGGGTTACATCGGAGGAAACTTATGGGAAAGTGTGACAGGTTATAGGGGGTGTAAGGAAGTGGGTAAGAGAAGGATGAGAATTCTGATGAAGGTAGAGTAGACAGAGAGATAGAGAGAGAGAGAGAGAATATGCAGGTTTGTGAGATAGAATATGACTATTGACTTTACATTTAAATTCTTGGATATTGTAGTTGTCAGGCTATCTATCTTCTTTTTTTATGATCATATCGCCCCAAATAAGGCATTTTACTGCCACTGTGTAGCAGGGGGTTACATGGGAGAAAAGTTATGAGAAACAGTGACAGGTTATAGGGGGTGTCAGGAAGTAGGCAATAGAAGAATCAGAATACTGATGAGAGTGGAGTGGAGGAAGAAAGAAGCATGAGAGAGAGAGAGAGAGAATGCAGGTTAGTGAGATATGAGATGACTTGACTTTACGTTTAAATTCTTGGAGATTATAGCTGTCGAGGAAGCAAGTAAACAGAAGGGAATTCCACAGGCGGGAAGTGCGAGAAAAGAAGCTGATGGAGTAGAATTTGCGTTCACATTTTACTGGTTTCGCAGTAAAAGGGTGGGAGCCATTTGCTAATCTTGTGGCTCGAGTAAATTCATATATAGGGGGCACCATTGCGCCGGTTGGAAAGTCACTGTATCCGAGCTGCCAAGTAGGGATCGATCACATTACAGATTCTCCGCTGGAGTTTCTCAAGGGCCCCTAGGTGGACAGCAGGAGCACTTGAACTGATATAGCGGGCGGATGGTAGATTTATCGAATTAGAATGAAATCATTAACGGAATATACCCTGAAAATTCAGAATCAGGAGGTGCTAAATAGTAAAAAAAAATGAAAAGGTGTATGGATCAGTTAAAACCATTTTCGAAAATGTAGATAGAATAGGCTGTAGTACAGATGAATTTCCCCAATATCACAAAATGATACAAAAGAAAATATTTATAGTAAAGCTCAAAGTATATACAATTTAATGATACCAATGTATTTTAAAAATATCTAGACTGTATATTTCATAAAAACCATTCGCTTAAACCAGTGAGTAAAAAAGAATTCGATAAACTGAATCTAGATTAACAAGAATTGTATGATGTGAACAGGTGATACAGAATAACGAGGAATCGAACAAGATAGCAGAATCAACACAACTAAAAGATTTTCAGTAACAAGGAGAATTAAACAGTACATTAAACATATACCTGGAAAAAATGTAACTAAATAACTTTAAGTGATCAAGACATAAATTCAAATATCATGCAATGCGGTAAATCCGTTCAGACAAATTTAAATATTCAGCTCTATGCAAAAGCATTCTGGAACTAATAATTAAAAATGGCTTGAAGCAAGTGATTCATGTGGATACCGGTAAAGATCAATCACCTTTGGACATTGAGGACCGATGCTAAAGAATGAGTAACAAGGAAATGGGTAAAACCGATCAGTGATTAAATTTGCTTGGAGCGAGTGGTACATGTGGATCTTGGTGAAGACATTCCTTTGGGCATTGAGGACCGGTATTAAAAGAATCACTGACAAGGGACTGTATGAGAACGATTTCTAAGATCAATGATTAAATTAGCTTGGAGCAAGTAGAAGCTATGGATCTTTATGAAACTTCTGTACTGTTTGTACTGAATCACATTTTTAGATCAATGATTAAATATTGCTTGGAGCGAGTGAAATCTTTGTATATTGGTGAAGACCGTCCGCCTTTGAAGAATATGTGCTGGCAATTTAGAATTATAGGCAAAGAAATATATCTACCCGATTAAGCAGAATAAAACCGGTTTCTAAGATCAAAGATTAAAATATCTTGGATTAAGTAAAAGCAGTGGATCTTGGTGATGACCATCTTCTTTTGACATTAGGAACTAGTGCTATAGAAAATCCAAGAACTGTATACAACTACTTTCTAAGATCAAAGATTAAAATATCTTGGATCAAGTGAAACCTGTGGATCTTGGTGATGACCATCTTCTTTTGACATTAGGGACTAGTGCTATAGAAAATCCAAGAACTGTATACAACTACTTTCTAAGATCAAAGATTAAAATATCTTGGATCAAGTGAAACCTGTGGATCTTGGTGATGACCATCTTCTTTTGACATTAGGGACTAGTGCTATAGAAAATCCAAGAACTGTATACAACTACTTTCTAAGATCAAAGATTAAAATATCTTGGATCAAGTAAAAGCAGTGGATCTTGGTGATGACCATCTTCTTTTGACATTAGGAACTAGTGCTATAGAAAATCCAAGAACTGTATACAACTACTTTCTAAGATCAAAGATTAAAATATCTTGGATCAAGTGAAACCTGTGGATCTTGGTGATGACCATCTTCTTTTGACATTAGGAACTACTGCTACAGAAAATCAAACAAAGAATCGCATACATTTTTCTAAGATCAATGATTAAACATGACTTGATGCGAGCGTAGACTGTTAATTTTGGTAAATACCTCCTTTTTGAACATTGAGGTCCGGTAATAAAAAAAAATCAGTTACATGGAGCTGTAAAAAAGCAATTTCTAAGATCAATGACCAATGATTATTATGGTTTGGAGCGAGTAAGAACTATGAATTTAGGTGAAGAGCATAACTCATTGAAAAAGTTATTCTGGTGGTACAGAATCACGATCAACGAACATGATACAATAGCCTTAATAGATCAATGATTGAAAATTGCTTGAAGGAAGTGAAATATCCTGGTAAAGACCATCCACTATTGAACATTGTGGACTACATAATCACAATTAACGATCACTATACAACCACTCAATGATAAAATGGCCGCTGGTAAATGAAGACGGTGAATCTTGATAAAAAATTATCCATCTTTAAAAATGATAATGAGACTCTTGATACTGAATCAGAAACAAAGAATTCTATACAAGTGCTGTCAAAGACGAATGATTTAAAATGATTTGAAGCGAACGAAAACTGTGGATCTTGATGAAGAACACCCTCTTTTGAACATTTTGAACTGGTGTTGCAGAATCACAAACAAAGAATTGTATACAACCGCTTTCTAGGATTAATGATGATAATGGCTCGGAGCAAGTGAAGCCTAGGGATATTCGTGAGGACCTTTCTTTGAACATTGAGCGCCTGTGATAAATATTGTATGTTTATTAAAGCAAGGAAAAATGTTTAAATATATGCATGAGGAACATTTTAGATTGTAAAATGTGTAGTAATGTATGTGCGTGTCTATATAGGGAGGCTTGTCTGTCTGTATGTCACTATAACATTAATAATATGAGTATATGTGAATGAGTATGGGGAAAATCTGTAGATGTGATTTGCGATTAGATCTTGAAATATGTTTATAAAATGAGAACGTTTATTGGATATTATGCATGTTTTCTTTCATATCGAGGTGGTAGAAATATTTTCTGCTTTCTTGATTTCAAGTCAAGTTTAATCTAAACTTATTTATAAATGGAACTTTGTCTGTGTGTTTGTGTCCGTTACCTATAAACCCCGAAACGGCTGAACCGATTTTCTTGAAAATTTACACAGTTGTACTATAAGCGTCTGCGAGTGTTCTTAGCTAGGTTTTGTGTCGAGGTACCCCCGATGAATATCAAAAATCGATAATCGAAAAAATCGGGTTATATAAGGAGTGGTCCGATTTTAATTAAATTTGATACACTCATAGACAAAGACATAAGAAACGATATTCAAAGTGTCAAGGTTGCGGTCCTTAGAATAGTGCAGAAAACCGATAATACATAAATATATATATATATACAAGGCAAGATACTGGGTCTGATCAAAATCAGTTTTTCAGCCCTTTTATTTTAGTTTTTGCCTTGGGTTTGGCTCTAAGTAGGTATAATTGTAGTTCTTAGTCTCAGCCATGATACTATTTACTCAGAGGACTTATTTAGCCTTCAAAATTCAGTTTACGACGTAAAACTTATTTGATATCAATACCAGGAAATCAAAATTTGTCTTACATCCATTCATTTTTTTCAGCCTACGGTTTCACTTTAACTGGAAACAACTGTTGGTTTTTAGTCTTTCGTGCCAATGTCCAAAGAGTCTGAGCTCCCAGGACCATGGATTAGTTTTAAAGCTTTCATTACACCAGAACAACGCCGGGCTATACTGCTAGTATATATATGTATATATTTATATATATATATATATATATATTAGGTGCGATTGTTAAATTGTCGCAATTATTTTATTACTTCAAATATTCTTTAGGCTCAGTCTGAGCTCCCGGACCATGGATTAGTTTTAAAGCTTTCATTACACTCGACCAACACATGGCTATATTGCTAGTCTTAAAAAAGTGATGCAATGTGTGCATGTGGAAATGTTCTCGTCACTTTTATGGGGATCACTGAAACGCGGCTAGATGTGATGAATTGGATTTGGTCGGAATCTTTTCAGTGAAGATGGAACTGTTATTAATTCATTTATTTTTATATATTGGTAGATATAAGTTAGATTCCTGAAGAATGTAAAATAATCGAAGTGCAATAAATATCGGCTCGGAACGAAAAATCCGAGAGTCGAGTTCGAATTCCAGTTGAATTGCTTGCATTCACTTACGCGCAAATACATTTTGGAACCGTAATAATCCGTCTCTTCGTTCCAGTTATGGGTTAAATAACATGATTGTGTTCTATAGCCTTAGTTGGCAGCCTGTCTACCTCAGAAAGCAATGGCAAACTACTGCGAGATAATCTTTTGATCATCCAAAGTTTGTACCACGTATGGCACTTAACTGACTGAGTAAATATAATAGTTGGAATCATGATTAATGGTTCGGCTTGGCATAAATTGGGGTTGGGTTTTCTATTGTTATGAAGTTATAAACTAATTCCCTACTAATTACTACTTCATTATATAATACATCTCTTCCCCCTCCAGTTATGGATTAAATAAGAGGACAGATTGGGTTCTATAGCCTTGGCTGGTAACCAGTCTACCACAGAAGGCAATGGCAACCTACTGCGGGATAATCTCCTGCCAAGTTATTCTTGTCTCTTTCGAGAAAGAGGCCTAAAGAAATGAGATCTCCTGGGGTGATCGAATCAGTCAATGACCTCATTCAGTCTGACAGTGGATGACATTGCAAGGACTTTGAGCCTATCTGTTGGGACAGCACACAAAATTATCCATGATGACCTTGCCTACTCGAAGGTCAGTTGGAAGGCCTCACACAGCAGCCCAAACGGTGCAGACCATCAACGAGCTGGGCTAGGAACTGCCCACTGATCCCCCTTACAGCCCAGACCTGACCCCATCAGACTTTCACCTGTTTGGTCCCTTGAAAGCGTTCACGAGAGGCACGAAGTTTGAAAGTGACGATGAAGTCAAAAGTACTGTGAGCGATTGGCTAAGACATCAGTCCAAAGATTTTTATGCTGAGGAAATACGGAAGCTTGTGCACAGATGGGAAATGTGTGTGACACTTCTCGGAGAATACGTTGAAAAATAGGAAAAAGTAAGCTTCTATCTGTATTAGAAGTCCTTATACCGAAATATTCACCTTATTTATTGAAAAACCCACGTATATATATATATATATATATATATATAGTCATCCGCAGACAGATCTGTTTCGCTGTATTACAGCTCATCAGTACGGCTTAGACTCCGTTCGCTTCCTAACCCAGGATTGAAACCCGACCGAATCGGCGTCAGTCGACACACACACACACACACACACATATATATATATATATATATATATATATGTGTGTGTGTGTGTGTTGGTTCAAAAGTAGATGAATTGTCTAATTTATCATTGTTACTATTGTTGTCTATCTATTTTTGCATATATAATTCTATATATGGTTACAGTTACTATGCAGGGTGGCCATGCTTTTATTTAATACCATAGTGTGATGTAGTGATATATATATATATATATATATATATATATTTCTTGACACAACTATAAGTAACCTTGACAAAGCCTTTGTCGTATTTCTTTTAGTGCAGAATAAAGATTGCACTGAACGCGAATATATTAACCCTAAATTGTAGCCCCAATAGAATTTCTATGCAAACTTAGAAATATTTATTTCCATAAATACTTTTACACTTCTTCACTTTTTCGTTTTTACTGTTTTAGTTATTTACCCTTTTATTTTTTGTTTTATATTTATTATTTTTTTCATTTATTTCTATTTTTTTCCATATTTATATGCATACGTATATATATATATATATATATATATATATATATATATATATATTTCTTCACCGTTATTTCAATGGTATCGCCAATAGAAAATAAATTAAATATGGGAAAGTTAACCCCGATCATAGTATATGTTATGGCCCCGAAAATATTAAATAATTCCTACGATTGTACTTTCATTTTTAAATGCATTGTTGCCTTATCTGATCGGGTGCCCCTGCTATTCTCCTTGGACTTCTAGACAAGGTACAGCGGAGGGTCTGTAATGTGATCGATACCGACTTAGCAGACCGCCTGCAGTCTCTCTCTCACCGGCGCGACGTGGCTTCCCTATAGTCTCTTCTATAAATACTTTCACGGCTTCTGCTCCGATGAACTTAGATCACTGGTGCCCCCTACGTTCGAATTTACACCAGATACTAGATTAGCAACTAGATCCCACCCTTTTACAGTGAAACCGATAAAATGCAACCACAACTTCTACTCCAACAGTTTCTTTTCTCGCACTTCCCGACTGTGGAATTCCCTTCCACATGACTGCTTCCCCGACGTCTATAATCTCCAGGAGTTTAAATGTAAGGTCAATAGACACCTCCTAACAAACTAACTCGCTTCCATTCTTTCAAACACTCTTCCCACCCACCCAACTATCTATCACCCCCCTTCTGACATTTCCTATATCTAACCACTCTTCCTATTTACCTCCCCCTATGTAGCCCCAGTGGAATGCCTTGCTTGGGGTGAAATGATTAAAAAAAAATTAAAAAGTTAACGTCCAAGTTTTATAATTTATTCTGACAGCGACACAAGGCCGATTGTATGGAGCACCCGGTAAGGATCGAACCTCTAGCTTAATTGTAATGATGCTAACTAGACAAGTTGGCTAAACATTACATCACGTCGCAGTGCTTCCCAAAAAGCGTATGTGCACGAGTTGATTATTCCTATTTATTTTGATGTGTTCTTCCTCGGAACGACAAATCAGGGAGTCGAGTTCGAATTCCAGTTGAATCCATTGCATTCACTTACGCACAAATACCCTTGGGAAAGGTATTAATCCGTCTCTTCCCTTCAGTTATGTGTTAAATAGCAGGACAGATTTGGCAACTATTTTACCGCAGAAAGCCATGGCAGCCAACTGCGGGATATTCTTCTGCCCAGTCAGTCATGTCTCTTTGAAGACATGGTCACCCAAATTGTGTTTCACATACTGCACTTAACTGACTGACTGAATATAATAGTTGAAAATATGATTACGGCTTCTACTGGTAATAAAGTGGGGGATCGGTTTTCTATTGTTATGAAGTAATAAATTGATCACCCACTAATTACTACTTAATAATATAATACATCTCTTCCGCCGCTAGCTATGAGTCAAATAACAGGACAGATTGAGTTCTGTAGACTTGGCTGGCAACCTATCTACCGCAGAAAGCAATGGCAACCTACTGCGGGATAATCTTCTGCCCAGTCAATCATATCTCTTTCGAGACATGATCGCCCAACGCGTGTTTCTCGTATGGCACTTAACTGACTGACTTCTGTTCAAGGACATTGATAGAACAATATCTCACAACAATTTTTTTTCAAATGCCAGGTTAATTCTGCAAATGTTAGCTACTGACAAGGGTCACTTGTAAGTCTTGACGAGCAGATATATCACCGATAACCTTTCAAAGAGTTGAGCTAATCTTACGACTTAAGATGAAGAAGTTACCTTCTCTTAGAAGCAATTGATGACAGTTTGTCAAAATTTTCGTGAAACCACAATTTGCCTCTTCACTCGTCGACATTTGACACAATCTTTAAAAATTGAAATAACTGAGATGAACTGATTCACTTTTACAAGTCAAACATTATTTTGTAGTTTCACTGTTTTTTGTTTTTTTTTCTTTCTTCTTCTTCTATGTGCCCTGTCTCTTCAGGACGTAGGCGATCATGGCTTTCCACGTTTCTCTAGCCCTGGTGGCTCTGAGCAGGCCTTCTCCTGTTACACCATGCAAGCCACGTTCCATCATCCACTAGCTCAAGCCCATAAATCTAGACTATCAATGTATAGAAACTAGAAAGGCCACAAAATGAGAAATCAATTTATAAATTGATTATAATATAAAATTGATCCCCCACTTTATTTTTACATTATGATATCTTATAAACAGTTGGCATGTATATTTTTCTTCTATGTGCCCTGTCTCTTCAGGACGTAGGTGACATGTCTTTCCAATATGTTATCCGCTGCTTTCTCCTGTCTCTTTTTCCACTTATCTGGCCTGTTAGTATCAGATTCTCCAAGCCCTCCTTCCTCATTGCGTGTCCCAGGTACTTCAGCTGTCTGTCAGTCAGTTAAGTGCCATACGTGATACATGCTTGGGCGATCATGTCTTGAAAGAGACATGACTGACTGGGCAGAAGATTATCCCGCAGTAAGTTGCCATTGCTTTCTTCGGTAGACTGTTTGCCGACCGTAGGCTATAGGACCCAATCTGCCCTGTTATTTGACTCATAGCTAGAGATATATTATATTATTAAGTATTAATTAGTGGGGGATCAGTTTATTACTTCATGACAATATGAAACCGATCCCCCCACTTTATGCCCAGTAGACGCCTTAATCATGATTCCAACTATTATATTCAGTCAGTCAGTTAAGTGCCATACGTGATACACGCTTGGGCGATCATGTCTCGAAAGAGACATGACTGACTGGGCAGAAGATTATCCCGCAGTAGGTTGCCATTGCTTTCTGCGGTAGACTGTTTGCCGACCGTAGGCTATAGAACCCAATCTGCCCCGTTATTTGACTCATAGCTAGAGGAGGAAGTGCGAAGAAAGTCGCTTAGCAACCGACATAGCACGATTATAACCTTCAGTGCGGAAACGACTCCGCGACATAAATAGAAAAAAAGGACAAGAGAGTAATACGTGACATATTTGACGGATTTTTATCAAGTGGGTCGTAGTACGGGGTTTATATGGCGGATGACGAGATCATGATCTTCTACGTCATGAACGAACACAGTCTATAAAAGAAGAACCTCGTGCATCCTAGTAACATTAATACATTGAAATTAAAAACTAAAAACTAAAAAAACAAAAAAAAGCGCACACCCCAATACAAAATAACATAAATTAAATTAAGAAGAAACCAATCCCAAAACAAAACAACACCTACCAACCCCTAAACCAAATAACAACACGCAAGGCGCCAGCAGCCTCAGCCCTCCCTGGATTAATAGATTAACCTCTCCTGAACTCAGCCACAAACAAGCACTTAACTCTAAGACCTTAAAAAGGTCAACAGAACTCAAAATACAGACCAACCCCTCTACCCCCCCCCCCCCAAAAAAAAAAAACAAATCCAACACAAATAAACTGACTTTTCAACTAGATAATTCTCATTTCCAAATAAATCACCTGAGGATGAAGCCAACAACATAATGGGCTGGCTTCGAAACATGAAAAGTTTTGGGTAGTAATACTATGAATTAATAAAAACATTGTAACAACCATTACAGTATATATATATATATATATATTAGGCCACCCCAGTTTTTTAAAAGAAATGATGTATTTCTTACTATTTTTAGTATTAGTATTTATTGCCTAGTGGATAATTCTAAATGAAAATAGAATGGTTCTTTTGTTATTAATTTGCAAATTTTACAAGGGAAGGAAGCAAAGATGAACTCGTGTAAATCACCCAAATTGTTCTTCATTCTTTCATTGATGAAACTGCAATAGAGTTAATTATTAAATACTTATAAATTCATTCGATGCACATGTTATTGAACGGTATTAACTAAAGAACAATTCTATTTTCATTTAAAATTATATACTTGGCAATAAATACTAAAAAATACTATGAAATACATCATTTTTGTAAATACTGGTGTGGCTAAATAATTAAGCCCGGCAGTGAATATATATATATATATATATATATATAGGTCTTCTTTCGTCTTTTGCTGATTTTTATTAAGGCAAATTGAGAATTTAGTTTGCAACACATGTTTATATACAAAACCCAAGATGTATTTCACAATACGTTGGGGAAACATGCATATATTAAAAAAACATATCAATGAACATAAAAGAGACCTTATACACAACAATTTATCAAATGTTATAATCATAAACAGAAATCTAAAAAGTGACACACTTATTTAAAAAGTTATTATACTCAGAATGAAAATTATTCACTGATGCTATCGAATCTTAACAAAATATAAATCTACGCATCACCTTCTTCCCAATCGCAACTTTCCTGAAATAATTATCAACTTCCAATGCCAATATAATTGGAGTAGACAGACTTTAATTGGGGTAAATAGACTAAACTATCGCCCGGTTCACACTCCACCCACGTCTATTGAACAGGTGTAGAGGCTTATCCCTTGTTCCCTGTTTAGGATGTGGTTTCCGATTTTCTCTTTTCCATTCTTTTCACTCCTTTTCCTTTTTTTTTCAATTGGAGTAGATAGACTAAACTATCGCCCGGCTCACACTCCACCCACGTCTATTGAACAGGTTAAGAGGCTCATCCCTTGTTCCCTTTTTAGGATGTGGTTTCCGGTTTTCTCTTTTCCAATCTTTACACTCTTACGTAGCCCCCTGCACATCAGTGGCGTTACCGCCTTACTCGGGGTGATATGATTAAAAAATAAATAAATAAAATAAAAGATCACAGATAAAGAAAGCTTCAACAAAATAAAGAACACATTTTTAAACACAACCACAGCATGAATAAAATGGCCACAAACACAACAGAATAATTCCCTGAATTACAATCCAAAATCTACAAATTTGGTTTGCACAATTAAATTCAATTATCAGCCCAAAGACAATTACAACGCAATGATCGAGATACGCCTACGTTATCGAAAAGTTTCCTGTTTCTTCTGAAAGGCATGCCGAAAGAAAAACCTTAAGACACGTTGAAACTGCAATTATTAACTGCTACATTAAATTGTCAGAAAATTTCATAGTAGATGTATTTTCACGCTCCACCATACAATCTATCGATTCTGAATTTTTGATTTCATTGCAGTTGAACAAGAATAAAATACAATATTAAAAAAAGTAAAAGACACTTCTTCAAAATTTAAAAAAAAATCCATTCCGATTTGGAACAAAAAACTACTCTATGATGTTTGTGTTTGGTTCTTCAAGGTCACATATATCATCTTTATTGAGAAAAAATATATTCGTGTGTTTTCACAACCTCGCGAATTCCGGACGCGGAACTAGTGTCAAGTTGATGAGCAGTCGTTTTGCCTGAACAAACATGCATACTAACATAAGAAACTAGACTCAGGCGTGTTCAAATTGTTAAAAAAAGCAAAATAAGCAGACATACAAATTCCCTTTCTGGGAAATATACGGTAAGTTTACGAACATACACATCGATAAAATAGGACCCTTACCAGAAACAACTGGCCATCATTACTTACTCACTATTATCGATCAATTTACAAGATGGTCTTTCGTTGTTTTCCTAAGAAATAAATCTGCAGAAATAATCTCTAAAAGTATATTACATATGTGGATTTCGGTGTTTTGGTTGTTTCCCAATAATAACTACAGATCGAGCTTCTCAGTTAAAATCTACGCTCTTTGATGAGTTCATAAAAATGTTAAGATTTAAGCACATGACAACAACGGATTAACATTCCTTATCCAATTGTTTAATCAAATGTATTCACAGACAACTTACCAGCCGATAATGTTTCTAGGCCGTGATCAGAAAATTCACTATTGATATTATTATCCATGTAACCGAAGGTTCTTAATATTAGCAGGACAGTTTTGCGATAAAAATAATCACCTCCAGGAAACTACATCTTTTGTACAAAGGTTTAAATTGAGAATGAATTATCTAGATTTTACACCTCCTAGAACACAGCAAAATACATTTACATACATTTAAACGTCATAGAACCGCATTGCAATTTTGCGGAATGCGTTTATTTTTGGTAACTATTGCCGTTGCTTAGCGGAGTTTTATGTCAACACAAAATAAAATCGTCGCTGATGGTGGATGTTTTTGTGTTACCGTCCTGATAACATTCATTGCCTCTTATATTTAACAGTATATGTTTAGAATATATATATATATATATATATATATATATATATATATACAGACACACACACACACATATATATATATATATATATATATATATTAATTATACTGGTGAGACATCGTTCTTTCAATGTCGAAACAAAATGTTAAATTTTAGTAGTTTGTAGTTTGTACATGTTCTTATACTTAATAAGAAATATTCACTGCTCTATTTTATATTTGGTAAATACACACACACAAGTGCGTAGCTGTTTTTAAATACCATAATAGATATCTATTTTACTTCACACGTTCATTAAGATATAGTACTTTTATATTCTAAGAAAAAGTACACACACAGTGCGTAGCTGTTTTTAAATACCATAATAGATATCTATTTTACTTCACACGTTCATTAAGATATAGTACTTTTATATTCTAAGAAAAAGTACACACACAGTGCGTAGCTGTTTTTAAATACCATAATAGATATCTATTTTACTTCACACGTTCATTAAGATATAGTACTTTTATATTCTAAGAAAAAGTACACACACACAGTGCGTAGCTGTTTTTAAATACCATAATAGATATCTATTTTACTTCACACGTTCATTAAGATATAGTACTTTTATATTCTAAGAAAAATAGATATCTATTATCGTATTTAAAAACAGCTACGCACTTTTAAAAATCTCTCAGCAGTAAAACAGGAATATTATTTTTTATATGCTTTTCAGCATTTATCTTCCTACAACGCATGTACAAGGCACGTATATCCTTCAAAGCTATGTTTGTATATGTTTATTGTGGGGGTGTTGGTTTGTGTTACACTAATTTTTTTTTATATCGATATTTTTGTTGCCCTGTTCAAAAAAATTCGACAAAAACTGTCCAAGTCATTCTTTCAAATGCCAACCTGACGTTGCAAATGTTAATAAATGACAAGGGGCAATAGTAAAGGTGTGAGTAGTTGATAACCACCTGATAACCTTTAATATAACAGCTATAATGTTTTGAATGAAGATAATACTGTTATCAGCTTTTAGAACCAATTTAGGATAATTTGTCGAAAATCTCTTGAAACCACAAAAATGTGGCTGTTAATCGACATTAGCTGCAATCAAGAAAGATTTAAATAGCTGAACACCTCCCATTCTCCATCCCTCATTCGCTGTTAAAGTTGCTGAGTGGGAGGAACAGACGCATGTTGGAAATTGTCAGAAATATTTAAAAGAGGGCAAAGAAAAAAAAATATTACGAACCCAATATTAGATGGTTTCCATAATAAATAGTGACGAATAATAGATATATATATATAGATATATATATATATGTATGTATGTATGTATGTATTAAAATTTAATGGTGAACCCACATTAAAATAAAATAAAATTTTATGTGTTTATTTATATTTTTTATTTTTAATGCAAAATCCATATTACCTTTAAATTTAAGCAAAAAGAATAATTTTGGTTAATTTTTAGCCCTATAAAATATATAATAATTCGGTTTCTTTCATTCTAAACCACCATAAATTTAATTTCTTAAATTTAAAAAATAATTCAAATTAAATTTAATTCGTGAATTTCGAATATCCTTTATATATTTAAGTAAATTATGTACGTGAGTGTATACATGTATGTGTGTATGTGTGTGTGTGTATGTACAGTAGCGGCCATAATATAAGGAACGGAAACAACAAAGTCATAAATATGTGTATTACTTAAAAAGTAATGCATGATTAGCAATGAAATTTTTACCGAATAAAGATTAGGGTGTAAATGCATAGATATTATACAAAGTTACAAAAATTTACATAATAGTTTTTTTTTTTTTTAATAAAGATTAAATGGAACAAAGGAAATAAGCTGCAGGACAAAAGTTAAGGAACGATGTTAATAATTTGCATAAATTGTGTCTGTTTCTGGTGGAAATGTCTTTGTGCGTGTTCATATCACGTCGTGGTAAACCAATTTATAGGGAGTTCTTCCGACGTGATCCGAACACGAATTTAAAATTTGTTTCATGGTAATAATGGTGAAAAAATAATTAGTGCTTAAGGAATCGAAAATGGAGCGGAATTATGTGAGGAATGGTCATTTTGAACTTTCCACTCCTAGGGTCCGTAAGTCAGTAAGTGGTATGTGAGGAAACAGTCTTTGAATATGGGTACAACGGATTTTAAATTTTGTTAATGGCAATACATTGCTCTGAAAGAGATTTAAGGCTTAGGAATGTGGGGAACGTGTAAATGAAGAATGTCTTTGATGTAGTTGCTCCTTAGTAGTTTTGAGACAGGGGAGAAGCAAAGAGGCAAGCGTAGTAGCCACTTGACTTAAGTCAAGGGTATATTGATTACACTCTTTTCCTAAAGTACTGCCTGCTAGGGTCAGTCTGTATCTGCTTTTTATATCTGCTTTTTGGATCAAAGCAGCTCGTTTGGGATTTCACACTTGTATTTGATTCTGGGCTTCCCATTGGCTGATAAATAAAATTCGCGTAGGCTCGCGAAATGGAAATTTAATATTTTGTTAAGTTTTATTTTTCAACCGGAACATCTGCGCGAACGCGGATGCGCAACGACGACTTTTGGTCATTTGGTTTCTGGTCGTTATAGAGCAAACATCCGGTCCATCGCTTTTGCTCGGTATCACCACATGTTTGGTTTTTCTTTGTTTATTCAATTTTATTTCAGTACCCATTTTTTTTTTTTTTACTGTTGACTCATATATTTCTTTGTTTTCAATTAACGTTTTTATGTTACTTATTCCATTGATATTTTGATCGCGTTATATTATTTTTGTTTTTTTTTATGACTGATATTTTGAAATTGTTGAATCTTTCTTCAAACAATATTTCCGTTGCTTGTATGTAAATCTTTTCGATTGGATCGCTGTTATTTTGGACTGTAGATTAGCATATTAGATTGCTGGCAGACATGTATTATTAAATTAACAGTTGCCTATCTTTAGACAGCTGCATTTGTTTGTATTGTCTTGTTGAATTGTGTTGTTGTTATTCGTTTTATCAAGTAGCATCTTGTTGTGTTAGGTTATTGTATTTTGATATTTTTATTGCAGCTGTCTGTGTTTTTGTTGATTATTTTTGACAGTTTGTTGTGTTTAGGGACTTTTTTTATTATCTTGAAAAATATTTTTCCTGTTATTGTTTTTATCTAGGGTTGTTGTAGGGCAAATATAAACGAGCTTATCTTCCCTTTTTTCTATTGTTTTTTTATCGTTTCCTTTCGTTTGTGCATTCGAGTTTATTTGAGTATCTAATATTTATGATTTCTGATTCATTTATTTCTTTGTTTTCAATGAATATTTTTATGTTACTGAAAATAAAATGAAATAGTTTTAGACTGAAATAGCTTCGATGAGTAAATTGAAATAGTCTAAGATATATCTGTCAAAGCTATTTCAGTCTATTTAAATAGTCTTAAATAGACTTAAATAGCTTTGATAGTTACATTGAAATAGTCTTAGACTTAAATAGCTTCGATAGATATATTGAAATAGACTGAAATAGCTATAATGGATATATTGAAATAGTTTTAAATAGACTTATTTAAAACTATTTTAATATCGCCTTCGATAGATATATTGAAATAATCTTAGACTTAAATAGATTCGATAGATATATTGGAATGGTCTTAAATAGACTGGAATAACTTTGATGGATATATTGAAATACTTTTATATAGACTTAAATAGCTTCGATAGGTATATTGAAATAGTATGATCGCTGTGGTGATCGCCTTCGCTCTGAAAGGATAAGTCAGTTTAGGTCCAAACGTGATACACCTTTGGGTGATCGACTAAAACCTGAACGGATAAGTCAGTTTAGGTCCATACGTGATCGCCTACACCCTGAAAGGATGTCAGTTTAGGTCCATACTAAAACTTGATACTCACTCACAAAGCGAGTGGTGGGGACGAAATCCCACTCATAGTCTTAAAGAAATGTACCCCTGAACTCTCCTCTGTCCTTTCTAAGCTCTACAACTTCCGCCTAACTTCTTCCTGTTTTCCTGTCTGTTAGAAGTCTTCTTCTGTAGTTCCTATAATTAAGAACATTGGAGAACACTCGGACCCCGCAAATTACCGCCATATCAGACTTCTTCCGATCTTTGGCAAAGTTTTCGAAGCCATTATCAACGACGAGGTCGTTTATCATCTTCCATGCCACAGGCTGCTCTCAGATAAACAGTATGGCTTCCGTTTCACCGGGTCTACTGCTGATATGCTAACAACCATCACCGAGTATATATACCAGGCTCTCGACAAGAATGGTGATGCCCGAACTGTTGCCTTGGAAGCATACCACTTCATATCTATCTATCTATCTATCTATCTATCTATCTATCTATCTATCTCTGTTCATATCTTCTAGTCAATATTCATATCTATCTATGTTTTTCTCTCTCTCTATCTGTCTATCTATTTAATGCACTCCATATTTTTTATCTATATATCTATCTCATTCAGCATATTTCTCAGCTATCTTAATATTTGATTCTGATCATATCTATCTATCTATCTATCTATCTCAGTCTGTTCCTATCTATCTATCTATCTATCTATGTATCTATCTATCTATTTCAGTCTGTTCCTATGTATCTATCTATATATATATATATATATATATATATATTATGGACTCTCCCATCGATTTCGATGTTTGAGGGTCTAACCTTAGTGAGACATCCACACAGAGATTTGTTTATAGTGGTGAAGACATTGTGTAGCACCATCCACACTTTTTGGAACTGCTGATAACAAACAATCGGTGCAGAAATCCGCCACAGATCGCATGAACAGCAGACCTCAATTATTTAACCCATAATTGGAGGGAACGGACGGATTAATACCTTTCCCAAGGGTACTAGTGCATTGGTCAAAAAGAGCGAAAGGGAAAATTGCTGAACTTAAAACTCAAAAAGTAGGTGTCGACCTGGCTTCCCTGTAGATATGTGTCCCTAGAAATTTTGATAGATAAATAGGGACAGACTCAAATTTTGAATGGCGGAGCTTAATAAATGTAAGCGTGCATAGGGAACAGTTACGCACAGACTCACAGATTGCCTTTTATATACATAGATTTATGTTTTATTCAGAAATTTTCTTTCAGGTTTCTTGTATGTTATGGATTAATAAATTTCTTTTCTACCATCAACCATACTCTATTTAACAGTGGAAATGGCGTATTGAATTTTTTTTTTTTAATAGATGTTCACGAAATATAAAAACGTGGAATGAACGATCCTTAAAAAAATAATTAAAGCTTAACAGACAAAAGACGAGTAAAAAGTAACGACACCAGAGGAAAAAAACACACTTGAAAAGGGTTATAGATGTGGCCGAAAGCGCTTGGGACGACAAAAATAATGCTTATATTCATTAACTTCAACAATTCAACAAAACGGAAAGATTTTAGGATGCTGGAAAAATAAAATAAATTACATCACCTTTGTCGGCCGTATCATATATATATATATATGTACTAACAGTATAGCCCGAGTGTAATGAAAGCTTTAAAACTAATCCATGGTCCTAGAGCTCAGACTCTTTGGACGTTGGCACGAAAGACTAAAAAGCAATAGTTGTTTCCAGTTAAAGCGAAACCGTAGACTGAAAGAAAAATGAATGGATGTAAGTCAAATTTTGATTTCCTGGTTTCGATATCAAATAAATTTTTTTTCGTCGTAAAGCTGAATTTTGAAGGCTAAATAAGTCCTCTGAGTAAATGGTATCATGGCTGAGACTATACCTACATAGAGCCAAACCCGAAGCAAAAACTGAAATAAAAGGCTGAGAAAATACAGACATACAGGCAAATAAACAGACACACACGCAAACATCTTGCCTTTTATATATATATATTATCGATTTTCTGCAGTATTGTAAGAACTGAAACCTTGAAACTTCTGAATATCGTTTCTTATGTCATTATCTATGAGTGTATCAAATTTGATTAAAATCGGACCACTCCTTCTATAACCCGATTTTTTCGATTATCGATTTTCAATATTTATCGGAAACAAAACCTAAGAATACTCGCAGACGCTTATAATACAACTGTGTAAGTTTTCAAGAAAATCGGTTCAGCCGTTTCGGAGTCTATATGTAACGGACACACAGAGAGACAAAGTTCCATTTATAAATAAGATTATATATATATATATATATATGAACAGAATAAGTAAGGGGCAAATAGGAAAATAGTGTATTTAATCGAACATTTTTAATTTTAACACGCTTCCTTAGCGATTGTTTAAAGATGAATTAAATGAAATTTAAATTAAAATGATATTCATTTTAAAGTTTGTAAAACATTTGTAATACATCAAAAGAGACTGCATGTTGTCTGAGGTTTGATTTCATTGGTTAGATACGTTTAACGTTTGATAAAGCAATGAACAAATATTTTTAAATGTAGAGAAAAAACTTATGACCGTTTATGTGTGTGTGACATGTGTAATAAATGCAATAGATGTTTAGTGTATGAATGCGAAAATAAACTGTAGACGAATTAGTATATTCATATGTCGGTATATTTAGTAAATGTGAATGACAAAATTGAATATTTTTCCGTCTAAAATGATAATGAAATGATATATTCAATATCAAGTGATGGATAATTTTATTTTTTTAAAAATAAATGATGTGTATGTGTGTTAATAAATGCTTAAAATTAGTATATGGGTGATTGATAAAACGAAATACATTTCTGTTACAAGTTGTTATTAGTCGTCAGTGAGCTGAATACTAAGGAGTCAGCTTTTGTGGAAGATTGCCAAGTTCCTAACATTTTGGGTATGTTAAGTCGATTAGCTACCGACATAGCACGATTATAACCTTCAGTATGAAAAATACTCCACAACAGTCATATAACTTAGTTGACAATTGGTCTAGGAGATGGGTGATTTTGATTTCAAAAACCTTATGTAGGATTTTGGATCTCACAGACCCGATGATTGTGTCGTGGACCCGATTAAGAAGTGCAGTAAGAAATAATACAACAACAACCAAAATAGGAAATCACTCTCTGATCTCTCACTATTATCTCTCCTCTTGTGAGGGGTTGTAAATGTAGAGTTCAATCCGTTGTAATGGGTGATGCTACCATGACAATAATGAACAGACTGAGATAGATAGATAGATATATAGATAGATAGATAGTAAGGGTAATTTTCTAAATGCAGCTTAGATGTGGCACAAAGTCGAAAGTACGGGAGACCCATTGAGGATGTAACTCCCTACTGAATTGTAGTGATTCTAGCAAGACAAGTCTCCTAACCATTACACCACCTCGAGATGCCCAGATAGATAGATAGATAGATAGATAATGAAAAGACTGAGATAGATAGATAGATAGATAGATAGATAGATAGATAATGAAAAGACTGAGATAGATAGATAGATAGATAGATAGATAATGAAAAGACTGAGATAGATAGATAGATAGATAGATAGATAGATAATGAAAAGACTGAGATAGATAGATAGATAGATAGATAGATAGATAATGAAAAGACTGAGATAGATAGATAGATAGATAGATAGATAGATAATGAAAAGACTGAGATAGATAGATAGATAGATAATGAAAAGACTGAGATAGATAGATAGATAGATAGATAGATAGATAGATAGATAGATAGATAATGAAAAGACTGAGATAGATAGATAGATAGATAATGAAAAGACTGAGATAGATAGATAGATAGATAGATAGATAGATAGATAGATAATGAAAAGACTGAGATAGATAGATAGATAGATAGATAGATAGATAGATAGATAGATAGATAATGAAAAGACTGAGATAGATAGATAGATAGATAGATAGATAGATAGATAGATAGATAGATAGGGACAGTCACATTAGATACATAGATAATTGTCATGGACCCAGTTAGGGAGTCCAGCAAAAAAATTATACAACAACAACCAAAATAGGAAATAACGATATATATATATATATATATTAAACACAGCAAAATACAAATACATGGAACTTTGTTAGTAGAACTAATAAATAAGGTTTAGGAAATAATATATATTATACCTGGGACTCACAATAGTCGTACGGTAGCAGTGTTGGTTATTTCTGCCTATCGCTCTCTGCGTTATTCACATCTGCTGATCTCTTGCTGAGCTCTCTCTGCTTCTCAGTGATCTGGGCTCTCCTCTTGTGAGGGGGAATTATATGTATTTGTAGGAAGAGTTCAACCCGTTAAATGGGGGGTGCTACTATGACAGATTCCAATTTCGGCCAATGTAACATTTGTGATGCCATTCTCTATATATCTGAGATGAGTTATTGTCACGCTTATATCTACTGATCCATTAAATATAGGCGTTGGTTGTTTGATCGAAGATATACATGACACAAAGAGTTGTAAGTTTACTAGCTAGCAACACCTGGCGGAACAAAATCTCAGAAAAGTTGTCTTATGTAGGATAATTAATTAAAACTAAGATATTCATAAGAGGCATGGCAGGTGAAACTTGAACAGTATACCCCTTTGTACAAAATAAAGGGTTCGGTTTGATATTCCAATAAATAAATGGACTTTAACCACCTCAGTACTGTTTGATCGCTTGTGAACACATCTCCTTCAGCTTTGTTGATATTGGCAGTTTGGGAGGAACAATGCCTTAAACTCATTCATAAAAAGTTAAAGATCATATTTTGTTAGGTTCAAAATTAAGAGCTCCCAAATTTCAAGAATATTTCTATCTGAAAATAAACTAAAAGTTATTAAAAAGCACATATTCATTTTTAAGTATACCAAATATATACGTTAAAATGGCTTTTTAAGAGGTCATTGTAACAACTTCGAGTGGCCATTGTTTTTGTAACAAACTAATATTATCCGGGAATACTATGTTAAAATGGCTTTTCAGAATACAACCTTTCGAACGGCCATTGTTTTCGTAACAATCTGATATATACCGTGAATACTATGTTAAAATGGCTTTTCAAAATACAACCTTTCGAACGGCCATTGTTTTCGTAACAATCTGATATATACCGTGAATACTATGTTAAAATGGCATTTCAAAATATAACACTTCGAGTGGCCATTGTTTTTGTAACAAACTAATATTATCCGGGAATACTATGTTAAAATGGCTTTTCAAAATACAACACTTCGAACGGTCATTTGTTTTGTAACAACCTAATATATACCGTGAATACTATGTTAACATCGCTTTTCAAAATACAACTCTTCGAGTGGCCATTGTTTTTGCAACAACCTAATATAAACCGTGAGCACTATGTTAAAATGGCTTTTCAAAATACAACACTTCGAGTGGCCATTGTTTTTGCAACAACCGAATATATACCGTGAATACTATGTTAAAATGGCTTTTTAAAACTCAAAAGTTTGAGAGGCTATTGTTTTTGTAATAACCTAATACATCAACGAACTAAACCAAAGAAATATCCCCTGAAGAAGTTTGGAGAGTACAACGGTCAAAACATTATGAGGACATGGCTCCGCCTAATTTAAATTATGTAAATACCGCTTGTATATTACACCATGTTATTCAGTAGCACCTTTATTTCATATACCAACAAAAAAAGACATACTGCATTGTACAGAACTTATAAAGAAATATTAATCTGAAATGACTATAGTTGAATATGACCTTTCGATTATTCGATGAATCCAGAAGCGTTACAACTTTCTTCAAAAGTAAAGTTTCTTGTCCGACATCTTGGCGAAGGTCACAACGGCCAGGGAAGAGGCACAAAATTGATTTTTGTCGAACATCAAGGTCGCATTGGGAGACATTGATGAGTTTCAATCAAAGACAGAATGTTAAATGGTTTACCCCAAAGCAGGTGCCGATACGAGTGCTTTTTGGGTAACTCAGGCGAATAACCCTTCATGAATATTCCAGGAATTGTTTGTTTTGAAAGCATTCCTTTCCCTGCCCGCGACCCCGGTTGCCTGTCAAATGCCATCATTGATTTCCCCGGAGCTTCTTTCACCAAATTTCTAAAAACAAATAGAAAAAAAAAATGATTTTCTTTTTATTAATACCGAGTTGTGTCATTGATACGTCACCTTTAATTTTTCTTTACCTGAGTGCATATTTCCTGAGTGTAATTTTCTTTTCTTCTTTTTTACCTTATCCTTCACACAATACTTGACCTAAGAGCAACTCAAGGTAGAGGGCTACTAATTGAGGTTGAACTTACATCTCGCCAAAAAGATGCGAAGAGAATGAGGTTAGTTCTCTACAATGTGCACTACCGGCCATAATTATTAGGCAACCTCAGTGATAAAAAAGAAAAAAATGTATTTCATACTAGTTTTAGTAATTATTGCCAAGTGGATAATTCTAAATGAAAATTGAATAGTTCTTTTGATACTATTTATTTGCAAAATTTTACAAGGCAAATAGCGACAATTTACCCATCACACCCTGTAGATTTGATATATATATATATATATATATATATATATATATATATATATATACTACCGGCCAGAATTATTAAGCCATCCTAGTTTGTTTTTTTAAAGAAATGATGTATTTCATACTATTTGTTAGAATTTATTGCCAGGTGGATAATTCTAAATGAAAATAGAATGGTTCTTTTGATATTATTACTTTGAAAAGTTTTACAAGACAGCGAGGAAGTCTTTGCCAATAAGAAGTGACTAGCATGGGGAAGAGAGCACAAAAACTGAACACCATAACAGTTCATGTGATGCACATGTTATTGTGCAGTATTAGCAATGATTATGCTACCGGCCACAATTATTAGACAAACCCAGTCATTTAAAAGAAATGATGTATTTCATACTATTTTTAGTATTTATTGCCAAGTGGATAATTCTAAATGAAAATACAATGGTTCTTTTGTTATTATTACCTTGATAAATTTTACAAAACAAAGGGCGACAATTTACCCATCGCACCCTGTAGATTGGCTATATATATCTATATATACACTACCGGCCACAATTATTAGACAAACCCAGTCATTTAAAAGAAATTATGTATTTCATACTATTTTTAGTATTTATTGCCAAGTGGATAATTCTAAATGAAACGAAAACGAAGCTACTCTCAATTAACCATCATCGACAATCTCACCTACCTCCCATTAACATGGACCAGGCTTGCCTCCCAGAGAGTAAAACACTGCGCCTCCTTGGTCTCACACTTTCAGCGGACCTCAAATGGAATGACTATATCGAATCCATTGCTAAATCCGTTGCTATGAAAGTCGGTTCTCTGTGTAGGGCCCGGAAGTTTTTTCCGTCTGAATCTATCCTGCACATTTATTAATCTACCATCCGCCCGTGCATTGAATACTGCTGCCATATCTGGTCGGGTGCCACTGCTGTTCTCCTCGGGCTTCTCGATAAGGTTCAGAGGAGGGTCTGTAATGTGATAGATACTGACTTGGCAGACCGCCTGCAGTCTCTCTCCCACCGGCACGACGTGGCTTCCCTGTGTCTCTTCTATAAATACTTTCACGGCTTCTGCTCCGATGAACTTAGATCACTAGTGTCCCCTAAATACGTATTTGAACGAGATACTAGATTAGCAACTAGATCCCGCCCTTTTACAGTGAAACCGATAAAATGCAGCTGTAACTTCTACTCCAACAGTTTCTTTCCTCGCACTTCCCGACTGTGGAATTCCCTTCCATACGATTGCTTCCCCGACGGCTACAATCTCCAGGAGTTTAAATGTAAGGTCAATAGACACCTCCTAACACACTAACCTGCTCCCATTCTATCAAACACTCTTCCCATCTACCCAACCCTCATCCTCGCTATCCTTACTCATCTGTCACCTTCCTCCTGACATTCCCTATGTCTAACCACTCCTTCTCGTTACCTTCCCCTATGTAGCCCCATGCGCAATAGTGGCATATTGTGGGATATTGTCGTGTGTATAGAAATCAGAAAATAGGAGCGATAACTATAGAAGTGCAATGTGTATCCTGGTGTAATGGATATTGACTCGGAATGAGCAATCGATGAGCCGGTTTCGATCTCCAGTTGAATTCATTGCATTCACTTACGCTCAAATGTTTTTTTTTAATCATTTCACCCCGAGCAAGGCGGAAATGCCACTGATGTGCGGGGGGTTACATAACTGAAAGAAGATTGATTAGAAGAGAGAGAAGAGGAGTACAAACAAATTAGAAAGGAACAATAGAAAGATGAGAATGCAGGTGTGATGACAGTTGCAAAGGGGGGAGAGAAAGGGAAGGATATACGGGGTGGGGGAAGGGCTAGAGTCCAGTGGTTAGTAAATGAGTATTGACATTGCATTTAAATTTCTGGAGGTTGTAGCCGTCAGGAAAGCAAGAATATGGGAGCAAGTTCCACAGGCTGGAAGTGCAAGAGAAGAAGCTGCAGGAGTAGAAATATCGTCTGCATTTGGC
The DNA here is from genome assembly GCA_037127315.1 of Ascarosepion bandense. Lineage (NCBI taxonomy): Eukaryota > Metazoa > Mollusca > Cephalopoda > Sepiida > Sepiidae > Ascarosepion > Ascarosepion bandense. Next base: position 771,609 of record JBBBDQ010001114.1, read on the forward strand.
TAACCTGATTGTGAATGGGTGGGACCCAGTTGCCATTCTGGTTGCACGAGTAAACACCTGTTGAGGAGGCACCAGTGACTTAAGTTCGTCTGAGCAGACGCCATGAAAGTACTTATAGAACAGACAAAGAGAGGCCACATCTTTTAGTAGTTTTTCCTATAAATATTATTAAGACAGTATACGTGGATCATCACTATTTTTTTTATAATCATTTCACACCGAGCAAGGCGGAAATGCCACTGATGTGCGGGGAGTTACATAACTGAAAGAAAATTAATTAGAAGAGACAGAAGAGGAGTACAAACCAATTAGAAAGGAGCAATAGAAAGATGAGAATGCAGGTGTGATGACAGTACTTGGGGTTCGCTGTATTTTAGTACTTTTTTAAATTATATTATTCAGTTGATATAGTTTTACTTAATAAACGTATCAGTCACTTAAAGATTCATACGTTATACTTTGCTTGTGTGATCATGTCTCTTTCGATCTACGAATAACTAGAAAGAAGATTATCCCGTAGTTTTCACATTCTTTCTATGGTAGACTAGTTCCAAACCAAGACTATAGAAACGAATCTGTTCTGATATTCTACCCTTAGCTTCAGAAAGAATAGATGTATTCATACCTTTCTCACGGGCATTTGCGTGTAAATGAATGCAACGAAGTCGACTAGAATTCGACCCCGGCTCTACAATTTCTCATTCCGACTACCACACGGCACAATATCACACAACCCATACAAATTAATTCAGAATTTCAAAATATTTATTATTCTAAAAAATTTTTTAAAAATGAAAACAATTACAAAAATAACTATTCTTCGAAAATTTGTTTTCTTAAAACAATAGTGTCGATAATATACGGGATTTCTTCTTCTTCTATGTGCCCTGTCCCTTCAGGACGCAGGCGATCATGGTTCTCCATGTTTCCCTATCCCTTGTGGCTCTTTGTATGTTTGCTCCTGTTACTCCTGGCAACCCCCGTTCCGTCATCTACCTGATCAGACCCTGCAAATATGTTATCCGCTGCCTTCCTCTGTCTCTCCTTCCTTCTATCTGACCAGTCATGGCTTTCCACGTCTCCCTATCCTTGATGGCTCTTAGCACGCCTTCTCCTGTCACACCATGCGACCCTCGTTCCATCATTCTCTAGCTCAAGCCCATAAATCTAGACTATAAATGTATAGAAACTAGCATGGCCACAAAATAAGGGATCAGTTTATGTATTGTTTATAATATAGAATTGATCCCCCATTTTATAACAACATTATAATTTCTTACAAACTATTGGCATATATCTTCTTCTTCTATGTGCCCTGTCCCTTCAGGACGTAGGCAGTCATGGCTTTCCACGTCTCCCTGTCCTTGATGGCTCTTAGCGCGCCTTCTCCTGTTTCATCATGCAAATCTCGTTCCATGATCAGATCCTTCAAATATGTTATCCACTGCTTTCCTCTGTCTCTTTTTCCCTCTATCTGGCCTGTTAGTATCAGGTTCTCCAAGCCCTCCTTCCTCATTGCATTTCCCAGGAACTTCAGTTGTCTCTTCCTGATACTCAGTATTAATTTCCTTTTTTGTTTCCAACATTTCTAGGATCTCATCATTGTGGTTCTACAGAAGGATGCTGCGAATATCATTGCTCACATGCTCGATCCATGATATTCGCAGCATCCTTCTGTAGAACTACATTTCAGCTGCTTCAAGTTTTTCCTTCATCTTTGATGATATTGTCTAGCATTCACCGCCATATTGAAGAACCGACATCACATAGCAATCCAGTACTCTCTTCTTTGTTTCTAGCGAAATTGTCCTGTTTCTTAATACTTTACTCAACTTCTAGAATGCTTGTTTAGCCATGCTAATTCGTCTTCGGATCTCTGTGTCACACTGTCTGTCTTTTGTTATAACACTTCCCAGATATTTAAATGTTTATACCCGATTGATTCTAGTATCTCTGACCTGTATTTGGCATATTGAGCTATCGTATTTATAAAAGTAATAAAATGTTTTTCTAATTAAATAAATTCTTTGTTTTATTGCATTTATTATTTTGCAAGTCAGATCAAATTTTTTATAACTGATGATATAAATTATCCTTGGTCTTCTGTTAATAGCTATCATAAACTTTACGCTTTTCAAAAATCAATTTTTCGGAAATTCATAAAATCAGTTAAGTGAGGTAAAAATATCTTCTGTAAAATTTTCTAAAAAAAGAGACATTTAAAAATAATTTTATTTCTTGATAATTTAAGTTCAGGAAATCTCATTCAAATCCGAAATTTTTTTAAAAATTCAACAAATCAGTTTGTTTTTACTGCAAGATTAACCATAAAACAAAGACACTCTTCAATTTTCTATAGCTATCCGCTGTCGCAATAAAAAAATAACCAAAATTAAAGATTCTAAAATGTATAAAAAAAAATAATCTAATTTAATAATCAAATATTCCTTTATCTTTTTTCTGTTAATAGTAAAACATATTGACTATAAAACGTTGTTTTTATTTAATTTGGGGTATTATATAATGTACGTTTATTTTAGCGAATCTGTGGTGCTACTAAGACATATAAACACCTGATCCGATACCTTCGAGTTTAAACAATTCACCAACATGTGAAAATCCTCACCTACAGAGAAATAACCAAATAAATAATGGAGTTTGAAAAAGATTTCTTGGCTATCAGATGGAAACAATATTGAGTTTGGTAGGGTCACCTGATGTTAGCACTTGGGTGTCATATTGCGATAAATATGTTAGTCTTGATATCGGGGTTGGCATTGGTTGCTATGAATCAAAGCGAAAAGTAAAAGAAAGGAAGAGAATGTGATTGAGTGCTTTATCATTCAAATGAGGAAAAGAATGATGTATTTTCGGAAAAAGGAAGTGGTTCCCTAATAAATGGATCATTCTTACTTAGATTTAACTAATAAAAGGCTCAAGAGCCATTCATGTTTAAGATTTACTTGTCACGTGCGAGGCGAACCTTCGAAGGATACTCGAATGCTGTGTTATAAAAAAAAAATTTTTTTCGTCAGATATTTTATACCCAGACTGGCTCAGGGGTGTGGTTCGGATATATATAAGGATTCAGACAAAAATTTGGTTAATCGAAAGAAAACAAAAAAATAAAGGTATATTTTATCAATATCATTGATAAAAAAATGATCGTAACGGCAACGAAACAATTTAATTTGTAACTTGAAGGAAATATAATTTTAAATTAAATGTTCATAATAAAAAAAAGAAGAAATTTATCGAGATTAATATCTCAGTTAGTTTCATTATCCGGTTGAATTAATGTTCACTTAAGGAATAAAATTGTTGAGAGCGATATCTCAAACAATTATTTTATATGCAAATGAATTTATGTTCACTTGGAAGATAAAGTCATTTCAATATAGAAGGCGATATTCTATGAAAGGAAATTATTTGTACTTAACTTTTTGTCCATTAGCTAAGATCCGTCTTCTTCATTTAGCAGAGCGCGTCTTCTATTTTGCTTTTGTTTTGCGTTGCCAGGGATATGAGCGTTTCTAAGACAGTTTTACTTAGTTACCATGGTTACGAGCGTCTTTAAGACTTTTTTCTTTGTTGTCATGAATATTCTCGTCACACTTCATTCGGTATCTCTCTGCTATGAGTGATTCTTGTGGCTTGTATTAAAAATAAAGTAGAACTCGATTGTTGAGAACGGAAGCCATACGGACGTTTATACTTGGAATCGAAAAAAAAAACAGTTGATATTTCTTGTACACAATGAGAAAAGAAGATATGGGGAATTTGACACCCACAGGGCATATGGATGACCAGACTGACAGCGGAACGAAGTGAATAACCTACTGTAAATCGTTAGAAGGAAATTATTTCTACTTATCTTTTTGCCTGTTAGATAGGAATCTTCGTTTCGCAGAACATCTGTTTTGTTTTTGTTTACGTTGGCAGGGATATGAGCGTTTCTAAGACTTTTCTTTGTTGTCAGGGATGTGAGCGTTTCTAAGACTTTTCTTTGTTGTCAGGGATGTGAGCGTTTCTAAGACTTTTCTTTGTTGCCAGGGATGTGAGCGTTTCTAAGACTTTTCTTTGTTGCCAGGGATGTGAGCGTTTCTAAGACTTTTCTTTGTTGTCAGGGATGTGAGCGTTTCTAAGACTTTTCTTTGTTGCCAGGGATGTGAGCGTTTCTAAGACTTTTCTTTGTTGCCATGGATATGAGCGTTTTTAACACTCTTTTCTTTGTTGCCAGGGATATGAGCGTTTTTAAGACTTTTCTTTGTTGCCCTGGATATGAGCGTTTCTAAGACTTTTCTTTGTTGCCATGGATATGAGCGTTTTTAACATTCTTTTCTTTGTTGTCAGATATTCTCGTCACATACTGAATAAACTGTATGATATGCATGTCAGAATAATTAGAAGGATCTGAAGATTATGAGGATAGAGAGGATAGCTAACAACCCTTGAAGTGAAGATGTTAAGATTTAAATGCTAACTACGTCAAGATTTTTTCCAAAAAATAGCAAAGCTGAAGAAAAATCTCTCTGATCGGGAATTCCTACCTATGATTCGAATACGAACTGAGTGTTCTTGCTCAATGGACCTAGCATGGCGATCCCGAATTATAAGGACGTGAGCTGTTGTATTACAGGTGGATTTCTCATCTGGATATTTTCGCTGGAAATTGCGATATATTAGTGGCAGATTCGCAATATGGCGTCTGCGAAAAGCAGCTGTCGAGATGAAATAATTTCACATAAACAATTTTAGACGCTATCAAATAAGACTTCTACAGAAAATAACTCGGTAGTGTTCTAACAGAAGACGAAAAATACGATACTGAGATCCGAAGGCGAATTGGCATGGACAAGAGTGCATTCCAGAAGCTGAGTAAAGTATTAAGAGACAGGAAAATTTCGCTAGAAACAAGGAAGAAAGTACTAGATTGCTATGTGATGTCTGTTCGTCAATATGACAGACAATACTTGAAAATCTAACCAAAGATGCCAGGAGAACTTGAAGCAACTGGGGGTCTACAGAAGGATGCTGGGGATATCATAAACTGAACATGCAAAGCAAAAATGTGATTTTGGAGAGGATGAAAACGAACAGAAAATTAATACTTAACATCAGAAAAAGACAGCTGAAGTTCCGAGGATATGTAACGAGGAATGAGGGCTTGGAGAATCTGATAGTCACTGGTCAGAGTGAAAGAAAGATAGGTTAAAGAAACTTGACGGCTTTGAGGAAATGAGTGGCAGAGAAGGATTTTGGAAGGGATAACAGAAGAAAGATCCCTACTAAGCGAAACAAAAATGACCAATTCAGACTATATGTTCAATGCTAATCAACAAAAAGGAATCCTCGCATGGAAATGATAAACAATTTTAAGAAAACGTAAGAGATTTAGTATTACACATTTCCCTTCTCTGATTCCATGTGCATATGGCTTAAGGGTTAGCGACTAACATCAAATAGATTGTGTTTTGATCCCGGCCGGAAGCAAGTGGATGTTTAACCACACTGATGATACAGCGAAACAGGCTTATATATATATATATATATATATATATATATATATATATATATATATATATACAGTTAAGGAGGAGGACCATGGTAAGAAATGACAAACTATAAAAACAAAGCAAATAGTTTAATGATATCGCTTAAAAACAGAAAGAGAGGATATGAAAAAGATCAAAAGACCCGCTTAAAAAATAATGAGAAAACCCGAAGCAAGTGTTCGTCTAACAAAACTAGTCATGAGATTATGTCGGAAGAGAATACAATTTGGGGAAGATGAGGTAATGCTCAGAAAGAGGGGAAAAATCCCCATAGTGACCAACAGACCCAAATAATTCCAATTGAAGCTTGAGTTCTCTTTGTTTACACAGAGAAGGAGAGTTTGACAATATCGTTACACCCTCCAGAACAATAAGGTTGAATTGAAAACCATTATCTATGCAAAACAGAAAAATGATCTGCAGAATAATTGTCACCTTATTCTTTTATAGATAACAAATGTTCACCAGTGGCAGATTCGGGCGTCTGTGAACACTCCTAAGTAGGGTGGTGCTCACAAATAGACTAATCCAAGGTACCTTCAAATTGACGGGGAATTTTAATCGCCCAAAACTCTTATTCTCATCTTCCGGAAAAGATATAATTTTAGAATTGATTATTGATGAATTCAGTTTTTTGGCAAGACATTTTCATATTTAAAGATTCCGGAAACCTGTTATTGAAAAAAGCAATGGCAAACAATCGGACAGTCGCCATAAACTTCTGTTAGTGCCATTTCGGTTTTTTAAATATTTTTAGGTATTGAGTCGTTATCAACTCACCGAGCTTATCTTTTATAATTGATACAAAGAAGTCATCTAACATCACAATTCAATCAATAATTTGATTCAATCACAATTCAATCAATAATTTTACAGAAGCAACATCGAACAGAATACTTTCATGGCTTCTGCTCGGATGAGCTTAAGTCACTGATGCCTCCTCAACAGGTGTTTACCCGTGCAGCCAGACTGGCAACTGGGTCCCACCCATTCACAGTCAGGTTAGTCAAATGCAGACGACAATTCTACTCCTGCAGCTTTCTCTCTCGCACTTCCCGCCTGTGGAACTCGCTTCCGTATTCTTGCTTTCCTGACGGCTACAACCTTCAGAAATTTAAATGCAAAGTCAATACTCATTTACTAACCACTGGCCTCTAGCTCTCTCCCCTCCCCTGTATAACCTTCCCTTTCTCTCCACCTATGTGTCTGTCATCGCATCTGCTTGCTCAGCTTTCTATTGTTCCTTTCTAACTAGTTTGTACTCCTCACTCTTTTCTAATTAATCTTTTTACATTTATGTAACCCCCTGCACATCAGTGGCGTTTCCGCCTTGCTCGGGGTGAAATGATTATATATAAAAAATAAAAAAAAAACTTCAATGCGCCAAACTTTTTGACTGTCCCTAATTTCATGTAGAAACCATTTATGAGGTTTCTATGGGCGTTGTTGTGCAGTGGATATCAGCTCGAAACGATAAATCGGGGGGCGGGGTTCGAATTGTAGTTAAATTCCTTGCATTCACTTACGCGCAAATACCCTTAGGAAATGTATTATTCAGTTCCTTCCCTCCAATTATGGGTTAAATAACAGGACAGATTGAGTTCTATAGACTTGGTTGGCAACCAGTCTGCTGTAGAAAGCAATGGCAACATTCTGCGGGAAAATCTTCTGCCCAGTCAGTCATGTATCTTTCGAGTCATGATCGCCCAAGCGTGTATCACGTATGGCAATTAACTGACTGACTGAATATAATAGTTGGAGACATGATTAAGTCTTCTGGGCATAAAGTGTGAGGTTTTCTATTGTCATGAAGTAATAAACTGATCCCCCACTAATTACTACTTAATAAAATAATACATTTCTACCTCCTTTACTAGGAGTCAAATAACAGGACAGATTGGGTTCTATAGCCTTGGCTGGTAACCAGGCTACCGCAGAAAGTAATGGCAACCTACTGCGAGAAAATATTCTGTCCAGTCAGTCATGTCTCTTTCGAGACATTATCGACCAAACATGTATCACGTATGGCACTTAACTGACTGACTGAATATAATAGTTGGAATCATGTTTAAAACTTCTAATGGGCATAAAGTGGGGGATCAGTTGTATATCAATATGAAGTAATAAACTGATCTCCCACTAATTCTTCTTCTTCTATGTGCCCTGTCCCTTCAGGACGTAAGCGATCATGGTTCTCCATGTCTCCCTATCCCTTGTAGATCTTAGTATGTTTGCTCCTGGCAACCCCCGTTCCGTCATCCACCTGATCAGTCCCTGCAAATATATTATCCGCTGCCTTCCTCTGTCTCTCCTTCCTTCTATCTGACCAGTCAGTATCAGCTTCTCCTTCCTCATTGCGTGTCCCAGGAACTTCAGTTGTCTCTTCCTGATGCTCAGTATCAATTTCCTTTTTGTTGCCATTCTTTCTAACACCTCATCGTTGCTTGTATATCCGTAGCATCCTTCTGTAGAACCACATTTCGGCCGCTTCCAGTTTTGTCCTCATTTTCGATGATATTGTCCAGCATTCACTGTGTATTGAAGAACTGACATCACGTAGCAGTCTCGCACTCTTTTCATTGTTTCTATTTAGATTTTCCTGTGTGTTAGTATTTTGCTCATCTTCTGGAACGCGTCCTTTGCTATGCCAATTCGCCTTCGGATACTACTTTATAATATAATACATCTCTTCCGCCTCGAGCTATGAGTCAAACAACAGGACATATTGGTTTCTGTAGCCTTGGGTTGCAACTAGTCCACCGCAGAAAGTAATGGCAACCTACTGCGGGATAATTTTGAGAAGTGCGAGAAAAGAAGCTGATGGAGTAGAATTCGCGTTTACAATTTATTGGTTTCACAGTAAAGGGGTGGGATTTAGTTGCTAATCTTGTAGCTCGAGTAAATTTATATATAGAGGGTACCAGTGAGTTAAGTTCATCGGAGCAGAAGCCGTGAAAGCATTTGGACAAGAGACACAGGGAAGCCACATTGCGCAGGTGAGAATGTGAGTGTATCTGAGCTGCCAAATCGGGATCAATCACACTACAGGTTCTCCGTTGGATTTTTTCAAGGACACCTAGGTGGATAGCAGGAGCACCCGACCAGATACGGCAGCAGTATCCAATACACGAGCGGATGGTAGATTTATATATATTATTTAATAATATATTAGAAAAAAACTAATAGGTTTATTCTGAAATTGAACAATATTTGCTGAACAATCTAATCGTATTCCCCAATGTGTACACAGTGTGCGTCACGTATATGAGAACAAACAGGACATTTTAGGCAAAAATATAAGTAGGGACCTGTACCTTTATCGATTATGCAAAGGCGTTCGACAAAATATGCCACAGGGAATTGATGGAGATGCTCAGCAGTCTCGTCATATTTGGGAAAGCCATAAGAGTAATCAAGAATCTCTACTGACAGCAAACCGCCTGCATACGGACCGGTAACGAATTCAGCAGTTATACAAAGATAGAAAAGTTCGTCAGACAAGGATGTGTCTTCTCACCGGATCTATTCAACTTGTACAGCGAAACAATTCAGAGGACCCTAAATGTTATGCCAGGATTCGTCATCGGAGGCTATAATTCTAACAACATAAGGTAAACGGATGATACAGTGCTGGTAGCAGACACAGAAAGGAAACTATAAGAACTCCTACAGACGGTAGTTGAAGTGAGTGACAAGATGGGACTACAAATATACTGCGAGAAAACCGAATGCATGGTCATCAGCAAAAAGAGCAGCTGAAATTGCCAAATACAGGTTGGGGTTACTAAAATATGGCAGGTAAAAAAATCTAGATACATGGGAAGTGTTCTAACGGCAAGTGCGACACAGAAATCCGAAGACGAATTGACATGGAAAAGAAGTTGTTCCAGAAGCTGAGTAAAGTATTAAGAGACAGGAAAATGTCGCTAGAAACAAAGAAAAGTGTATTGGATCATCAAAGATGAAGGAAAAAGTGAAATGTGGTTCTACGGAAAGATTGCTGCGGATATCATGGACAGAGCATGTTAGAAATGAGGTTTTGGAAAGGATGAAAACGAAAAGGAAATTTATACTGAGCATCAAGAAAAGACAGCTAGAGTTCCCTGTATATACATTGAGGAAAGAGGGTTTGGAGAACCTGATACTAACAGGCCAAATAGAAGAAAAAAAAGGGGGAAAGCAGCGGATAACATATTTGAATGGGCCATAGAATGTGGATGACCGAACTGGAGTTACATGGAGTAACAGGAGAAAGCGTGCTAAGCGCCACCAGGGATAGTGAGACGTGGAAAGACATAATCACCTACGTCCTGAAAGGAGAAGGCACATAGAAGAAGGAGAATAATAATCAACTAGCAGTATAGGCCGGCGTTGCTCGGGTGTAATGAAAGCTTTAAAACTAATCCATGGTCCTGGTGCTCAGACTCAGCCTAAAGAATATTTGTGTGAAGTTTGGTGAGAATCGGATAAAAATTGTGGATTTGTATAATGGACATACAGTCAGATAAACATACACACACAAACATCCTGCCTTTTACATATATATATATATATATATATATATATATATATATATATATATATATATATAATCGATTTTCTGCGCTATTCTAAGAACTGCAACCTTGTAACTTCTGAATATCGTTTCTTATGTCTTTGTCTCTGAGTGTATTAAATTTGATTAAAATCAGACCACTTCTTCTATAACCCGATTTTTTCGATTATCGATTTCCGATATTTATTGGGGGTACCTCGACACAAAACCTCGCTAAGAACACTCGCAGACGCTTATAGTACAACGAGAGCGAATGAACAATGAAAATATAAATTAAGGCCACATTTCTCAATTTCAGTGGGAAAAGAATGATTCCGATTTGCCGAGATAATCAGCCAGTTAAGTGCCATACATGATACACGCTTGGGCAGAAAATTTTCCCACAGTAGGGTCACATTTTTTTTCTTTTAATCATCTCACCCCAAGCAAGGCATTCCACTGCCACTATTGCGCATGGGGCTACATAGGGGAAGGTAAAGAGAAGGAGTGGTTAGACATAGGGAATGTCAGGAGGAATGGGAGCAGGTTAGTGTGTTAGGAGGTGTCTATTGACCTTACATTTAAACTCCTGGAGATTGTATCCGTCGGGGAAGCAATCATGTGGAAGGGAATTCCATAGTCTGGAAGTGCGAGGAAAGAAACTGTTGGAGTAGAAGTTGCGGTTGCATTTTATCGGTTTCACTGTAAATGGGTGGGATCTAGTTGCTAATCTAGTATCTCGTGCAAATTTGTATTTAGGGGGCACCAGTGATCTAAGTTCATCAGAGCAGAAGCCGTGAAAGTATTTATAGAAGAGGCACAGGGAAGCCACGTCGCGCCGGTGGGAGAGAGACTGCAGGCGGTCTGCCAAGTCAGTATCTATCACATTACAGACCCTCCTCTGAACCTTATCGAGAAGCCTAATTTCTTTTGCTATAGACTTGTTGCTTTTGCTGGTTATAGAACCGAATCCGTTTTGTTATTTAACCCAACCCACATCTGGGGGAAAGTGACGGATTAATGCCTTTCCCAGGGATATTTGTACATAAGTGAATGCAACTAGAATTCGAACTCGTCTGTCCGTTTTCTTATTCCGAGCCGATATCCACTCCCCGCCAGCCGAGGCACAGCCGAGGTAATGCTACGTTTAAATTGGAAAAGTCTAAGTACCAAATAGAAATCTTAGCAGAAAAATTAACATAAAATTATTTATAGAAAAAGCAAAAACAGCTACGTTAGATCAGTGGAAATGTAAACAATATTTTAACAGATTCGTTCTCCCCACCCCTGTATATTGAACATTGTCCGAGATTGATTCGCAGGTCAAATTTGTGTGGCAGCAGAGGGTGATATCCGTCTAGCACAAGAATAAACGTTGCAATTTCACCTCTAAGACCAATAATCCGCTTGACTAATTGGAAAAATGAGACAGCAGTCTCAAGGATTATAGATGAATGATCCAGATGGCGCCATGTTAAAGTTCCTGATGACTACATTATAGCTCAGTATTTTTCAAGCGATGCACGGATATTCCAGTGTAGAAAGTATGTAAGAAAGTTAAAGGTTTGATAGCGGTGTAATTTATTGGAAATGAAATATTCAAACAAATATCAACGAATCGTTGGAGAAACAAATGTTATGTCAGAAAATCAAGTCAACACACACACAAACATATATATATATATATAGAGAGAGAAAGTCATCGGCAGACAGATCTGTTTCGCTGTATCACAGCTAATCAATGCGGTTAGACAGCCGATTGTTTTTTACCCAGGATTGAAACCGGACCGAATTGACCTCAGTCGGCGATTCTACCTCTGAGCTACGGGCGCTCGGTAGAAGGAGGCAAACTTTTTAGCGTGTATATTATCATTATAAACGGCCAATAGCTAAGAGTGTTCTAATTAATTGTTGAACGATGCGTAGATGCCAGAGTAGCTACTGTTTTTCAAAGTCTACATTTATATATATATATATATAAAGTCTACATAGGAAGATCTATGTTAATAGAGGTCAACGTATTTGAGCAGATATTTATTTCAATCTTTGCATATATTCATCAATTCACTTCTCTTGTTTATTAAAATAGGAGTATATATATGTGTATATATATATAATAAATATATGTGTGTGTGTGTGCGCTGTAGTGCAGTGGATGTCGGTTCAGAAGGAGAAATCAAAAAGCCGAGTTCAAAAGGTATTAATTCGTCTCTTCCCTCCAGCTATGGATCAAAATAATAGGATTGATTGGGTTCAGTCTACCGCAGAAAGTAATGGAAACCTACTGAGGATAATCTTCGCCCAAACGTGTATCACGTATGGCACTTAAATGACTGACTGAATATAATAGTTGGAATCATGATTAAGACTTCTACTGGGCATAAAGAGGGGGATCAGTTTCATATTGTGATGACGTAATAAACTGATCCCCCACTGATTACTACTTAATAATATAATGCATCCCTGCCCTCTCAACTAACAGGACAGATTGGGTTATATAGCCTTGGTAGCCAGAAAGTAATGACAACTTACTGCGGGAAAATCTTCTGCCCAGTCAGTCTTATCACTTTCTATGGCTCGTAGGGATCACTTCTTCCGGCTTTATCGGAGACACGCGTCCGACCATAATAGGCGTCTTTTTGATTCTGCCCGTTATTAGTGCAAGAGGATCCTAAATGATGCTAAACTGCTGAAGAAAGAAGCAGCGTATAGCATCCCGCAAGTTCAGCTAAAAAAATATGTTTGTGTGTGTATTATATATATATATATATATTATATTATATATATATATATTATATTATATATATAGATTATAATTATACTCGTGTCGAAAACCTTCCTCGAAAACTTTCGACAGAAGTAAAAGGATGGTTATAAAAAAAAAGAAAGAGCTTAGTACATGGACGTCAGTCAAACGAGTTCGGACCGAGATCAGCACGAAGCCCAAAGAAAAAACCCCGATACGATTATCAAAAAAAATTTCAATATTTAAACAATTTTAGTGAGGGCTCATTTTCTTATACAACGTTATAGTAAATCGATCCTCCATTTTGGAACCACTCGAGTTGGGGTCGCTTTGTTTTGTTTTGTTTTTTGGGATGAGTTGTTGTTCTTGTTTTTGTCTTTTTCAAGTTTTCTTTACTTCTTACGATGGCATCTTCTTGGGAAACTCCAAGCATGGCTTTATTCAAAAACTTCGCAAATGATTCAGTAGTTGAATATGCGCAAGCAACAAGTTAATTGCACAGGATCGAGTTACTATGAGGTTGTATGAAAATGTGAGCCCCACCACAAAAAAATGTTTCAATGTTCAAATGTTTAAATTTTTTGTCAATCGGAAAGTTTAGGGTGTAATCGATAAAATTGGACTGAATGAAGGTAAAAAGATAATGAAAACCTTCAGGTCCTCCGATGATTTCTTTGTTGGTTGATTTTAGTCTTTGTCTATATTTCTGAGATGAGGTAGTATTTACAGTATTTACATTATTGGGACTATTGTCCTCATCTTTGTTGCCATTTGTACGACGTTTAATAATAGATCATTCTATTTGTTTATATTTCTGAGACGAGGTAGTATTTACAGTATTTACATTATTCGGACTATTGTCGTCATCTTTGTTGCCATTTGTACGACGTTTAATAATAGATCATTCTATTTACCTATATTTCTGAGATGAGATAGTATTGACATTATTTACATTATTCGGACTAGATGCCATTTGTACGAAGTTTCAGTCCTTGTACGCTTCGACCTTCTTCAGGTGCTAGAAATTTCGACCCGAAAACTTTATTACAATCACTGGGGTATATGAACTCAATTCCTTGTCTAGAGCATCTTCTGTAAGTTATCTCCCTTTAACCCTGTAAGCTATTTGTTCACCACTGCTGTAGCCTGATATCAAACTCACAACTCTTTCGGTCAAGTCACAGGAACTAACAAATGACTATATCTACTGGGCCATGTGTCGTTAAGAATTGATATTCCCAGCACCTGAAAAAGGCCGGGACGTAGGGCGACTGAAACGGCGTACAAATGGTAACAGGGATGAGGACAAAAGTCCGAATAATGTATTGCTTTTTTACTCTAAGATTTACTGGTGATTTCACTATTTACTCATAGCTGGGAACTTAAAAGATGCTACCACTGCTGTTCAAGGTGGATCTGGAATATTGAACATATAATTGCGGCCAGGCGCTTCTCAATACCTCCATTCTTTTGATCAGAGACTTTGCTGCCCAATATGGTTTCTTCTTATACCCAGTATGACCTTACTAATGAAACACGGGGTAATTTAGGATTATTTATTCCAATGTAGGATTGTGGTGCAAGTGAGAACGGCTCGGGACGACAAATTGGAGAGCCGAGTTCGAATTAAAGCTGAATTCCTTGCATTCACTTACGCAAAATACCCTTGGGAAAAGTATTAATCCGTCTCTTTCTTACCGCAGAAAGCAAAGGCAACCTACTGCAGAATGATCTTCCGCCTAGTCAGTCCTGTCGCTTTCGAGACATGATCGCCCAAAGCGTGTATCACGTATGACACTTAACTAACTATTCCAGTGTAAATGACATAGCCTGTCTTATTAATTTAGGAATTAAGCTTATCTAACATTTTCCATCGTATCTTTCTCATTTCATAAAAATTAGACCACATGTTCGATAGCATCGAAGAAACAGGCAAATTGGTCTGGGAGTCTGGAAGAAATATATGATTTAGCGTGAAACATTTTACCAAATGTTGGAAAAACCGATGTTGAATTCTTCTTGCGAGAAGAATGTACAGAACTAAACACACTGTGGTAGTCGCCATAAATTGATTATTAAATCAGTGTGAAATAATGGTTTCTTTTTACATATATCATGGCCTTGTCTGTTCGTCTGTGTTGCTGCCACTAACTGGAGTTTAGGAAAAGTGACAAATAAATCGAACTATATCCTTTGTTGTTTTGGCCCCTCTGCTGTTTCGAAGAGTGTGTCAAGAAAATCAAATTAAGAATCAATACTACTTTGGGCAAAGCGCATTCCTACATGTGAATAATGGATGAAGGGAAATTGGAAGACTCAAGGCTTCATGGAAATCGTGGAAAACAATATTGAACAAAAAATAATGCGGTGAAATTTCCGGTGACACGGTGACATCTGTTTTGTTTCCTAAACTGAGGAAAAAATAAACAATATCAAACGATTTACAAGCTTCACTTGTCAATATCAACTTAAGTGAATTTTATGCAGGTCACTAGGGGAGTTCATAATTAGTTTCGATTTGTTGTGCCATGTTTAGAAATAATTATCTGTTTACTTATAAACAAATATTCAGAATTCGTTGGCTGAATAGTAATTGCTACATGAGTTACGCTTTTCTTGACTCTCTGGCTATAGGGTTTTTAAATCAATGCAGGACCGCCACTGGTGCGCTTGGATTTACAATGAGAGAAACGAAAGGCACAGGAGATGTTGAAGAAAAAGTAAGTGATAGATAGGAATCAAGTAAATAAACGTTTGGTGTTTGTAGCTGTCAAAGAAGCAAGCAAACAAAAGGAAATTCCACAAACGGGAAATGCGAGAAAAGAAATTGTTAGAGTAGAAAAGAAACAATAACGTTTAACTATTTCGTCAGTTAAAGGGTGCGACGTTGATCTCGTACCACACGTAAATAAGCGGTCGGAAAACAAGAGCCTTCTCGTCAGGGCAGTATCCATGAAAATGTTTGTAGGAAAGGCAGATAGAAGCCACATCTCGTCAATTAGAAAGTGACTGCAGACGAGCTGCCATGTCAGGATCGATTATATTGCAGATTCTCCTTTGGATTTTGTCGAGAATCCTATGATGTGTAGCAGGATCCCTGCACGAGATATGATAAATATTTTCGTTGCACGGATGAATCGTAAATTCAGAGACGTGCAAAATGGATTCTGACAAGAGACACCTCCTAGCCTGATGCAGCGGCCAATTTACCGAGCTGTATGTGAAGATAAGGATTCTATAAGGTCATTATACTAAATATCATTTGAGAGAGAAAGAGAGGTCTGGGATCAAAGTTTAGTATCTGTTTTTCTAATCTGCAAAGGTTATTATGTTAATATTAGCCGTGTCTGTATATGCAAGCATTTAGCATTCATTCTTATTCTTCTATGTGCCCTGTCCCTTCAGGACGTAGGCGATCATGGTTTTCCACGTTTCCCTATCCCTGGTGGCCCCTAGTACTCCTTCTCCTGTTACACCATGCAACCCCCGTTCCATCATCCATCTGATTAGGTCCTTCAAATATGTTATCCGCTGCTTTCTCCTGTCTATTTTCCCCTCTATCTGGCCTGTTAGCATCAGGTTCTTCAAGCCCTTTTTTCCTCATTGCATGTCCCAGGAACTTCAGCTGTCTCTTCCTGATGCTTATTATTAATTTCCTTTTTGTTTCCATCATTTCTAAGACCTCATCATTGCTCATATGCTCAATCCATGATATTCGCAGCATCCTTCTGTAGAACTACATTTCAGTTGCTTCAAGTTTTTCCTTCATCTTCGATGATATTGTCAAACATTCACTACCATATTGAAGAACTGATATCACATAGCAATCCAGTACTCTCTTCTTTGTTTCTAGCGAAATTTTCCTGTTTCTTAATACTTTACTCAACTTCTGGAATGCTTCTTTCGCCATCCCAATTCACCTTCAGAGCTCTGTGTCGCACTTTACGTCTTCTGTTTTAATACTTCCCAGGTATTAAAATTTTTATACCTGCTTGATTCTAGTATCCCCGATATGTAGTTGGCATATTGGGCTGCCATTTTTACTGATGACCATGCATTCGGTTTTCTTGCAGTTTATTTGTAGTCCTTTCTTGTTACTTTCTCCCGCTACCTTCTGTAGGAGGTTTTATAATTTCCTTCTGTGTCTGCTATCAGCACTGTATCATCTGCGAACCTTAGGTTGTTTAAATTGTGACCTCCGATAACTAATCCGGGTATAACTTCTAAAGTTACCCGTTACGCTTCTCTTGGTTCCCTGGCTTTCGGGCTGAAATAAAAGTCT
The DNA here is from genome assembly GCA_037127315.1 of Ascarosepion bandense. Lineage (NCBI taxonomy): Eukaryota > Metazoa > Mollusca > Cephalopoda > Sepiida > Sepiidae > Ascarosepion > Ascarosepion bandense. Next base: position 788,726 of record JBBBDQ010001114.1, read on the forward strand.
AGTATCTCAGTGTCACACATTCCGTCTTCTTTTAGAACACTTCCCAGGTATTTCAATTTCTGTACCTGGTTGATTTTAGTACCCACGGCTTGTAGTTGTTATTTTAGGCTTTTCTTTTTAGTGATGACCATGCATGCTGTCCGTCCTTCAATATGGCAATGAATGTTGGACAATATCTTCGAAGATGAAGGAAAAACTTGAAGCAACTGAAATGTGGTTCTACAGAAGGATGCTGCGAATATCATAGATCGAGCATGTGAGCAATTATGGGGTTTGAAAATGATGGAAACAAAAAGGAAAATAATACTGAGCACCAGGAAGAGACAGCTGATGTTCCTGAGACATGCAATGAGGATAAATGACTTGGAGAGTCTGATACTGACGGGTCAGATAAAGGAAAAAAGAGACAGAGGACAGCAACCGATAACATATTTCAAGGACCTAATCCGGTGGTTGACGGAACGAGGGTTGCATGGTGTAACAGAAGAAAACGTGCTCAGAGACACCAGGGGTCGTGAAACGTGGAAAGCCATGATCTCCTACGTCCTGAAAGGAACAGGGCACATAGAAGAAGATATATGCAAACTATTTATAAGAAATTATAATGTAGATATAAAGTGGAGGATCAATTTTATATTATAATCAATATATAAACTGACCCTCATTTTGTGGCCATGCTAGTTTTTATACATTTATATTCGCTGACCATTGTCAAGGATTTTTTTTTCCGATGTTGTTATTTCATCCTCATGTTTTTTTTTTTAATTCAAAACTTCATTTCCACTGTTATATGATATAGGGTCAATGGTAGTAAATTATCTTATGTATAATACCTCACTTATAGCGAGATTAATTTAATAATTTGATTTAAAAAGTAATTTTGTGTTTTAAACAAATGTTTTAAAATATTCTCGTGAGTTATAGGTTAATAAATTATTTTTTTATTGAACTTTGTTTGAATAGGTGGCATGTAAGATATCTTCTCAAAGAAGTTGTAGTGCGTCAAATATAGGTAATTGATATATGACAAGAAATACCCGTAGCTCAGAAGTAGGATCACCGATATCGGGGTTCACAAAGCAATCGGCTAACTAACCTTACTGATGAGCTGTGATAAAGCGAAACGGATCTGTCTGCGGATGACTATATATATGCAACATGTAAGAATACTGGAAAACTTAAGTAAAAAATTAACGAAATCTTTTTCGTGTGTCGTGTTCAATGAAACACACACACACATATATATATATATATATATATATATATAAATTAAAAAAGGATTAATTCAATGATGTTGAATTGAATTAATCCTTTTTTAATTTATATTTGCTTTTTTAATTTGTATTTGCTCTGTAATATCGTATTACATGGAGCTCTCTTCCTGTATCATTTTTTAATATTAAAATAAAATTTTTATTATTAATTAGGATCGGGTTTTTGGAATTTACCTTCCTGCTTTTTTCGCTTGGATTAAAGTATCTGAATTAAAATATATATATATATATATATAATTGTTTTTTAAGGATAAAGATTTACATCAGCAACATTACAACATTTATACTCACGCATACCTATTTCGGCGGCCACAATTTTTTTCAGGTTCTTTCCAAATTTCAAAAGCAAAACAGCCAGTGAAATCAGAGAGAACGCCAGAAAGACAACTCCAGCCAGTCAACTTCCTTGTATCAACGTGCTTCTCTCTAACTACCACTCTACACACTACAGTCACTAAAGAGAATAAAAATATGAGAAAAATATTCGTTGTTCGTGTCTGTCGTTGATGTCAAGACGATTGTCATCCTTGACTTTCAGGTATATAAGACATCAACATTTGCTGCTACTCTATCAAACTAACAATAGAATATCTAACAAATGTTCACCCTGTTTTTGGCTATACCAGAGCAGTGTTTCCTAACCTGTTTTGGGCCATGCCCCCGCAGGTACTCACCTCTAGAATCCTGATGTCCCCACCCTCCCATATGTTGATACATAATTCTTATCGTTCATTCAGCAATGAATTAGAACACTCTCAGCTATTGGGCGTGTATAATGATAATATACACGCTAAAAATTGTCTCCTTGTACAGAGACAGGGGTGGAATCGCCGACTGGGGCCGGTTCGGCTGGGTTTTCAGTCCTGGGTGGAAAGAATCTGCTGTCTAATCGTACTGAAGAGCTGTGATACAGTGAAACAGATCTGTCTGCGGATGATTATATAATTCTTATGTAAAAAGTGAACTCTGTTTTAGGTGATGCTTAAAACACCAATACTTTGATTTAAGCTTTTATTTTAAAGTTAAAATTTAAAGTTTGTTTAAGGCTTAAACTGCCTTAAAGCCTTAAGGTGGCTTAAACAAACTTAAAAACAACATGGCATCCATGAAAAACAAAAAATAAATAAAAGACGAAGTTCTGAGCAAGAAATTACCAAAAAATAAAATATTAAGGATAGTCTTATATTATTTTTATGTTTATATGAAACAATGATATGAAGTTTCAAGGCATGTAATAGAGAATTGAAATATTTATAAACAAAAACTAATTTCAAAGGAAGCTTTTTCTGTATTAATTTGATCAGTATTTTTAATTTAAATTGGACATTGTACAGTAAAGATATCAAATGCAAAATATTCATTTTATTTCAGAAAAGTAATTTTTCAATGCCATGAACACAGAATATAGGAAGGATTTGGAAACTTTGCAAAAGAAGTTCTAAAATTATTTTAGAATGGAAGTTATTCACCAGGTGGCAGTGCAATCGATGGTCATTTAAAAATCCAAGACAAATGATTAATGAAATATCTGTAATATTGCTAAATTTTTATTTATTGGAATGTTAGGGATAATAGATCACAAGAACAAAGACTTTTATTAGCAAAATACCTAACAATCAAATAGTCCCCCTGTGGGGCGTACGCCCCAGATTGTGAATCACCGTACTGGAGCGTTTAAACAACAAACACATCAGTACAAAAATATAGACCAAATTTTCAGACGGTCATTGTTTCCTAAATTTCAATAGCTACCACTCCACAAACCTAAAATAAATCAATAATTTACACCCAATAGAATGTCTATTCACAAAATGTGGTTTCAATATGACAATTCTTAAGTAACTTTCTAAACAAAAATTAAAACTACAAAAATCAATTACGATTATTTCCAAACAGAATAGAAATACTCTGCTAAATTTTGAAGTAAAAAGAACCTCATTTCTTTTCAGCTGCAATATCCGTAAACTTTCAAATATATTACAAAATATATCCTGTATAGAATAGAACTTCCCAACAGAATTAAAAATATATTTAGTGATAACTGATTCAACTCCAGGCGTCTTCCTCCAACCTGCTCATACTCCAAACATCAGCTATGATACATGAAACACCACCTCATTAATCATCACCTGCAAAAAATCCCGATGTAATGTTTGTAAATATGTCATCACTGATAGTAATTTTACGCCCCTCTCTTTGGTACACACAAATCTCCAAATATATTTACATTTTTGGAAAAAAGGAAAATTAAGACAAACAAACAGGCACAGAATCCCGTCTTCGGTTAAATGACAATGAAAAAGTCGACAAGAATTTCAGTCAAGCCGACTACAGCATTGATAACATCGATAATGTGCCGAAGAAATCCGAGTGAAAATATATTTTCAAAACAAAATTAAAGATTAATAGATATAACAGAGATTTCGACTTAATCGAAGAATACAGTTTCGACAACGCGCCATCATCAAAACTTTCACAGCTCTAACTGCAGCAAATTTAGTCAGTCAGTCAAGTGCCATACGTGATACAAGCTTTAGGCGATCATGTCTCTTTCGAGATTTCCATGTAATAAAATATTACAGAGCAAATATAAATTAAAAAAGCAAATATAAAAATTAAATTAAAAAAGCAAATATAAATTAAAAAAGGATTAATTCAATTCAACATCATTGAATTAATCCTTTTTTAATTTATATATATATATATATATATATATATATGTTTCATTGAACACGATGCACGAAAAAGATTGCGTTAATTTTTTATTTAATTTTTCCAGTATTCTTACATGTTGCATATATATATAGTCATCCGCAGACAGATCCGTTTCGCTATTTGAGTCATAGCTAGAGAGGGAACAGATGGTATCACGTCATCACGGTACAACCCGTGGTTATTGAAATCTATATCCTTATTTAATTTATATAACAATAAACAGCCTATTATTTCTGCTACCTCAGAATATATATTATGCTTAGTTATATATGTATATATATATATATATTACGTGCAGTTATATATGTATACAATGTGCAGTTATATATATACATATATATATATATATTATGTGCAGCTATGTATGTATATATATTATGTTCAGTTATATATACATATATATTTATTGGAGTAGATAGACTAAACTATCGCCCGGTTCACACTCCACCCACTTCTATTGAGCAGGTGAAGAGGCTCATCCCTTGTTTCCTGTTTAGGGTGCAGTTTCCGGTTTTCTCTTTTCCAATCTTCTCACTTTCTTTCTTTCTTTTTTTTCAATTGAAGTAGATAGACTAAACTATCGCCCGGTTCACACTCCACCCACGTCTCTTGAACAGGTGAAGAGGCTCATCCCTTGTTTCCTGTTTAGGATGTGGTTTCCGGCTTTCTCTTTTCTAATCTTTTCACTCTTACGTAGCCCCCTGCACATCAGTGGCGTTACCGCCTTGCTCCGGGTGATATGATTAATATATATATATATATATATGTGTGTGTGTGTGTGTCTGTGTGTGTATGATGATTTCCTACGTTCATACATTATTAAATTAATCTCTATTCACTGTTCATGTGAAAATCTGTTTTGCTAAATTGTGCCTTTCTTGTGTCATAAAGATCTAGAATGAATGTAATTAATCTATTCAACTTCCATTTTTCTGCTGATTCTCGAATCAAATTCCAGCGATTCTCTACAAGAGAATCACTCACCGTGATTGATATCGCTCGAAGGTATCAATTATTGATAAACACTGATATTGTCACTCGCATCAGATTTTTATTTTTTACTGTTTTGTCTTCCGCGCAATGCTCCAACTCCATTTTTTTCCTTCCCCTTCGCTGACACCTTAGTTTCCTTGTCTCTGTCATTTTTTTTTGTTGTTCTCGTTCTACACCAATCTGTCAACATGCGGAGATATGGCCGTTTTTTCCCCTGATGTTAGTTTTTATCAACTTCTGCTTTTTTTTCTGTTTAATGTGCTAATGCAAACCTCACCTTATTTTCTTACTGTATTACGTATTTTTGTGTTAGTGTCTTTACTTTCACTTTCACTTTCTGTTTTTCTTCCCGTTTCAGTTTCACTTTCATTTTTTTCTTTTACTTTAACGAATTGTCTTTCATATAACTAAAATGATTTTTTTATAATGCTGTTTGTTGTGTCCCATTGCTTCTTTCAAGTAACATGCCTCTTGAGATCATCTCTTTCACAGTTTGTCGTACCGTTATCTAAGAGTACTATCAAGCAATATATTTTTCTCCTCGGATTTCAATCCAAATGATTAACATTACTTTGATCCATCTTTTTTCTCAGCACCTCATCTTAGTCTTTGTAACTCAAGTAGATATCCACATAAATAAAATTGTCTAAACTTTTCATATTTGGCTCTAAGTAAGCATAATTGTAGTTCTTAGTCTCAGCCATGATACCATTTACTCAGAGGACTTATTTAGCCTTCAAAATTCAGTTTACGACGAAAAAAGTTTATTTGATATCACTACCAGGAAATCAAAATTTGACTTACATCCATTCATTTTTCTTTCAGTCTACAGTTTCGCTTTAACTGGAAACAACTATTGCTTTTTAGTCTTTCGTGTCAACGTCCAAAGAGTCTGAGCTCCAGGACCATGGGTTAGTTTTAAAGCTTTCATTACAAATATGTTATCCGCTGCCTTCCTCTCTCTTTTTTCCTTCTATCTGACCAGTCAGTATCATTCTGCTTTAAAAAAATTAAAGTAACACTTTCATATGGATAAATGAAATAAACGAGGGGGTGTACATTCAGAAACTTTGGTCTGCCTTGAAGAGATATAAATCTAGACTATAAATGTATAGAAACTAGCATGGGCACAAAATGAGGGATTAGTTTATGTAGATTATAATATAGAATTGATCCCCCACTTTAAATCCACATCATAATTTCTTATAAACTGTTGGCATATATTCTTCTATGTGCCCTGTCCCTTTAGTTTTAGTTCCAGCCGAAGCTAAATTCGTTGTTGATTAGTATTCGATTTCAGATATGAAAATTGACCGACCAGGACCCAGAAAAATAGCTGATGGCAATATCTGAAAAGGTAAGAAAGTCATTTTTGAATAACAAAAGAGAGAAAAGATAAAATCAAAAAATTAATGTTTATCACCGATGAAGAATGAAGGTAAGCGTTACCGATAAAACAGAGTGAACAAATCTAAACTTATTTATAAATAGAACTTTGTCTGTGTGTGTGTGTCCGTTAACTATAGACTCCGAAACGGCTGAAGCCGATTTTCTTGAAAATTTACACAGTTGTATTGTAAGTGTCTGCGAGTGTTTTTAGCTAGGTTTTGTGTCGAGACACCCCCGTTAAATATCGAAAATCGATAATCGAAAAAATCGGGTTATAGAAGGAGTGGTCCGATTTTAATAAAATTTGATACATTTATAGAAAAAGACATAAGAAACGATATTTAAAAGTTTCAAGGTTGCAGTTCTTACAATAGTGCAGACAATCGATAATATATATATGAGGTAAGATGTTTGTGTGTGTGTCTGTTTACAGGGGGTGTCAGAGAAAGGGCAAGAGAAGGATGAAAACGCAGGTGTTAAGTCAAGAAGTGGGAATTAACATTGCATTTAAATTCCTGGAGGTTGTAGCTGTCAGGAAAGCAAGTATGCGGAAGGGAGTTCCACAGGCGGGAAGTGCGAGAAAGAAGCTGGTGCAGTAGAATTGTCGACTGCGTTTGTTGATTTAACTGTAATTTGGTGGGACCTTGTTGCTAGTCTAGTTGAACGAGCAAATTCTTGTGGTGGGGGCACCAATGACTTGAGTTCGTCGGAGCAGCATCCATGAAAATATTTGTAGAAGAGACAGAGGGAAGCCACATCCCGCTGGTGAGAAAGTGGCTGGAGCCGAGCTGCCAGGTAGGGACCTATCACATTAAAGATTCTCTTTTTGAGCCTGTCGAGAACACTGAGATGAACAGTAGGGGCGCCTGACTAGATATGGCAACAGTATTCTATGCACGGTCGGATGGTTGAGATGTGAAAAATAGATCCATGCTGAAAAAAGTAAACAAACTGGTTGATTGTTACTATATAAATGCGCTTGAATTCAAGTTAATAATTGGCTTGTAATTTATAAGACTTCTAAGAAGGAAACTGTTTTCATTTCAGCAAAACAGAAAACCATTTTTTATCTGCTATCAGCAAAGCAAGGAATGTTTGGTCATTTTGTCATACCAAAAAAGATCTTTTTCGGCTGAATGTATCTTGCACATTTTAGTAAGTCTGTTAAGTGGCATAAGTGATACACGCTTGGGCAATCATGTTTCCAAAGAGACATAACTGACTGCGAAAAACATTATCCCGCAGCAGGTTGTTATAACTCTCTGCGGAAGACTGAAGGCTATAGAACACAATCTGTCCTGTTATTTGACTCATATCTGGAGGGGGAAGAGATGTATTATATTATTTAGTGATTAGTGCGGGATCGCTACATAACAACATAAAAACTGGTTCATAGCGAGAGGAGCAAGTTATTTATTATATTAATAAGTAGTAATTAGTGGGGGATCAGTTTATTACTTCATGAAAATATAAAATTGATCCCCCACTTTATGCCCACTAGAAGCCTTAATCATGTTTTCAGCTATTATATTCAGTCAATCAGTTAAATGCCATGCGTGATACTCGCTTTGGGCGATCATGTCCCGAAAGCGACATGACTGACTGGGTAGAAGATTATCTTGCCTTAGGTTACCATTGTTTTCTGCGGTAGACTGATTGCCAATCAAGGCTATAGAACCTAGTCTGACATGTTATTTAACTCATGACTGTAAGTAACAAGACAATTTCATGACTGTAGGGAAGAGACAGATTAATACCCTTTCCAAGGGTATTTGCGCGTAAGTGAGTGCAAGGAATTCAACTAGAATCGAACTCAGCTCCCCAATTTCTCATTCCGAGCCGATATCAACTGCACCACAACAAACATTTACAAATTTATAAATCATTTCCTCTCGTATCAATCGCGAAAATCTTCTTCACAGGTCACTGATGACAATAAAGCAAGTACTTTGCTGCTCTGAACATCCTAACTACGCCACCAGACAGGTTGATCATATAAGTGACAACCTATATTCACCTCCTATGTCATGATATAAAGTGTCATCTTAATGACCACCCGACTTAGATGCCTCGCCGTGATGGTGTGAGCGATAGACTCATGAATATCCCAGAATAAAAATAAAAATATATAATAGTATGTCTCGTTACTATTTTTTATGTGTTAGCTTTAAATCTTCTTCGTCTTCTATGTGCCCTGTCCCTTCAGGACGTAGGCGATCATGGCTTTCCACGTCTCCCTATCCCTGGTGACTCTGAGCACGCCTTCTCTTGTTACACCAAGCAACCCTCGTTCCATCATCCACCTGATTAGGTCCTTCAAATATGTTATCTGCTGCTTTCCCCTATATCTGGCCTGTTAGTATCTGATTCTCCAAGCCCTCCGTTCTCATTGCATGTCCCAGGAACTTTAGCTCTTTCTTCCTGATGCTCTGTGTTAATTTCCTTTTTGTTTCCATCCTTTCCAAAACCTCATCATTGCTCACATGCTCGATCCATGATATCCACAGCATCCTTCTGTAGAACCACATTTCAGTAGCTTCAAGTCTTTTTCTGCTGCTCTGTATTAATTTCCTTTTTGTTTCCATCCTTTCCAAAACCTCATCATTGCTCACATGCTCGATCCATGATATTCGCAGCATCCTTCTGTAGAACCACATTTCAGCTGCTTCAAGTCTCTTCCTGATGCTCAGTATTAATTTCTTGTTTGTTTCCATCCTTTCCAAAACCTCATCATTGCTCACATGCTCGATCCATGATAGCCGCAGCATCCTTCTGTAGAACCACATTTCAGTTGCTTCAAGTCTTTTTCTGATGCTCTGTATTAATTTCCTTTTTGTTTCCATCCTTTCCAAAACCTCATCATTGCTCACATTCTCGATCCATGATATCCGCAGCATCCTTCTGTAGAACCACATTTCAACTGCTTCAAGTCTTTTTCTGATGCTCTGTATTAATTTCCTTTTTGTTTCCATCCTTTCCAAAACCTCATCATTGCTCACATGATATTCGCAGTGTCCTTCTGTAGAACAACATTTCAATTGCTTCAAGTTTGCCCTTCATCTTTGATGATATTGTCCACAATTCACTCCCATATTGAAGAACTGATAAAATATAGTAATCTAGTACTCTCTTATTTGTTTCTAATGAAAGTTTTCTGTCTCTTAATACTTTACTCAGCTTCTGAAACGCAATCCAGTGCTCCCTTCTTTGTTTCTAGCGAAATTGTCTTGTTACTTACTACTCTTCTCAGCTCCTGGAGTGCATCCTTGTGCTTTTGGATCTCAGCAATATAAATGTAGAGAAACTGCTGTGACCACAAAGTGAGGGGTCAGTTTATATATTGATGCTCGGTTCACGCTCGGTTCACGATATCCGCTGCATCCTTCTGTAGAACCACATTTCAACTGCTTAAAGTTTTCCTTCATCTTTGTTGATATTGTCCAACATTCGCTGCCATATTGAATAAATTTCACCACATAGCAATCCAGCACTCTCCTCTTTATTTCTAGTGAAATTTTCCTGTGTCTTAATACTTTACTCAGCTTCTGGAACGCGTCTTTCGTCATGCCAAAGGAATTCTGTGTTCACTCGAAGATTTGCTATTCGGTTCACGCTGACCTTCTGAGATGCTTCCATCCACGTCACTAATACGTCTGCTTCGGCTAGTGTCTCTTTCTCAGATCAACGTCTTTGGGAATAAGTATCCCAAGTGGCCTGTTAAACTGACAAGGCAAACAGCAATTATTTTGAAACTCTAGAAAGATTACAATGAAATGTGATGACCGGATTTCATTTGAATATTTTTTTTTTTACTTTAAATTTCTTCTTTACTTTTTATTAATTTTTTTTTTCAAAGAAACACAAATAACTATTTAAAATATACTGATTCCCGATTCTTTAGACGATGAGAGACACACGCGTTAGCATCAGCACAGGTACACATGCTGTCAAACAAAGAGACGCACGCAAACTCACAAGCAAATAAATATAACTGGCGACACACAGACACACAAACAAACGTCATAAGAGACGTAGACACACAAGCTTTGACTGATTCGTCAAAACTCCAAACCAAACTAATTCGACTGAAAAACGAATTCATTATTTAAAAATAAATATTTTATTTTTGTAACTCAATATATGTATATACGTATCTGCGTGTTTTCTCTGCGTATATATGTGTATATGTGTGTCTGTCTGTATGTATACGTTTGTCTGTGTGTTTGCATGTCTCTCAGTTTTTGTATGTGTCTGTGCATCTGTGTAAAATGTGGGGAAATTTTTCATTAAGAAGAATTTTAATCCAGTAAAAATTAATAAAATACTATTATTCAAAAATGTTTTCAAATTAAAATACATGAGATGAGACAATTTCTTGAAATTGAAAAATAAGATCTCCGAATATATTAAACAAACAAAAAAAAAGATATATTGTCCGAATAACTCTTGGAATAATAATGCATCCTCTGAGAATTATGACTGGTACCCTAAAAAAAAAACAAGAAAAAATCGATCAGTAGTTTAATCATTTCCCGAAATGACGAGGATTTTTCTCAAAATTACAGACTGTAGCAAAAACATCAAATAGAAGACATCTGTTCGATCAACTCTTAGAATGATAATGACGTTTCTCAAAATATTTTTACGGTAGTTTTCTCATGGCTTTCATTTTCTACCTCTATCTTAACAAACTTTTGTGTATTCTCATGAAAATCCGATTGAAGTTTTACTTCTTTCCGTGTACATGACGATGGAATGCTAGAAACTAAAAGAAAACGTTTTCGACATCTGCGTCTTTAGCAAGACAATGTTCGCTATAAATTTGATAATTTGACCAAAAACATTATTCAAGAGATTGATTCGGGCGCTCTGCACTTCCCGCCGCCATATTCTTCGGAATTTTAGATTATTATTATTTCACTTACACTTTCCAGCAGTCTGCGAGAACTTCTGTTCAACAATGACATGGATTTGAAAAAGTGGCTCGATTAATTCTTCGAGTCAAAACCCGGTGATTTCTACCGTTAGGTCATTGATAAGATTGTGGACCGAAGTCCTAAAAAAATAAAGTAATTATATTATTGACTGATTTTTGTTGGTAAAGAATAGGATTAACATTATAAATGAAAGAATGAAAGAAAAAAAAGGAACGAAATAATCTGACATTACCAATAAGAAACGTGTTGTCTCAAGGGTCTGATCAACTCTAGGAATGAAAATGTATCTTCTGAAAATAATAAATGCCAAGACAAAGAATGGAATTCTTTGTTTGAAGAACACTTAAAAGGGGCGTGACTCATCTTACGATTGTAGAAGGTATTATTAAAAAAAGAAAGAAAGAAGAAAAAAAACACTGATCAGTAAAATGAAGAATTCTTTGGATAAAAACGTCTAGCCAGAAAATGCAAAAAAAGCTTCTTCAACAAAAAGAATGAGATCAGTGCTGACAATAAGGCTTCTCAAATATCAGAAAGTGTATTATAACTTTGAATGTGCGGCTGGTGTAATGTATAAGGTCTTAGAGAGCCGATTTCTACTTCCAGTCGAGTTTGTTGAAGTCACTTAGGTGCAAATAACTTTGACAATCCATTTAATCTCTTCGATCTCTGAAGTAAATACAATTTAAGGCTTTAAATAACCGGTAAGAAGATTGAGAAGCTGTTAATTATAATAAATCAACAAAATCAATAAGGAAGTTTTGAATTTTGACACTTTCAAAAGTGCAGTTACAGACTTTTCTTTCATTAATCCATGCAAAGTCAGACGTAAATATCAGAAAGTATAATTTTAAACATAGGAGTGAAAGTCATCCAAGTTCCGGACGCTCTTTTGCAAATATCTCTACCTTGTTCATGTATCATAATGTTTAATCTAAATTTTTGTTATTTATTTATTTTATACTAGCAGTATAGCCCGTCGTTTCTCGGCTGTAATGAAAGCTTTAAAACTAATCCATCATCCTGGACGTTGGCACGAAAGACTAAAAGGCAATAGTTGTTTCCAGTTAAAGCGAAACCGTAGACTTAAAGAAAAATGAATGGATGTAAGTCAAATTTTGATTTCCTGGTATCGATATCAAATAAGTTCTTTTCGTCGTAAACTGAATTTTGAAGAGTATTAAGAGACAGGAATATTTCGTTAGAAACAAAGACTGTACTGTTACTCATATTTGTCTTCCTATATGGCAGTAAATTCTAGACAAATTCCTGAAAGAGGAAGAAAATACCCGAAGGAAGAGAAATGTGGTTCTATGGAAAGATGATGAGAAAAACATGGACCAAACATGTGAGCAACGTCAAGGTTTTGGAGGAAATGGAAACGAAAAGGAAACTTATACCTAAACTCGGGAAGACGCAAATAAAGTTTCTGGGATAATTAATGAAGAAGAACGGCTTGGAGAAACAGATGCTCACAGGATGGATAGAGGCAAATAGAGACAAAGGAAAAGAATGTGTGACATACTTGATAGGTTTATGCAAATAGATTACAGAGAAATAACAAAACAAATATATTCATAGCAACATGAAGACAGGAAGATGTGGAAAGCCATGATCGCCTACGTCTAGAAGAGACACGGGACATAGAAGAAGACGAAGAAGAAGAAGACTATCGAATTAAATTTAAATCCTCTTCTCATTATCAGAATGTTTCGAAAGCAAGAAATACATTTAGCCCTTCTGAAATTAACTCTCGGTAAATTCTCTTATAATCATTCAGAATGGTCCTAAAGTAAGAGATTTGTGTTTGGCCTCAAGGGTTCTATTAAGATATATTATTTAAGTAGACACACAAATACAAAACACATGTCATTCAAAGACTGCATTCTTTCCAATTAACATAAATACATACACATTTCATTCAAAGATTGTACTGCATTCATTATTTACGTACAACAGTAAATAGATAGATATTAACAAACCGGGATAGATAGATAGATAGATAGATAGATAGATAGATAGATAGATAGATAGATAGATATTTTTGGGTGTGATAGAGCCTTGAATGGCGAAATGCATAATCGAATATATTTTGTAACAGATTTCGGCAAATTTCAGATATATATATATATATATATATATATATATATTAAGGTCGATTTTTACTTGATACTTACAGGATAGATAGAGGGAAAGAGAAACAAGGAAAAAGCGTGGAATACTTGATGTCTAAAGCAAATGTATTGCTTTCGAACAAATAACAGGACTGATTATATTAATAGCAACACGAGACAGGATGATGTGGAAGGCCATTATCGCCTACGACCGGAAGAGTCCCGGTGCATAAAGGAAGAGGAAGAAGAAGTAGAAGAAGACTAAGAAAAAGAAGAAGGAGAAGTAGTAATACTAGAAGAAGAAAAAGAAGAAGAAGAGGAAGAAGGAGAAGAAGAAGCAGAAGAAGAATGAGAAGAAGTAGAAGTAGTAATACTAGAAGAAGAAGAAGAAGAAGAAGAGTATCGAATTAAATTTAAATACTCTTCTCATTATCAGAATGGTTCGAAAACAAGAAATTCATTTAATCTTTCTGAAATAAAACCTCGCCAAATCTTATTATTATTATTCAGAATTGGTTGAAAGTAAAAAAATTGTTTTTCTCGTCTATCCATTTGTTTTCCGTGTCGACAATATATGATTTCAAAATATGATACAGAATTTCCGACAAACTTTTTCAATTCGTCAAATAGAAAACGTTTGATGAAAACAGATTTAATTCAAAATAGATTTGAGCTAATTATTTTGTCATTTAAGTCTTCAACAGAACCAAAGACGAAAGAATAAAATGTTTTTATGTGAATGAATCTTGTATTTTTCCTAAGCTTGATTTTCTCGTGATTAAAGAAGAAAGAAAATGAGTAAATTTAAAAAAATAAGTGTTGTCAATTTTTGTTCTGTATCGTTGTTAAATCTGATGAACACTTGAATGGCGAAACGTCTAATTAAATCTGATTGTAACGAATCATAATTTCATTAAATGTTTCCCTCTGTCAAATTTTAAAACTTTTGGGTAATTTCTATATCCGATTTGAAAACCTTATATTGTCGACACGGATGTGCGTTGGGGTGCAATGGATATCGGCTCAGAACGAGAAATCGGGGAGGCGAGTTCAAATTCCAGTTGAATTCATTACATTCACTTGGGAAAGGTATTAGTCCGTCTCTTCTCTCCAGTTATGGGTTAAATAACAGGACAGATTGGGTTCTATAGCCTTGGCTGGCAACCAATCTACCGCAGAAAGCAATGGCAACCTACTGCGGGATAATCTTCTGTCCAGTCAGTCATGTCTCTTTCGAGACATGATCGCCCAAGCGTGTTTCACGTATGGCACTTAACTGACTGATTGTCGACACGAAAAAAGCATGCATAAAGCAAAAACGAATGTTTTAGTTTCAGTCTATTCGCAAGGATTAGTATAGTATAATTCGGCGATAATTTATATCATTGAGCCAGTAGGTATACCGGGTGGCCATCATATTACTGTTTATGTAAGAGATAGAAAAGGCGGTTATTTTTCTTTGGATGTGATGAAGAAACGAGTGTCACGTGACAGCTGCAGAGGCGGAAGAATGTAATCAATCAGTTTCCAGTAATCAAACTGTGCATTTGCTTTGCCTGGACATTTTGTATTTTTTTTTTAATCATCTAACCCCAAGCAAGGCATTCCACTGCCACTATTGCGCATGGGTCTACATAGGGGAAGGTAAAGAGAAGGAGTGGTTAGACATAGGGAATGTCAGGAGGAAGGTGACAGATGAGTAAGGATAGCGAGGATGAGGGTTGGGCAGATGGGAAGAGTGTTTGATAGAATGGAAGCAGGTTAGTGTGTTAGGAGGTGTCTATTGACCTTACATTTAAACTCCTGGAGATTGTAGCCGTCGGGGAAGCAATCGTGTGGAAGAGAATTCCACAGTCGGGAAGTGCGAGGAAAGAAACTGTTGGAGTAGAAGTTACGGCTGCATTTTATCGGTTTCACTGTAAAAGGGTGGGATCTAGTTGCTAATCTAGTATCTCGTGCCAATTCGTATTTAGGGGGCACTAGTGATCTAAGTTCATCGGAGCAGAAGCCGTGAAACACGTTTTCATACGTATGAAAAGCTTAATGATCCATTTTGCAGTTTTCCTATGGAAATATATCTTCACCATTTAAGTGTCATAAATTATACACGCAGAGGCAATCATATCTCGTTCGATTCATGGATGACTAAGGAGAAAATATGCCCACAGTAGGTTGCCATTTCTTTCTGCCGTGAACTGTTTGGCAACTAAAGTTAAAGAACCCAATCTCTATTACAATTCAACACATAACTGGAGGCAAGAGAAATGGCAATATAAATTTTTAAATGGTATTTGTGTATGGGTATAAAGAACGTTACCAGGATTCGAACTCATTGGAGTAGATAGACTGAACTATCGCCCGATTCACACTCCACCAACGTGTAGAGGCTCATCCCTTGTTCCCTGTTTAGGATGTGGTTTCCGGTTTTCTCTTTTCCAATTTTTTCACTTTTCTTTTTTTTTTTTTTTGTTTATTTTTTTTCAATTGGAGTAGATAGACTAAACTATCGCCCGGTTCACACTCCACCCACGTCTATTGAACAGGTGAAGTGGCTCATCCCCTGTTTCCTGTTTACGATGTGGTTTCCGGTTTTCTCTTTTCCAATTTTTTCACTTTTCTTTTTTTTTTTTGTTTATTTTTTTTCAATTGGAGTAGATAGACTAAACTATCGCCCGGTTCACACTCCACCCACGTCTATTGAACAGGTGAAGTGGCTCATCCCCTGTTTCCTGTTTACGATGTGGTTTCCGGTTTTCTCTTTTCCAATTTTTTTCACTTTTCTTTTTTTTTTTGTTTATTTTTTTTCAATTGGAGTAGATAGACTAAACTATCGCCCGGTTCACACTCCACCCACGTCTATTGAACAGGTGAAGTGGCTCATCCCCTGTTTCCTGTTTACGATGTGGTTTCCGGTTTTCTCTTTTCCAATTTTTTCACTTTTCTTTTTTTTTTTTGTTTATTTTTTTTCAATTGGAGTAGATAGACTAAACTATCGCCCGGTTCACACTCCACCCACGTCTATTGAACAGGTGAAGTGGCTCATCCCCTGTTTCCTGTTTACGATGTGGTTTCCGGTTTTCTCTTTTCCAATTTTTTCACTTTTCTTTTTTTTTTTTTGTTTATTTTTTTTTCAATTGGAGTAGATAGACTAAACTATCGCCCGGTTCACACTCCACCCACGTCTATTGAACAGGTGAAGTGGCTCATCCCCTGTTTCCTGTTTACGATGTGGTTTCCGGTTTTCTCTTTTCCAATTTTTTCACTTTTCTTTTTTTTTTTTGTTTATTTTTTTTCAATTGGAGTAGATAGACTAAACTATCGCCCGGTTCACACTCCACCCACGTCTATTGAACAGGTGAAGTGGCTCATCCCCTGTTTCCTGTTTACGATGTGGTTTCCGGTTTTCTCTTTTCCAATTTTTTCACTTTTTCTTTTTTTTTTTTGTTTATTTTTTTTCAATTGGAGTAGATAGACTAAACTATCGCCCGGTTCACACTCCACCCACGTCTATTGAACAGGTGAAGTGGCTCATCCCCTGTTTCCTGTTTACGATGTGGTTTCCGGTTTTCTCTTTTCCAATTTTTTCACTTTTCTTTTTTTTTTTTGTTTATTTTTTTTCAATTGGAGTAGATAGACTAAACTATCGCCCGGTTCACACTCCACCCACGTCTATTGAACAGGTGAAGTGGCTCATCCCCTGTTTCCTGTTTACGATGTGGTTTCCGGTTTTCTCTTTTCCAATTTTTTCACTTTTCTTTTTTTTTTTTGTTTATTTTTTTTTCAATTGGAGTAGATAGACTAAACTATCGCCCGGTTCACACTCCACCCACGTCTATTGAACAGGTGAAGTGGCTCATCCCCTGTTTCCTGTTTACGATGTGGTTTCCGGTTTTCTCTTTTCCAATTTTTTCACTTTTCTTTTTTTTTTTTGTTTATTTTTTTTCAATTGGAGTAGATAGACTAAACTATCGCCCGGTTCACACTCCACCCACGTCTATTGAACAGGTGTAAAGGTTCATCTCTTGTTCCCTGTTTAGGATGTGGTTTCCGGCTTTCTCTTTTCCAATTTTTTCACTTTTCTTTTCTTTTTTTTTTTTTTTTGCTTATTTCTTCAATTGGACTAGATAGACTAAACTATCGCCCGGTTCACACTCCACCCACGTTAATTTCACAGATGTAGAGGCTCATCCCTTGTTCCCTGTTTAGGATGTGGTTTCCGGCTTTCTCTTTACCAATCTATTCACTCTTACGTAGCCCCCTGCACATCAGTGGCGTTACCGCCTTGCTCGGGGTGATATGATTAAAATAAACTCTACCTATGTCTCAGCTGGAACCGATATCCATCCCACCACAAGACACACCCTTTTGCTTAACTTGATCTAGAAGTTACATCCGGTTTGTGGACCTCTGTTAAAAACATTTCATTGTTTGATGAGAATATTTCCTCGTAAGTAATATAGTAAAATCATCATCGACACACGTTGCAAAAATCTTGCAACAACACGTCTACCAAGACCTAGCAAAAGGGAAAAAAAAACAGGAATCATGATTAAGGCCTCTACTGGTCATAAAGTTGGGGATCAGTTTTATATTGTTATGAAGTAATTAACTGATCCCCCACTAATTACAACATGATAATATAATACATCTGTTCCCCCTCTTGCTATGAGTCAAATAACAGGACAGATTGGGTTTTATAACCTTGGCTGGCAACCAGTCTACCCCAGTCTATCAGTTATGTCTCTTTCGAGACATGCTCGCCCAAAGCATGTATCACATATGGCACTTAACTAACTGACAGAATATAATAGTTAAAAACATGATTAAGGATTCTACTGGGCATGAAGTTGGGGATCGGTTTTATATTGTTATGAAGTAATGAACTGATCCCCCACTAATTACTACTTAGTAATATAATACATCTGTTCCCCATCTAGCTGTGAGTCAAATAACAGGACAGATTGGGTTCTATAGCCTTGGCTGGCAACCAGTCTCCACCCAGAAAGCAATGGCAATCTACTGCGGGATAATCTTCTGCCCAGTCAGTCATGTCTCTTTCGAGACATGATTGCCCAAGCGTGTATAACGTATGGCACTTGACTGAATGGCTGATCGTTTCATAGGAGAAACTTTCCTGGCGAAAAATAGAAATCACTTCCCTATTAGTCACGTCGTGAATATAACAATAAATATAAGGGCAATAGTGTCATTCGTTTGAATGTGTATGTTTTTCATGGATCCCTAATTGGGGGTTCATTCTTCTTCTTTCTCTTCAAAGGGGGTAAATAGTTTACATCTGATATGATTATATAAGACAACATTAGCGATGCAATTTCTTTTTCATCAATGATTTCATTGCAGACGATAGAGCCACTAGAATTCAAAAAGGCTCCTGACAATGGGAGAAGGTAGGAGTGAGAAATATAGTGAGTTCTTCGTTCTAGTGAAACGTAGTTGTATGTTGAAACAGATTAACTGAATTTGGCCTCGATGGTAGATAGCCCACGATAAGTTATAAAAAGGGTTATAAAACAAGAAAATCAAATTGAGTATAGAAACAACAATTATATATACACACAGATATCAATTACGGTCCTTTTTACAAATAAAGTAATGTCTTTAGGATGGGTCCAAAGGACGTTAAAATGTTTATCGCAGCAAATGCAAAAAACTGGATTTTGTGGTATGTATGTGTGAGCGTTTGTCAGTTAGGAATGTCTTTGATGTATCCGCTCCTTTGCTCGGGTAAGTAGCTCTGGGAACAGCGAAGAAGAGGGAAAGGCGAGATGAGCATAGTGGATCGCTTGACGAGGTCAAAGGACGTGCTAATTATGCTCGCACTTTCTCAAATCTGGTGATGCTTTCTGTGTTGACTTTTTATTTCGTCTTTGTGGGTCCCAGCAGGTTATTGGGGAATTCACACCCGTATTTAATTCTGAATTTGATTTTTATTATTTTTTGGTTTTCTGCCGGAACATATGCTTGGAGCCAGAAGTGCAAAGACCAGTTTTGGTCATTTGCTTTCTGGTCCTCAGCGGGCAAACATCTGGTCCCTCGCTTTGCTCGGTATCACCACACCTAAAAAGCAAACAAGACATGAACCTCTACTCTTGTCCAAAAAATTAAAATAAAATAAATCTTCTACAAATAATTTCGCCGCTTCTGAAGAGCTTAGCTCCCTGGTGTCCGTTCTGCATGAATTTACTCAAGCTACTAGACTAGCAGCTAGGTCCCACCCTTTTACAGTGAAACCACTCAAATGTAACCACAATTTCGACTCTATCACCTTCTTTGCTCGCACTACCTGCTTATGGAATTCCCTTCCTTATACCTGCTTCTCTGAAAACTACAATCTTCAATAATTTAAATGCAAACTAAATTGCTATCTCTTCTCTCCTTGACTCGCATCCTTTCCCTGACAACCCTTGCACCATGTTCTTTTTCCTTTCCACTCTTCTCTCACGCAGCCCTCTTCACATCGGTATTCTCACCCTTTTCTTACTCATTCTCTGACACCCCTGTAACTTGTTCCGCATTCTCATCATTCACCTCCTATGTAATCCCCTGTGCACCAGTGGCAGTTCTGCCTTGCTTGGGGTGAAATGATAAAAAAAAATACATCCAGCCTGTTCCAATTAGGAATCCTATGGTAACGAACTCTCGACAATCTCATCAAAGATTAAGGTAAGACTTGAAGCAACCGATATGTGCTACTACAGAAGGATGCTGAGGATACAATGGACTAAACAGATGAGCAACGACGAGAAGGAAGCTGATACTTTACATTAAGAAAAGACAACTAAAGTTTTTGTGAGATGTAATGAGGAAGGAGGGCTTGGAGAACCTGATGTTCACGGGACGGATAGAAAGGAAGAGGAACTAGGGAAATTAACGCATGACATACTTGATATACTTGAGTAGAGGAATGGTGGATTGAGGATTGAGTGGGAAGGGGTATAAAGAGCGACAAGGGAGAGAGACTTAGAAATCCCTAATAGCTTACGGCCAGAAGGAACACGGCACAAATAATAATAATCTCCGGCAAATTCAATTTTCTTTTGGGAATTTTAAATGAAAAAAATATCTTTTCGTTATCTATTCGCACTTCTTGTTGCGTAGGCTTGCGTTATAGTTTCTTTGCGTGTGATAAATTTAGATAAGTTATTGCTATGTGATGTCAGTTTTTCAATAAGGCAGTGAATGTTGAAAAATATCAACAAAGATGCAGGAAAAGCAGCTGGAATGTGGTTCTACAGAAGGATGCTGCGGATATCATGGATCGAACATGTGAGCAATGATGAGGTTTTGGAAAGAATGGAAACGAAAAGGAAATTAATACAGAGCATCAGAAAAAGACTTGAAGCAGCTGAAATGGGGTTCTACAGAAGGATGCTGCGGATATCATGGATCGAGCATGTGAGCAATGATGAGGTTTTGGAAAGGATGGAAACAAAAAGGAAATTAAAACAGAGCATCAGAAAAAGACTTGAAGCAACTGAAATGTGGTTCTACAGAAGGATGCTGCGGATATCATGGATCGAGCATGTGAGCTATGATGAGGTTTTGGAAAGGATGGAAACAAAAAGGAAATTAATACAGAAAAAGACTTGAAGCAGCTGAAATGTGGTTCTACAGAAGGATGCTGCGGATATCATGGATCGAGCATGTGAGCAATGATGAGGTTTTGGAAAGGATGGAAACAAAAAGGAAATTAATATTGAGCATCAGGAAGAGACAACTAAAGTTTCTGAGACATGCAATGAAGAAGGAGGGCTTGGAGAACCTGATACTAACAGGCCAGGTAAAGGGAAAAAGAGACAGAGGAAAGCAACGGATAACATATTTGAAGGGCCTGAGCAGGTGGATGACAGAACGGGGGTTGGTAGATGTTACAGGAGAAAGCGTGCTAAGAGCCACCAAAGATAGGGAGACGTGGAAGGCCATGATCACCTACTGCCTTCAAAGGACAAGGCACATAGAAGAAGAATATATATGCACACTGTTTATAAGAAATTATAATGTGGTTATAAAATGGGGGATAAATTCTGTATTATAAGCAATATATAAACCGATCCCTCATTTTGTAGCCATGCTAGTTTCTATTCATTTATATTCAAGACTTATGGGCTTGAGCTAGTGAATGACAGAACGGGGGTTGGGAGATGTTACAGGAGAAAGCGTGCTAAGACCCGCCAGGAATAGGGAGACGTGGAAAGCCATGATAGCCTATGGCCTTGAAAGGACGAGGCACATAGAAGAAGAATATATAATTTTGTGTACGACTTAGTGCTAGAAAATTCTCCGAGGTCAAAGCATGTTTGTCATTGCCTTTTTTTTCGGTTATTTCATTCCGTGTCTGAAATAAGGCAGCATTATATCATGGAATTTAATAATGCCAATAATGGTGAGAACACAAAGTGAGATAATATTTCTTCCATCACACACCTATTATCTATTGACGTAATTTTTATCACTCCATTAACTGAATGACAAAGACGGAATGTGTTATATTTAAAAACCACGAAGAGAACGTGTTAAGGTTGTTAGAAAAAGGTCACACGATAAAATTTATATGTTATATTAATTAAAAGCGTTCTGAAAATTTAATCTCAACCTTGTAAAATAATTAAAATCTCTCATCTTTTAGAGTTTTAGGTTCACACTTACACATGAAAAAATAAATTGAGAAAGAATATTAAAGTTAATAATGAAAAATTCTTGCTTCGTAAAGTTTTTTTTATCATTATTTTAATTCTATCACCCCGAGCAAGGCGTTAAAGCCACTGAGGTGCAGGGGTCTACATAAGAGTAAAAAGATTAGATAGAAGAGAGTGAAGAGAAAGACGAACCAGTTAGAAAGGAGCAAGATAAGGATGGGAACACAGGTATGATGACAGTTGCAAAGGTAGAGAAAAAGGAAAGGATATACAGGGTGGTGAAGAAAGAACAAGAGTCAAGTGGTTAAGAGATGGGTATTGACAATGCATTTAAATTCCTGTAGGTTTTAACCGTCAGGAAAGCAAGAATATGGAAGCGAAAAAAGAAGCAGCAAGAGTAGATATGTCATCTGCATTTGGTTGATCTAACTGTGAATGGGACCAGTTGCCAATCTGGTTGCATGAGTAAACACCTGTTACAGAGGCACCAGTGACTTAAGTTCGTTAGAGCAGAAGCCGTGAAAGTATTTATAGAACAGACAAAGGGAAGCCACATCCCGTCAATTAATAAGCAAGTTTTTTTCTTTTTGGTTTTTAACAATAATGTCCGGCCTATTTGCTTCAATTTTTCTGTCTGTGTAGAGAGTGTAATCCCATAGAATGATAACATCTTCAATTTCTGTAACAGGTCCTGGGTGATGTTCATCCCAGTGTTTGTTTACAGATTCTCCAGTGTAAATATTGCCCTACTCTATCGTCACGATATTTATATTCATTTGGCGCAAGTATAGAAGATTCTGAGATTAGATGGTTTATTGTTACTTGGTATTTATCACATAACCTGCATTTTGGATCTATATTATTTGCCTGAAAATTCCGAGTGAAAAGACTTTGGTCTTGCGCAGCAAGAATAAAGCCTTCAGTCTCAGACTTTAATCCAGATGCACGTAACTATCGATGAATATTAACTTTATCAACTTTGGGTTTATTAGCACATTCTGGATATTGGCCATGCAGAGGTTTGTTTTGCCAGCATTGTTTCATCTGTTCAAGAGCTTTATCGTTGGCTTTCATTTTCATATTTTTAGCCGCAATAGTTGGTCCTTGGTTTCTGTTTTGCTTTTCTAAAGAATCTACTAAATGTAAATCTTGTTTGTATTTACTATTTTTTTCTTTCTGCTTTCATGTTTGACTAATTTTATCATCAAGTCCTTTGTTGCTTCTATATATGTTAGTAGGCCAATAGTTGTTGCCTAGTATGATAATTCGAAGTGAATAATACCTCTTCCACCTTCTTTAAGGGGTATGTATAGGCGGTCTACGTCAGCCTTTGGATGATGCCTCTTATGCTTAGAAAGAAGCTTTCTTTTTTCTTTTTTGTTTCTAGGTACTTATAAGCTTCTTCTTGCTCTAAATATTTTATTGTTACTGCAGTGTCTAAGCTAATTGAGGATATTTGTTGTAGCGATCCTCGTAAAACTGTAGCTTTAGCACATTTATTTAAATTGAATTTCATTTCAATGTCTGTTTGCCGAAGACCGTCCAGCTCATTATCATTCTTAGCATACAACTTTAACTCATAAATGGCTTATTTTCTTTTGAGCTATTTTATAACCACATTATTGTTGATGTTTATTTCACCAGACATATAGATTCCATTTATATGATTTAGGTAAAGATTTTTTTCCATATCGACTTACATTGTTTGATGAAATTGATGATGACGGGTGATACCTTGTGCATATTTAAAGTCTTTAAGATCCAGGAATGTGATACACTATCGAATGCCCTACGATAATCTATCCAGGCAATACTAAGATTTTTCTTTGGAGCAGTTGACCAAAATTATTCTATTAATAAGTAATTGGTCTTTACATCCGTGACAGCCACGTTTGCACCCATTTTGTTCAAGCGGTAGTATGTCATTTCTTTCCAAGAAGAAATATGTCTTTTTTGTTAAAGTTACATTATTATTATTATGTCATTTTTCATCATATTTCGATTTCTGCTTTGGTCTCACTACCAACCAAGTCTGCGGGGAGACCTAAGGCAGGTAGTGGCGTGTTGTTATGGCTCCATATTATTATTATTATTATTATTATTATTATTATTATTATTATTATTATTATTATTTCTGTTCAGTATACTCTTTTTTTCTTTCTTCTTTCATTCCTTCGCATCCTACTTTCCGGGTTTCCATCTTAACATTTGGTCATTTTTCCTTTTCGCCGCCATTTTCTTCTTCCTCTCCTTCCCTCACTACTTGGCGCCCTACATTTGCAGTAACTGCCTCCTGTCATCTAAATTTGGTTTCACCGACGTTCTTTACTTCGTTTAACTTCTAATTTAGCTGAAAAATAAAACCCCACAACTAAATGGTAAACACTTTCTTGACGCCAATAATTTCTCTTTAACTTTAAATTTCTGCCCTTGGCTAAAAAAATGCCAACACTTTACTTGATCGAAAACAGTTTTAGAAAATACTTCACTTAAAAATTATCATGCTACCGAAACTCTTGGGGATATTTTGTACATATCGAATTCTTATGAGTTAGGTCAGTGAATGTCGTATTTATTTGTCAGTCTTTTGAAGTCCATGGGATCAAGACAGAGGCAAACAAAGGTCTTCGCTTGTTTCTTACACATCTGCTGTATATTAACAAGCTGCCTAGCATATTCAAACCAGTATTAAATATTAAAGAAGCTGATGACCAGACACGGATAAGTGATCTTATAGCGGGTTATCCATTCTTTTCCAGTTTATAGTGGGAGTCCGTTCTAGTGAAGGGTAGTTGTATATTGTTGCAGATTAACGGAATTTGGCCTTGTTTTAGATAGCTCACAATAAGTCATAAAAAGATTATAAATCAAGAAAAGCAAATTGAGTTGAAAAATAACATTTTATATTTACACATATCAATTAAGGTTTTTACAATTAAAGTAATACTTGAAGTATAGGTCCAACGGACGGTAAAATGTTCATGGCAATAAAATGCTGAAAAGAGAATTAATGCTTAGGAATGTGGGAGCGTTGTAAGTAAGGAATGTCTTTGATGTATTCGCTCCTTAGGTCAGTAAGTAGTTTTGAGACAGGGACGAAGGAAAAGGGAGGTGAAGACGACGATCATAGTCAGCCACTTGACTTGGTCAAGGGAGATACTAACTACTCTCGTCTGTCTGTGTGGGTCGATCTGTCTGTCTGTCTAGCGATGCTTTATGTATCGGCTTTTTATATCTTCTTTTTGGATCGCAGCAGATAATTTGGGAATTCACATCCGAATTTGATTCTGGGCTTCCCATTGGCAGATAAATAAAATTCGCGTAGGCTCGCGAACTGGAAATTTAATATTTAATTAATTTTTATTTTTTAACCGGAACATCTGCGCGAATCCAGCTGAGCACCGTCGAGTTTTGGTCATTTGCTTTTTAGTTGTGAGGGTGCAAACATCCGGTCCATCGCTTTTGCTCGGTCGGTGTCACCATAATCTCTTCTCTGGCCTTACAGTTAAATGGGAGAAAGCTTACAACATTCATTACAGCTAAAAGGCAGCTTCTAACGGGCAGACCCTTAATTTTCATACGTAGGGATATCCGGAAGTTGGAAAGAAAGATTCTATAATCACCGACACACATTTTCTAACGCTTCCTTAAAACACCAAACCGCCATATCGAACCACTACTGGAAACTAAAAGACGGAGGACTCACCCGACAAATTAAATGAAGGATCATCGGATAGGCACAATCTTCCAACAACTTCAGGGACAGATGAAATCTATGCTTGGAAGAAAAAAATTGTAATAATCAAATCTAAAAATCCCTGTGAACTATTAAACGAGAGGAATGAACTCATTTTCAAAAAGAAATAGATATAAGATTCCATAACAAGATGGAAGTTACATTTAAAAGTTTGATTCGGGAAAAAACCCAGTCATTAATTTAATTTGTGATAAAGTTGAACTAACACTATGACCTATATAAATACGGGTATGAGAATGTATGCGTATATATGTGTATATGGATACACATGTATGTGTGGATGGGTATATGTAGGTAGGGTTGTACGTATATATGTGCAAGTGGATGTATGTAGACATATATATATATGTGTGTGTGTGCATATATATATGTATTTATATATATATATGTATATATAATTAATTTCTTATATCTACATGTGGGTGGGTGTGCATGTAAAAATTTACGTAAGTGTATAGAAACAAGTAAGCAACTAAACATTGATATGCAAGCAAGTGTATAACATAAACCCCTTAAAAAATCCTCCAATTGGTGCAAGTAATACCCCGTTTAAGACCTTATATCCATTAATTTATTTATGTTGTTAATTAGTTAACTTAATTATTATTATTAATAATAATAATAATAATAATAATAATAAGTTATATAAAATAGTATGATTGGCATCGTGAAGAAGAATAATTAGTACTCATCCCAGTCATAAAACCAAAACGATACTAAATTAATATGTACAAAATGAAGATATTATTATTACCGTTAGAATTAATATGAAAAGCTGACATTTCAATTCTTCCAGTGAAAATACGGCCCCTAAATTTACTAAGTTCAGGTCAAGGTCACCTTATCCCTTGGGATAGAAACACAGCTTCCTGTAATAATTAACACTGTAAATCTAACCCCCACCACCATTTCCAGGCCTTTTTTCCTGTCCGCCATGATTTTTTTTTGGCTGGATATTTCTAACACATTCAGTTTTGTGAAGAATTTGGTCTGAAGAGCGGTCTGTAAAAGCTCCTTGAAATAAGCTGTTACCAATGATTTATAAAAGCATCCAGTTTATTTTCATTATAATATTCTGTTAAATTCTAACACTGAGTTCTCATCGGATGACAAACCCCTGTGGAATTAACCTTACAAATTACCAAGGATACCACTATATATATATAAGCTTATTTATAAATGGAATTTTGTCTGTGTGCGTATGTGTGTGTGTCCATTACCTATAGACTCCGAAACGGCTGAACCGATGTTATTGAAAATTTACACAGTTGTACTATAAGCGTCTGCGAGTGTTCTTAGCTAGGTTTTGTGTCGAGGTACCTCCGTTAAATATCGAAAACCGATAATCGAAAAAATCGGGTTATAGAAGGAGTGGTCCGATTTTAATCAAATTTGAGACACTCATAGACAAAGACATAAGAAACGATATTCAGAAGTTTCAAGGTTGCAGTTCTTACAAAAGTGCAGAAAATCGATAATATATATATATATATATATATATATATATATATATATATATATATATATATAAAGGTAAGATGTTTGTGTGTGTGTGTGTCTGTTTATCTGCCTGTATGCCTGTATTTTTTTCAGCCCTTATATTTTAGTTTTTACTTCGAGTTTGGCTTTAAGTAGGTATAATTGTAGTTCTTAGTGTGAAACATGATACCATTTACTCAGAGGACTTATTTAGCCTTCAAATTTCAGTTTACGACGAAAAAACTTATTTGATATCGATAGTAGGAAATCAAAATTTGACTTAAATCCATTTATTTTTCTTTCAGTCTACGGTTTCGCTTTAACTGGAAACAACTATTGCTTTTCAGTCTTTCGTGCCAATGTCCAAAGAGTCTGAGCTCCAGGACCATGGATTAGTTTTAAAGCATTCATTACATCCGAGCAACGCCGGGCTATACTGCTAGTCTCTAATAAAGGCTTCTTCGCTTTACATCACTGGTCTTTACAACCTAATGGTCCTCGTAGAAATGTTTAATTAATGAATAGCTGTATATTACCTTAATTGGACTTCAAACTCCACTTTTTTAAATTGAGCACATTTCCTCTTTTCTAACTCTGCCAACATTGACTATTTACGCATATTAATTTTTTCAGTTCATACACATATTCTTGAGTTTTAAACACCGTAGATTATACAAACAAAAAGCCAATTAACAAGTCAAACATATATAAACCCTGCATAACCATTGAAAATCGATAAACACAATAATATAAATACCAGTATTTCTTCTTGTCTATATGTAATTTTTGATGAAGGCTTGCTCAAAGCAAAACAAGTTAGATTGGTAAAGATTTCTTATATGTTATTTAGCTTATAATTCTTTGCATTTCGAGATTCCAAACCTAAGTCCCATTTGGGCGCATATTGAGACATGCCGGGCTCTGTTCGTGGTAAACTCGTGGTATCGTCCCCAAGTGGGGCTGAGATAGAATTGATGGCCACATTGATGGTGGGAAAGAAAGGTCTCACCGATGAGACGAACAAATTGTTCTGACCATGTTTGGAGAATGGAATATATGGGACCATCTATATATTCCGTTGCTGGTGAGGTGAAAGTTTTCCCTTCATGGTGGCTGAAGGTGTGACACAAGGTGCATAGGTGGGCGAAACATTCGGACAATTTTTGTATAATTTACGTGCTGAAAGTAAGGGTCTTGAAGGATCAAATGAAAGTTTATATAACTTGGCACAGCATTTTTTTTATTTTTCTCAAAACTTGCTTAAACGAAGGATTGTTTCCTAAATACAGTACACACACACACACACACACACATATATATATATATATATATATATATATATATATATATACAAACACTATCGGCCATAATTATTAGGTCACTCCAGTTTTTTTAAAAGAAATGATGTATTTCATACTATTTTTAGTATTTATTGCCAAATGAAAATAGAATGGTTCTTTTGTTATCATTGATTTGCAAAATTTTACAAAACAAGGAATAAAAGCTGACCTCGTCCGAAACACCCTAAATTTTTTTTCATTCTTATGAAATATGATAATATGATAATTAATAAATAATATGATAATTAATATGATAATTATCAAATATTTAAAAATTCATTTCATGCACATGCTATTGTGTAGTATTAAGAAAAGGACCATTCTATTTTCATTTACAATTATTCACTTGGTAATAAATACTAAAAAATAGTATGAAATACATCATTTTTTAAAACTCTGGGGTGACCTAATAATTATGGCTGGCAGTGTGCATATATATATATATATATATATATATATATATATATATATATATATGGTTATGAATTAATTGTACATTGCGACACGGAAATTTCTATGTTTCGAGATATATTCTATTCATCAGCCAATGGTTGATCAACCATTGCTTGATGAAGAGAATCTATCTCGAAACATAGAAATTTCCGTATCACAATGTGCAATTGATTCATAACTATATAATTATATTAAAATCTGCAATATTTATGATATTGAGCACTGTTCATAATTAAATAAATGCAGGGGCGCTCAAAATAGTAAAACCCTGAGTCCTCTTTACCTGCAATTATAGTTATTAAAAATCACCTGACAATTATAGGTATTAAAAATCACCTGACAAAATGAAAGTTTCTTGTGAGACATTCGAAAAGATCGTATGGATGAATTGACGTTTATAATAATGTGACACATGTGCGCCAACGTAAGAGAAACCCTGAGAATTATTGTTTCTTTTTTTATGTTTATGGTAGGGATGTGCGTTGTGGTGCAGTGAATATCGGCTCGGAACGACAAATCGGAGAGCCGAGTTCGAATTCCAGTTGAATCCATTGTATTCACTTACGCGCAAATACCATTGGGAAAGGTATTAATCCGTCTCTTCCTACCAGTTATGGGTTAAATAACAGGACAAATTGGGTTCTATAGCCTTGATTGGCAATCAGTCTACCGCAGAAAGCAATGGCAACCGACTGCGAGATAATCTTCTGCCCAGTCAGCCATGTATCTTTCGAGATATGATCGCCAAAGCGTGTATCACGTATTGCACTTAACTGACTGACTGAATATAACAGTTGGAATAATGATTAAGGCTTATATTGGTCATAAAGTGGGGGATCAGTTTATTACTTCATAACAATAGGAAACCGATCCCCCACTAATTACTACATAATAATATAATAGATTTCTTTTCCCTTTACCTATGAGTCAAATAGCAGGACATATTGGGTTCTATAGCCTTGGTCGGCAACCAGTCTATCGCAGAAAGCAATGGCAACCTACTGTGGGATAATCTTCTGCCCAGTCAGCAATGTCTCTTTCGAGACATGATCGCCTAAGCGTGTTTCACGCATGTCACTTAATTGACTGACTTATTGTATAGAGTCTAGACATTTTTTTTTTCTTGCTTCCATCGTTTTCTAATTCAGTATTTCGTATAGTGGTAAAAGACGATCTGTCAAGAAAGGTGAAATATTTTCAGTACATGGACCTTAATTTACTGGCAATCGCCTAACTAACTGAGGATCTAAAGCAAGGGTCAGTAAGAAAGCGTGTTAAGAGCCACCAGGGATAGGGAGACGTGGAAAGCCATGATCGCCTATATGCTGAAGAGACAGGGCACTTAGAAGAAGAGGTATGCAAACCGTTTATAAGAAATTGCAATGTGGATATAAAGTGAGGGATTAATTCTATATTATAATCAATACATAAACTGATCCCTCATTTTGTGGCCATGCTAGTTTCTATTCATTTATAGTCTAGATTTATGGGCTTGAGCTAGTGGATGATGGGACGAGGGTTGCATGGTATAACAGATGCCGTGCTAAGAGCCACCAGGGATGGGGAGACGTGGAAAGCCATGATCGCCTACATCATGAAGAGACAGGGCACTTAGAAGAAGAGGTATGCACACCGTTTATAAGAAATTGTAATATGGATATGAAGTGGGGGATTAATTCTATATTATAATAAATACATAAACTGATCCCTTATTTTGTGGCCATTCTAGTTTCTATTCAATTATAGTCTAGATTTATGGGCTTGAGCGAGTGGATGATGGAACGAGGGATGGATATTGTAACAGGAGAAGGCGTGCTAAGAGCCACCAGGGATAGGGAGACGTGGAAAGCCATGATCGCCTATGTTCTGAAGAGACAGGGCACTTAGAAGAAGAGACATGCAAACCGTTTATAAGAAATTGCAATGTGGATATGAAGTGGGGGATTAATTCTATATTATAATCAATACAAAAACTGATCCCTCATTTTGTGACCATGCTAGTTTCTATTCATTTATAGTCTAGATTTATGGGCAGAAGATTTTCCCTCAGCAGGTTGCCATTGCTTTCTGCGGTAGACTGGTTACCAACCAACGCTATAGAACCCAGTCTGTCCTGTTATTTGACCCATTTGTGGAAGGAAGAGACGGATTAATACCTTTCCCAAGGGTATTTGTGCGTAAGTGAATGCAACAAATTCAAATGGAAAACGAAATGGGCTCTCCGGTTTTTCGTTCCGAGTCAATATCCCCTAGACCACAATGCACATCTTTCGGGTCATATTTTTCAGTCTATAATAAATAAATGGAACGCACAAAAACCAAATCAGCATTAAAATCTTAATTTATTTAAAACATTCAGTAAGTTATTTAATGTTATACACGTTTGGTCGATCATGTCTCTTTCGATCCATAACTGACTAGGCAAAAGATTTTCCCGTTTTAGGTAGACTGGTCGCCAACCAAGGCAATATAACCTAATTTGTCTTACTATTTAATCTTCAGCTGGAGGAAAAAAGAAATGAATTAATACCTTTTCCAAGGGTCAGTCAGTCAGTTAAGTACCATACGTGATACACGCTTGGGCGATCATGTCTCGAAAGTGACATGACTGACTCGGCAGAAGATTATCTCGCAGTAGGTTGCCATTGCTTTCTGCGGTAGACTTGGTTGCCGACCAAGGCTGCAGAACCCAATCTGTCCTGCTATTTGACTTATAGCTAGAGAGGAAGATATGTATTATATTATTAAGTAGTAATTAGTGGGGGATCAGTTTATTACTTCATAACAATAGAAAACAGATCCCCCATTTTAGGACCAGTAGAAGACTTAATCATGTTTTCAACTATTATATTCAGTCAGTCAGTTAATTGCCATACGTAATAGACGCTATGGGCGATCATGTCTCGAAAGAGACATGACTGACTGGGCAGAAGATTATCCCACAGTAAGTTGCCATTGCTTTCTGCGGTAGACTGGTTGCCGACCAAGGCTATAGAAACCCAATCTGTTCTGTTATGAAGATAAGAGACGGATTAATACCTTTCCCAAGGGTATTTGTGCGTAAGTGAATGTGTAGTATAACAATCTGGCCTCACCCGAGGAAGTGATGCAAGCGATGGTGTTTTCCGTCGGTGAAGGGGGCGGCGAAACGACAAGACAGGTGTTTGTGAAATACATCCTGTCGAGGCCGGAGCGGATATCATTTTGACCTTATTTCCGACAGCGGCGGAAATGGCTACAGAGGCAAACAGATCGGGTGTCTCTTAGAATTACGTGGGCGAGGCAAAACCGGAAGGAAAGTCCCGGTTCTAGAGGACTATATAAAGACCTCGACACACGGATTCGCTAGCAGCAGAGAACGGCCAGTGAAGCAGCGAGAAACACCACAGGCAGACTACACTCCCGTCAACCCATTATATGCGCCTCTCACCCTTCCGTTCTCTATTCCACACAGTTCGTCGTATTAATAAAAATATAACCTTATATTTTTATATATACGTGTTTGTTGTTTTGTCGTCGTACGGCGATATATAACAAATGCAATGAATTCTGCTGGAATTCGAACTCGGCTTCCCGATTTCTCGTTCCGAGCCGATATCCACTGCACCACGACACGCATCCAAGGGTATTCGGGCGTAAATGAATGCAACGAACTCAATTAGAATTCGAACTCCGTTCTTCGATTTATCATTCCATGCCAATACTTATCGCCTGACAAAAAAATAAAAAAGTGAGGGAAACAGGCCTCCACTCCGTCCTAAAGACTCTTTATATGTTGTCGGATGATCGTATTTTTTGCGAAACTGGCCATCATCTTCCAGTGTTGAGTACGTGTCCGCACAGATGAAAGACTGAAATTCAGCAAACTTCCTCAATTAATTTTAGCAAATGTTAAACAATATAATCATTACATTAACTGCATATTTATCTAACTACGTTCAGAGTTATATCATTTTCAGAAGAGGTTTTTGTTACGGTCTTGTTCAGCAATAATTGATAATTGATTCATTTTCACTCAATTTTGGTCCTTGGTTGGTGAGAGAAAATGATACCTGACAACAGAAAACATAAAACTATATATTTCAGCATATGATTATTTTAAATAAATGTTGTAACCTACGGCGTAATAAGGAATAGGAAACAAGCAAATTCAATAATAAAATGCAGATTGAATTATACTCTGATATAGCATTCGCCCGTCTTACATACATATATATATATATATATATATATATATATATATATAAGTCAACAATCTGTTTCATGCTAAACTCAATCGTCAGTCCATGTTGTATTTTTACCCGATTATTTATACAAATTGTCCATAAAGTTCTTGTGTTCTTTAAAAGATTTATAACTTTATTTGTATTTGTGATAGAAATAATCTGTAAAAAATGTTTTAAAGTTTAATGTACCTAGTTTTTGGGTTTTGTTTAACGGCATATCAACACCTCTGTGGGTTATTTAATGCCGAAAAGGAGGGGGTTTACGGTATTTTTTTTTAATGTTCGGTTATAGTGAGAAGGTTGATTTAGTCAGTTTTTAGTGAAAATGTTTTGTTTTTATGCCTTTTTTTATTTTAGAAAACTGAAAATGTCTTCTAGATTTGCATTCAAAAATGTTTTCCTGAGAATAATATTCTTTCTTTCAGAAATATCTTAAGGTAATAATTTTTTCTTCAAAAATACATATTTTTCTATAAAGGTCAATTTTTATATATAAATTCTATAAAAGTGTATTTTTATACTTTCATAATCTTTTGATCCCAGTTTGGGGGTTAACTAAATTGCCCATAGCTGGGACCCTAACAGGTGCTACCACTCTGGGTTAGGTGGACCTGGTAACAACAGCAATTAAGAGGTGGTTCCATGCTCCTAACAATCTCTTAGTAAGAGGCCTTGCTGTATTTACTAGTCTTCCCACGCAAGGCCGGATGCGACACATGGTCACTTTATAGTGGGTATTCCCGGCCATATAGCCGGGCCAAAAAAATGTCAGTCTATTTTTACCGAGTCGTGGTTTACCCTTCGGCGGAACCACAACTGGGTTAGTGCTCTCTGCTCGGAAGCAGAAAGCGCCCTCTACCCGAAGGCAGAGAGCTGACAGTGTCATAGCGTCGTCAGGCGAGTGCCTAAGACGTTTGCTGCCGGATGCAGTTTATTATCATGCACAGGAACCTACCTAGTTTTAAGTAAAGTTATTGAACAATTCTTTAGCATAAAATAAGCAAAAACATTTAAGTAAAAAAATTTGAACCATGTTTTCAACTGAGAAAAAAGTAAACTGTCCTATGGTTGGTTGAACTAAAAACTATTTTATTTGAAAGCTAAAATAACTAATGTGATTTCAGGAATTACTGTAAATCAGTTGGCAAATGTTTTCCGTGAACTTCATAATAATATTATCCTTTGTATTGCTAATGATGGATGACATGTGGAAACTGAAATAAAACTTCAATAAAACCTGTAAAAATATAGATTTACTTCTTTCTAATCCTTTTTACAAACCATTTCTATCGCTAATACAAATAAAGTTATAATTTTTTAAAGTGAACACGAACCTTATGGACACTCTGTATATTTATTTCAGCTATGCATTTTGTGTACTCTTTTGTATTATTCTAACGTTTATTTACGGAGGCAGTAACGGAGTTATTGAGTGAAACTAATTGTGGACCCGAATGCATTTTTTTCTTTTTGCGTGGAAGACGCTACATATAATTTTGTTGGCTATATTATTAATTAATTCATTTTTGATTATTTTATAGTTTGTTGTTATTACTATGTTATCTTGTGCCTATCTGGTCATACATGGTTTGTTCATTTACATAAATACTTTATTTAACACTTTCCGTCCTTCAAGGTTTCATTGTACTAAATGTTATACGTTGGTACGACTACACGGGCGCACGAATGAGGTCTGCTGTGGATTTTACAAATTTAGTGTTCTATATATACATATAGTTATATGTGTGTTTGTGTGTGTAGCTAAATAAAAATCATTCAAAAAGATTAACAGAATATTTTAGTTTTAGAACTCCTTCAAGTGTAGTACAATGTCCCGAGATGTTAAAATGAAGGGAATTCAAACGTTTTCTTTGAACTCTTTTTGTTTTTTGGATGTTAGTATGTTTTAGAATTCCTTCATGTGTAGCGCAATGTCCCGAGATGTTAAAAGAAAGGGAATTTAACCGTTTTCTTTAGACTTTTTATTATGTATGTTAGTCTGTTTCAGAAGAATTTCCATAAGCAAAGGTGAGATCGGGAAATATAACCGTCCTAGTTATAATTCTTTACCTTAAATATTGCTTCTGTCATCTCGATAGTAAATTTAACCCCACCACCTTTTCTGCTTTCGATGGTAACAATAATTTTAAAAGATTATGCTGTGTAGTTTTTTGTTTTTTTTAATCATCTCACCCCAAGCAAGGCATTCCACTGCCACTATTGCACATGAGGCTACATAGGGGAAGGTAAAGAGAAGGAGTGGTTAGACATAGGGAATGACAGGAGGAAGGTGACAGATGAGTAAGGATACCGAGGATGAGGGTTGGGCAGATGGGAAGAATGTTTGATAGAATGGGAGCAGGTTAGTGTGTTAGGAGGTGTCTATTGACCTTACATTTAAACTCCTGGATGATTATAGCCGTCGGGGAAGCAATCGTGTGGAAGAGAATTCCACAGTCGGGAAGTGAGAGGAAAGAAACTATTGGAGTAGAAGTTACGGTTGCATTTTATCGGTTTCACTGTAAAAGGGTGGGGTGTAATTGCTAATCTAGTATCTCGTTCAAATTCGTATTTAGGGGGCACCAGTGATCTAAGTTCATCGGAGCAGAAGCCGTGAAAGTATTTATAGAAAAGACACAGGGAAGCCACGTCGCGCCGGTGGGAGAGAGACTGCAGGCGGTCTGCCAAGTCGGTATCTATCACATTACAGACCCTCCTCTGAACCTTATCGAGAAGCCCAAGGAGAATAGCAGGGGCACCCGACCAGATATGGCAGCAGTATTCAATGCACGGGCGGATGGTAGATTTATGTATGTGCAGGATAGATTTAGACGGAAAAAACTTCCGGGCCCTACACAGAGAACCGACTTTCATAGCAGCGGATTTAGCAATGGATTCGATATAGTCATTCCATTTGAGGTCCGATGAAAGTGTGAGACCAAGGAGGCGTAGTGTTTTATTCTCTGGGTTTCATGGGTCGGGCGGGATTGGAGTGAAATATTGACGGACACTACAGTGTGGTCAGAGTTTCCGAGTGGGCAGAGTTGTCTGGTAGTGCAAGTGTCTGGGATGGAAGTGAAGCAGAGGTCTAGAAGTGAGTCCCTTCCGTTAAGGTTTGACCGAGTAATTAGAACACTCGCTTTCCGAGTTCAAATCCAATATTGACTTTACTGTATGCAATTACAGTGTACAGCATCTGGTAAAATGCTTCAAAGCAATACCACAGTTTGCTTTGTGAGTGAAATTGGATACAATTTAGTCGTGTTAGCAGAATATCGCATGTCGTCGTGAGGGGGTGGGATTAAGTTATATAATGTTCTACTTGACATAAAGTGTAGCTAAATTTCGCCCAGCGTAATCGCAGAATAAGCCACACGAAGGCTGTTCGAGTTTTTAACGAATGTAAATGTGCCTATGCAAACGTCTGCAACAGGGATCAAGTAGCTGGCCTAAACATGCATTCTCAGATAAGAGCAGCTATTAAGCAAACATAGAATTCTTTAAAATATGCATAGCGTTGCCAGACTTAAAAGCTTCCTTGTCCCTAAAACTGAGAACATTCTTACGAATTATGTTCCTCTAGAACCCATTTAGTTTTGCTAATATCGGAATTTTTACTCTCATACACTCCCGATCAAAAATTTAAGACCACTTAAAAATCTTTAAAAATAATTTTTTTTACAGATAGATTTTAAACTCCTCCCACTTAAGGTTACCAATACTACAATCTAAAAGGTTATGGAAACAAAAAGCTACATTCCAAACATTTTATTTAGAAATTTACATTTTTATAAAATGAGGCGATTTACACATGATCAAAATTATAAGACCAGGGGTATAAATTGTTAGATCTATGGTAATTCCAATGTTTTTAGTTCAGTTAGAGATTAGCAATCACTGCATAAATGTGTTACCATGCCTAAAGCAAGCAAACTTACCGAAGTTGCGCGTTCTCGAATTCTAGAATTCCATAAGCAAGGTTTGTCACAGCGGGCGATCACAGCTAAGGTAAATCGCAGTAAAACTGTGATTTTGTAACTTTCTAAAGAACAGTGAGAATTATGTAAAAGCAAAATCCTCTGGTAGGCCCATAAAAATTCATCCTGCATTGAGTAGGAGAATAAACGGGTTGTTATGAAAGACGGGGGACTTTCTTCTGGTCAAATTAAGGCAGTCACAGAAGCTGATTGCAGTCCCGTAAACCATCAGACGACAAAAAGGCATGGTAAATAAAAAGCGTAAACAAATTCCTCGGCTGCTTCCACGTCACAAGGTGGACCGCTTAAAGTTTGGTCGTAAATACCAAACTTGGGACGTTGAGAAGTGGAGGAAAGTCTTGTTTTCTGATGAGAAAAAATTCAATCTAGATGGTCCTGATGGCTTCCGACGATATTGGCATAACAAAAACATGCCTCCTGAAATTTTCTCCACACGTCATAATGGTGGAGGGTCCCTAATGGTATGGGGTGCCTTTTCTTACAGAGAGACGATGGAGCTCCAGGTGGTGCAGGGTCATCAGACAGTGGGTGGTTATGTTAGCATGATACAAAAAGCATCTTTGATGACGGAGGGCCATCGTTTGTGTGGGGATGGATGGTTATTCCAACAGGATAATGCTGCAATCCACGCTGCAAGACGGACCTTGACCTTTCTACAAGAAAATGAGGTCCATCTCTTGGGACATCCTGCATGCTCACCAGACTTGAACCCAATTGAAAATGTTTGAGGATGGATGACAAGAGATGTTTATCGAAATGGCAAACAATATTCAACAAAAACTGAACTTCGTGAAGCCATCTTCAGAAGCTGGAGCAACATCCCCCGCACCTTAAAGCAAACGCTTATTTCTAGCATGCCCGACAGAATTTTTGAAGTCATCAAAAGCAGTGGAGATAGAACTCATTATTAAATTTGGTCGTTGAATGTTTATTAATTGTATAGAATTTTTTATCTCACAAAATCTTTACTCTCATAGAACTCTTAATCTCATTCAATTCTTAATCTCATAGAATTATTAATTTTACATAATTCTTAATCAAATTTTTTACTCTCATAGAACTCTTAATCTCATTGAATTCTTAATCTCACAGAATTCCTAATCTCATAGAGTTATTAATTTTACAGAATTCGTAATCAAAATTTTTACTCTCATAGAACTCTTAATCTCATTGAATTCTTAATCTCACAGAATCCCTAATCTCATAGAATTATTCATTTTATAGAAAAATTAATCTGATAGAATTCACAGACTTCTGAATCTGATAGAATTTTCTACTTCGACTGTTGACCTATTTAGATGATCGTAAGTCGTCAACATACTTCCATTATTACAAAATAAAATGTCGCTGACATGTTCCACAGACTTGTGAGTCTTGAATACATTCTGCCGAGAAGAACCTCCATGTTTCCTTACTAATTCGGTTTTGATGTATCCTTGTTTAATAACTAGTGACAAGTGATTACACTTAACACTAGATCTTTGTAAATGGCGTCAAACCAGTTTGGAAATGTCCACAGAGTTTCGCTTCTTGTCGCCATTCAATAACTTTACCACCTACTTGGCTGACATCCTTTGCATGCGTAACTAATCATGAATTATAAACTCAACACGTTTACTGGATATCTCTAGTCAATTGGTTGGGATTCAATGGTCAGCCAAAAGCATCAATAATAAAGTGTGAAGATATTAAGGAAGGCATCGACTCTTTTGCAACTTAGGTGACAACGTGGAATTTTATTAACCCGTTTCTTAATAATCTGATCATGTGTTATAGACATTGTTTTTTCAATTGGAGTTTTATGCTGCAAGAACAGGAACTCTATGAATAAAATGCTTGAAAAGATTTCTCGCTCATTTAAAAAGAACCTTAAATAATACAAAAAAAGCAAGGATAAAGAAAATGTAAACGATTGATGAATGGAAAGAAGAGAAAAAAAAAAGAAAACAAAAAATGAAGAGAAAGAAAAGAAGAGAAAAAAGGAAAAAAGAGAAAAAGAAAGGACAAAGAGATACAATGAAAAGACAATAAACAGTATCCAGAGAAATAAATGTTAACCTCATGTATCAGAATAGCGTCTCTAACACCCGTCCGCTTTCTTAGAAAAACATGACATGGAAAATTTAACTCTGAAGTTTAGAAAAAAAAATACATATATATATTTTCCACTAGTAAACGAGTTATTACGTGACCTAGGTTCCTACCATGTGTGTTGATTTGCGCCTGAAGACACCACTCATGGTAGAAACCTGGGTCGCGTAATAACTCGTGTACAAATGGAAAATACTCAAAAGTTCAACAATATAATTGTATTGAACACCTTTTAATATAAATGTGCACTGGTCTTATATTATTATGACCAGAAACTAAATAGTTAAACAATCAATATACATATTTATATAGTCATGCACAGGCAGACCAGTTTCGATGTATCACAGCTCATAAGTACAGTTAGACAGCCGATTGCCTTTTACCCAGGATTGAAACCCGAGCGAAGTGGTGTCAGTCGGTGATTCTACCTCTAAGCTACGGGCGCTCGGTAGAAGGGGGCAGACTTTTTAGCGTGTATATTATCATTATACACGCGCAATAGCTGAGAGTGTTCTAATTCATTGTTGAATGAATTATGCGTAGTTGCTAGAGTAGCTACTGTTTTTCAGTTTCTACCATTCTTCCAGAGTGCTCAATCAGAGTGTATATATATATATATATATATATATATATATACACACACATATATATATTATATATTATATATATATATACATATACACACACATATATATATATCATATATTATATATATATATATATATATATATATATATATATATATATAATGTGGAACTTCCGGACTTCGGTTATCATGCTCTATACCTCTTCTTCTCCCGTGTAGCTCCAAGCTCTCTTTGACTCTTTACAATTCTTATTAGTTACATTCCCAATATCCATTCCAGTATTTTTGTTACATAATTTACCAATTTTTCTTCTTTGTCTAGCTTGCTTAAATTAAAAAGACAAATTTATTTTGCAATGCTTTTTATATTTATACCAATTTCCAGTGATCTCTTATATATTGAAACACTTTTGTAAAAAAATATTTCAAACTTACAACGGATAAATTTAAAGTTTTAAAACAATTACAGAGCGTGTTAACCCGTGTTTTTAATATATATCGCAGTTACGATGAGTTTGTGTTTGTAATTTACGTCTGAAGATAATTTTGGTAAAGGTCGAAACTATGCTACTTTCTTTGGTGAAATTAATCTTAACATCAAGAAATTGATTAAACAACTGGAAAGGAGCAGTACAACAATATATATATATATATACGTAATGTATTGACTACATATTGATAAACTGAATTTGACATGTACAAATATTTCTCATATATATATATATATATATATATACGTAAAATCACTAGTCATCCCCTATCTCACTAATCTGCATGCTCTCTCTCAACCTCCCCGTCCACTCTACTCTCAAAATTATTCTTATCCTTCTCTTACCCACTATATAACCCTATGTAACTATTCTCCTATGTAACCCCTTGCAAAACAGTAGCAGTGAAATACGTTGCTTGGGAGATATATATATATATATATAGAATAAAAAGCGTGAAAGGCCGTGAACGTTTTGTTTAAAGGGTATATTTATTGTTGTTGTTATTATACATATTATGATACGTTCAGTGTCCATAATGGTATTTGTGACGCTACACGTGTTTCGAGTCTAAGATTGACTCTCTTCAGGCGAATAAATTTGTGGCTTTACTAATCGAGTTCTTTCTTTTTCCAAAAAAAAGTCGATAAGTAAAGCCACAGATTTAAGCCCACAAGTAAGAACACTTGTATTCTTAATTTTAACATCTAATACAGAGAAAGGTATAAAATAACAGTTATGACGAACTTCTTAAACAAAGCGCATGAAAAATCCCTCCTCCCAAAGATAATCTTTGAGCGAACGCATAAAAAAAAAATTAGTTCACAAAAGTTTTCCAAAGTACATCATTTGTGGCGCAGTGGATATCGACACGGAACGATAAATCAGAGAGCCGAGATCGAATTCCAGTTGAATTCCTTGTATTCACTTACGCGCAAATACCCTTGGGAAAGGTATTAATCCATCTATTCCTTCCAGGCATGGGTTAAATAACAGGACAGATTGGGTTCTATAGCCTTGGTCGGCAACCACTCTACCGCTGAAAGCAATGGCAACCTACTGCAGGAGAATCTTCTACCCAGTCAGTCTCTGTCGAGACATGATCGCCCAAGCGTGTATCATGTATGGCACTTAACTGACTGACTGAATATAATAGTTGGAATCATGATTAAGGCTTCTACTGGGCTTAACGTGGGGGATCAGTTTTATATTGTTATGAAGTAATAAACTGATCCCCCATTAATTAATACTTAATAATATAATACATCTCTTCTTCCTCTAACTATGAATCAAATAACAGGATAGATTGGGTTCTATAGCTTTGGTCGGCAACCAGTCTACCACAGAAAGCAATGGCAACCTACTGCGGGATAATCTTCTGCCCAGTCTTTCGAGACATGATCGCCCTAGCGTGTATCTCGTTTGGCAATTAACTGACTGACTGACTGACATCATTGATAAACAAATAAAAACATTGGCGGACCTAAAAGAGACTACGTCAACCTTTAAATTTGTTTTTGTTTTATATTTTTACTCTTTTCAGCGCAGTCTTATCGATTATTACATAAACAATTTTAGAGGGGGCTCACTTTCTCATACAACGTTATAGTAAATCGATCCTCCATTTTGGAACCACTCGCGTGGGCGGGGGGGTTTACTTTGTTTTGTTTTTTCATGGGGGGGACTAGTTGTTGCTCTTGTTTTTGTCTCTTTCAATTGTTCTTTAGTTTTTACGATGGCATCTTCTTCTGAAACTCCAAGAATGGCTTTATTCAAAAATTTCGCAAAGGATTCAGTTGTTGCTAAAAAGTTAATTGCACAGGATCGATTTACTATAAGGTTGTATGAAAAACTACCCCACCAATTGTTTAAATGTTGAAATTTTTACAAATTTTTTGGCAATCGGAACCTTTAAGGTTTAATCCATAAGATTGCACTGTAAAAAAGTAAAGAAAAAATTGATTTTTTTTTTGATAATCAACCGAGCTAATCGGCGTCAGTCGGCGATTCTACCCCCGGGCCACGATCGTCCGGTAGAAGGAGGCAGACATTTTAGCGCGTATAAACACGCCCAATAGCTAGAGTGCTCTAATTCATCATTGAATGAGCGATGTGTATATGCCGGAGTAGCTATAAATATATATATATATATATATATATATATATATATATATATATATTTAAAGAAACATTTTCCATTACTACACCATGATATAATGCATTTTTTTAGGAAAAGGGATCCTATTTTATTAATAAAATATCATTCCTCTTTATATATATATATATACAGACACACACACACATATATATGTATAACCCGGGTATAAGATAAATAAAAGAGCTTTTCTCTAGTCTCAAGTTAGAGCCTGTGGTAATGTATATAAAATAGACCAAACCCGGATATAAGATAAACCCTCATATAAGAGCACTTTCAACCGGCTCCGACAATTATCTTATAATAGGGCTACATGTCATCAAACTTTCACTCGTTCTTTGCAATATATATATATATATATACGATACACATCCGCAACAGATCTGTTTCGCTGTATTACAGCTCATCAGCACGGCTTAGACTCCGTTCGCTTCCTAACCCAGGATTGAAACCCGACCGAAATGGCGTCAGTCGGCGATTCTACCCCTAGGCCACGAGCGTCCGGTAGAAGAAGGCAGGCTTTTTAGCGCGTATACACGCGCCTAATAGCTAGAGTACTCCAATTCATTATCGAATGACCGATGCGTATATATATATATATATATATATATATATGTTGCAAAGAACGATCGGTTTCGTCCCAGATATTTTCAAGTTTAGTTTCTGATAATTCATTTAATGTTAGAAAGTAAAAGATGTGAGTCGGGGGAAATATGCGAACGAATTAGAGTCCAATAACATTCAAACGCAGCAAACAATCTCTCTGTTTACAGAGAGAAGGCTTGCGGGATTTTATGTAAATGAACTCCAGAACGTTAAGATGATATAAAGAGTGCGACCTACACAGACATGAGAGAATTAAATAGACCGTTTATTTTAGACAAGTAATTATTTTATCGGGGAACCGAGTTCGAATTCAAGTTGAATTCCTTGCATTCACTTACGCGCAAATACCCTTGGGAAAGGTATTAATCCGCCTCTTTCCCTCCAGTTATGGGTTAAATAATAGGATAGATTGGGTTCTATAGCCTTGGTCGGCAACCAGTCTACCGCAGAAAGCAATGGCAACCTACTGCGGGATAATCTTCTGCCCAGTCTCTTTCGAGACATGATCGCCTAAAGCGTGTATCGCGCATGGCACTTAACTGACTGACTGAATTATTTTATTAAACAATTTATACAAATGAAGTAATTATTAGTGATCATAAATTCAATATCTAATACTTGGTTGACACCCACTTTGTTTTTGTTAATTGAAGAATCCTTCTAGGTATGCCAGCGATGAGTTCACGAATATCATCTTGAGGGATTGCTTGCCATGTTTCAAGCAATAATCCTACGAGTTCGGGCTTAGAAGATGGTTACCTGTTCTTTTTGCAGATTTTTCAATCTAATATGCCCCAAAGTGTTTAATAGGGTTAATATCTGGGGACTGATTTGGCCATGGAAGT
This sequence comes from Ascarosepion bandense, assembly GCA_037127315.1. Classification (NCBI taxonomy): domain Eukaryota; kingdom Metazoa; phylum Mollusca; class Cephalopoda; order Sepiida; family Sepiidae; genus Ascarosepion; species Ascarosepion bandense. Next base: position 832,829 of record JBBBDQ010001114.1, read on the forward strand.
TTATTGATCCCATTTTGTCTCAACCACTCTGGTGAATTGTACGATCACTCTATTAACAGTAGAAATGAGTATTGAAAAAATTTCAGATATTTTTTTTTTACTAAGACAACCTTCATGTTGACCTACAATACCTCCTCGCTGAAATTCGGATAGGTCTGATGCTTCTTTTGGTTCGTGGCATGTTCCAGTATTGTTATCTGCAATTTTAGTCAAATAATCTACGTTAATTTATCTTGGTTATTAAAAAAAATGAGAAATAAAATTTATCTTGGTGTCTATTCAATTCTATCATGTCTGTGTAGATAATACTGAAAAAGAGTATTTTTTAATCCTATAACCTCAACGAACCGCTTCTAGTATGCAGGGTTTTACAATGAAAGAAAAGTTTGGGCCCAAGATTTTTTGAGGAAGAGATAAAAGATGAACGGGATTCAAGAAGATAGAAGATCGCAAATGTCGTTGATTTTTCTTGGCCATCTATCTTATATTCATCAGAGGATGAAACGAGCCGGTTAAGACAAGTTTTCCTTTTGTCTTTTTTTTTTTTCATTACTAAAACATGTTTAGGAGATCGTAGTTCTCAGGGAAGCGAGTAAGCGAAAAGAATTCCACAAGTAGGAATTGCGAGAAAAGAGACAGTTCGAGTAGAAGAGGCGGTAACATTTCATTATATCAACGGTAAAAGTTTGAAATTTAGATGCTAATTAGTCAGTCAAGTGCCATATGTGATACACGCTTGGGCGATCATGTCTCGAAAGAGACATGACTGACTGGGCAGAAGATTATCCCGCAGTAGGTTGCCATTGCTTTCTGTGGTAGACTGGTTGCCGACCAAGGCTATAGAACCCAATCTGTCCTGTTATTTAACCCATGCCTGGAAGGAATAGATGGATTAATACCTTTCCCAAGGGTATTTGCGCCTAAGTGAAGGCAATGGATTCAGCTGGAATGGATTCGGCTTCGCTTATATCCAATGCACCACAACGCACATCCTGATAGCTTAAATTCATTTGGTCGGTGAAATCTTTCGGAATCCATCGCGACATTTTCAGGACGAAATCGTATGTCATCATGACCGAGGTTTTGAAAGTAATCTCCTTGTTCAACAATGATTACGTCAGATTATTTGATCTCTCTCAGGAACTGTAATTAAGCCGTGTTGAGCAGAGTTGCAATTATAAACGACAGACTGCTGCTGTGGGTCTTAAATAGACACCCATATTCGTGACCACGAGAGAAATAAATATAAACACATACGATGATAAAAAAAAAATCATTTAATAATTTTTTTTTCAGGTATTTCACATATTCACCAGGTGTCATTTTTCGGTGAATGAAAATCCCCAAAGAAAATTTCCGGGAACGACGCACATGCGCAAAAGCAAACAAGACAGATACGCTTGCAATTTCCGGATTATTGACGTCAATTTTTTCTGTTTTATAAACGTGACTAACTTGAAAATTTCTGCTCTTTTAATTTAATCTATTGTCCAACTTTCGTCGAAAACTCACAACAATAACGAAATATATTGATTAATGACATTCATTTCTCAGTTAAACGAAGAAGTCGTGTTTTCTCTTTTTGTGGACATTTTATTTTTCATAACGTCATTCCTCGTTCGCAACAATCAAAGGAATCCTAGAATGTCATTTATGCTATTTATCTAACTTCTTTTCAACATCATATTCATTTTTCAGTTTTTGAGTGAGTAACATACATTCATTGACCTAGTCTTATAACTGAACTACTTATTAGAATACAAGTCTTGTATCGAAGTTAGATGTTAATCATCGGTATTCATTCTTAGAATTTTTAAAGATCAACGATTGCCAGACATAATCTGAATAAAAATAAAGTCTTAAAATAAATCCAGAATCATCAGAATAATACGTCTGGCAGCAAAAGAAGGAATGGAAGTGAAGATTTTCTTGCTGATTCTTTTAACCCAATCTTACATCGGAATCTCTACAGATTTTCCGTTGATTATAAAATCATGCCTGGAAAAACTAATAGAAAGTGACGTGAAGAGAGCTGCAGCTTCCACGGACGTTATCCAGAAGTGTCTTGTCGATTCTGGTGCGAATCTCACCGAATGGGACCATCCCTGGATCGTGTCGCTTTATAGGGGAGTTTTCGAAGCCATTCTTTGCGAAGAGCAAGGTGGCTGCCGGACAGAAAGGCGTGTACGTCGCGAATACAGACTGTTGAATGATGAAGAAAGAAGAGAATATCACAGGTCAATTGTGATGCTTTACAACGACACGGTTGGTAGACATTTCTCTTCGGGATATAGTCTATTTTTTTTTTTACGTGCGACGACCTTTCGGGAGCTGAGCAATAATCTCTCTCCCGACGACCAACATTCTTTAACTATTTAATATTTTTTATTGCCATTATTTTGCCATCCAAATCCCTTAACCGTCATCATATCTATCACTGTTTTTTTACCTTTAATAATTCTTTAGAGTGTTAAATTTTCGGAGCCTTCTTTCCTAATTATGCGTTCAATAGATTTCTGCTCTCTCGTTTTTATTGTAATTATACCTTTCTTTGGAGTGCTTATTTTCGTTATAAATTATAGTTAATTACATGTTTTTATTCTGACACCCTCAATGTCGTTAAGGTATCATCTGTAAAGAGACATTGCATCGATTACTAACACTTAAGAAATCAAAACTTACATAGCAGTCCATCCCACAATTTTTTGTGTCTAGGAATATTTTCCTTCTCTTAATATTGTGTTTAATTTCAGAAAGGCATATTCGCTTAATGGTTATTCACGCTATCGTTATGCAAATTTTTAATTTTCTGCCTGATTCTGCGATCGACTCTTATGTTGTTAGAATTACATCCACTAAAAAAAAACCTATGTCCGACGTTGTCGCTTTCTTTCTTTTTTTTTTAACTATCTTGCAGTGCAGCTTAAATAAATCCGATAACAATTTATTTGTCTTACTCGTCTTTCAATAATTGTGAATTCTCTTAACAATTTCCTGTCCGTATTTAGAAAGTCTGTTCATTATCTATCTATCTATCTATCTATCTATCTATCTATCTATCTATCTATCTATCTATCTATCTCAGTCTGTTCATTATCTATCTATCTATCTATCTATCTATCTATCTATCTATCTATCTATCTATCTATCTAATGAAATTGCCTGAAATTAACCAGCTGTTAAAATTAACATTTTCGGTTCGTGCTTTTAATGTCGAAATCATATGGTGGTTTGGAAATGTCTTCTTTTCCGGCAAATTTCCAATGAATCCATTTAGCACCTTGCTCATGTCTCTAACGTTTAAACTTTCCGATGTAAAATTAGGCGCTCTCTCACAATGAGTGCCATCACTCAGTTAAGTGCCATGCGCGATACACGCTTGGTCGGTCATGCCTCTTTCGATTCATGAGTGTCTGGACAAAATATTGTCTCACAGTAGGTTGTCATTTCTTTCTACGGTAGACTAATTGCCATCCAAGGCTCTAGGACCCAATCTGTCCTGCTATCCAACTCATAGCTTCCCTAGGTGAAGAGATGGTCCCATACCATTCGTAATGGTATTTGCGTGTCAGCGAGTGTAATGAAAATTGCTATCAGATATCATACCAAGCTGATACCTATTACATCGCACGTTCAGGGTATGACGATAAACTGCATCCGGCAGCAAGGCCACTTACTGGAAGGTAATGAGAAGTGTGGAAAGATGACTTAAGTGAATACATTTTTTTTTTGTATTTCTCTCAAGCTGGGATTTTTTCATGTGTTAATGTGTCCAATTTTACCATTCCAAGCGCACTTATTATTCTTATTATTATTATCATTATTATTATAATTGGAATAATTGTAAAAAACTATAGTTGTACTATAGGTGTGCATGAAATACTTTTGTCAAATATGGTAAAGCGCCCCTGCTCTTCATCTCAGTGTTCTCGACAGGCTCCAAAGGAGATTTAGTAATATGATTGGCTCTGACCTCGCAGCTCGTCCCTAGCCACTTTCTCGCCGGCGGGATGTGGCTTCCCTCTGTCTTTTCTACAAATATTTCCATGACTTCTGCTCCGACAAACTTGGGTCACTTCTGCCGTCTCAACAAGAATTTGAAACCAGACTGGCAACAAGGTCCTACATTTTTACAGTTATATCAACCAAATGCGAGCGACAGTTCTACTTCATCGGCTTATTTTCTCACACTTCCCGCCTGTAGAACTCTTTTCCATATATTTGCTTTCCTGACTGCTACAACCTCCAGGAATTTAAATGCAATGTCAAGTCTTATCTCTTATCCACTTGACCTCAGTCCTTTCTGCATCACCCCGTGTAACTTGTTCCTTTCTTTTCTCTCTACCTTCGTAACTGTTATCACTCCTGTGTTCATATCCTTTCCTTGCTCTAAGAGCTACAAAGGAAAAGAAATTGTGGAGAGCCGCCATTGCCTACGTCCTTAAGAAACACGATACATAATCTCTTATCCAATTGACTCCAGTCCTTTCTACATCAACCCTGTGTATCTGTTTTTTTTTCTTTTCTCTCTACCTTCGTAACTATCTTCACTCTTGTGTTCATATCCTTCCTTACCTCTAAAAGCTACAAAGGAAAAGAAATTGTGGAGAGCCGCCATTGCCTACTTCCTTAAGAAACACGATACATAATCTCTTTTCCAATTGACTCCAGTCCTTTCTACATCATCCCGTGTATCTTGCTCTTTTCTTTTCTCTCTACCTTCGTAACTGTCTTCACTCCTGTGTTCATATCCTTTCCTTGCTCTAAGAGCTACAAAGGCAAAGAAATTGTGGAGAGCCGCCATTGCCTACGTCCTTAAGAAACACGATACATAATCTCTTATCCAATTGACTCCAGTCCTTTCTACATCAACCCGTGTATCTGTTTTTTTTCTTTTCTCTCTACCTTCGTAACTATCTTCACTCTTGTGTTCATATCCTTCCCTTGCTCTAAAAGCTACAAAGGAAAAGAAATTGTGGAGAGCCGCCATTGCCTACTTCCTTAAGAAACACGATACATAATCTCTTTTCCAATTGACTCCAGTCCTTTCTACAGCACCCCGTGTATCTTGCTCTTTTCTTTTCTCTCTACCTTCGTAACTGTCTTCACTCCTGTGTTCATATCCTTTCCTTGCTCTGAGAGCTACAAAGGAAAAGAAATTGTGGAGAGCCGCCATTGCCTCCGTCCTTAAGAAACACGATACATAATCTCTTATCCATATGACCCTCAACGTTTTTTTTGTTTTTTTTTTTTTTGGTGCCTTCAGCAGAAAAGGGGTGGAGAAGTTCGACTAGCATCCAGTTCATTTTGAAAAAAAAATAGAGGTATATCTCTTGATTCCTGTTCAGGATTGGGTTTACGTTTATTTCTAAAGTCTATACATTGTTTTTCTATCCTAATACTCTTTTGCGTCTTAGTGGCATTATCGCCTTCCTTGGAGTGAAATGATTTTAAAAATAACTCTTCCTTTTATATATTGTGCTAGTTGTTCTTGTATCCCTCTTAAAAACTGTACGGATCCCTTCATTTAATTTTATTGCTCTAGTGTTAGCATTAAAATCTCCAAGTCCCCTGTCCTCACTAAGTTTTCCAAAAATTCAACTGTCTCTTTCTGAGAATTAGTATCAGTTTTTTTGTAGTCCCTATTGTTTTCTGTTTTACTTTTTTGACAAGTTTATTGTAGATATTTTGTACATTTATAAATCTACCCTTCGTGCGTGCATTGAACACCGTTGCCATATCAATCGGGTGTTCCTGCTATTCATTTCGGGGTTCTTGACAAAAATCCAAAGAAGGATCTGCAATATAAATGATCCTGACTTGGCAGCACGACTTCAGTCACTTTCTCACCGACGAAATGTGGCTTCCTTTTGTCTTTTCTACGAGTATTTTCATGGCGACCTCTCTGACGTGATTTTTGCTAGTACCTCGACCAAACGTATTACAGTCAATTAAGTGCCATACGTGATACACGCTTTGGCAATCATGTCTCGGAGGAGACATGGATGATTGAGCAGAAGATTATCCCGCAGTAGGTTGTCATTACTTTCTGCGGTAGACTGGTTGCCAGCCAAGGCGATAGAACCCAATCTGACCTATTATTTAACCCATAATTGAAGGAAAGAGACAGATTAATACCTTTTCACCTGGTATTTGTGCATAAATGAATGCAAGAAATTGAACTGGAATTCGAACTTGCCACTCCACGATTTTTCGTTCCGAGTCGAGTTTCACTGCACCACAACAAATTGACATTAAGCTCCTACTTTTTCCGTGGGACTAGTTAAATGTAACCGACTCTTCTACTCTTATGGTTTCTTTTCTCTCATTTCCTGCTTGTGGAACTATCATCTATTTGCTTGCTTCCCTGAGAGCTACAATCTCCAAAAGTCTAAATACAACGCAAATTTCCATCATTTATCTACTTGATTACAATCTATCTCTTCAGTCAGTTAAGTGCCATACATGAGCCACGCTTGGGCGATTATGTCTCGATAGAGACATGACTGACTGGGCAGAAGATTATCCCGCAGTAGGTTGCCATTGCTTTCCGCGGTAGACTGGTTGCCAGCCAAGGCTAAAGAACCCAATCTGTCCTGTTATTTAATCCGTAACTGGAAGGAAGAGATGGATTAATACCTTTCCCAAGGGTATTTACGCGTAAGTGAATGCAATGAATTCAACTGGAATTCGAACTCGGCTCCCCGATTTCTCGTTCTGAGCCGATATCCAATGCACCACAAAAACAACCGAATAGCTACAATCTCCAAAAATCTAAATGCAACGTTAATTGCCATTTTTTATATACTTGATTTCCATCCGTCTCTTATCATTTCTTCAACATTTCCTGTACATTTTCAATTCTCTCACTGTAGCCCCCAAGACACCAGTGGCAATTATACCTTACTTGGGGTGAAATGATTATAAATATATCTTATATTATTGCAAATGTATTGAAATTTAGTCAGAGTTAACAGCCAAATCAGGTTGACCCAGCGGTCCCACTCCGATCGCCAAATATAAGCCTGGTCAATACCTAGACGAGTGACCATTTGAAAATACCAGGTGCTTAGATGTGCCGGAAACCCTGAATTTTTAATCAGATTGCAGAGTTCAGATTCCAGTTTGGTTCATTATATTCGCTTACAAGAACTTTGGGAAATGTATGAATCCCCCACCTATGGGTTGACTGGTTAGACTTGTACCACTAAATCATTATTATCTAAAAGAAATTATTACAATCTACGCAGTCAGTCATGTCTTTTTCGAGACATGATCGCCCAAGCGTGTCTCACGTATGGCATTTAACTGACTGATTGATTATAATAATTGGAAACATAATTAAGGCTTCTACTGGGCATAAAGTGGGGTCAGTTTTCTATTGTTATAAAGTAATAAATTGATCCCCCAATAATTACTACTTAATATATATAATTGCTATTTTAGATATATAATGTTTCCCCTTTATAATGTTTAGCTTTGAGTCAAATAACAGGACAGATTTGGTTCTATAGCCTTCTGTCGGCAACCAGTCTACCGCAGAAAGCAATGGCAACGTACTGCAAGATAATCTTCTGCCCAGTCAGTTATGTCTCTTTCGAGACATGATCGTCCAAGCGTATTTCACGTATGGCACCTAACTGACTGACCTTCATGAACTGCATTTGTTCGTTTCCACGTCAACCGACATTTCAACCGACATGATCGCCCAAGCGTGTCTCACGTATGGTACTTAACTGATTCTTTCATTTTGTTTCTTTGGATTTTTTCTTTCGTTTGGTTTCCATTTTTTTTTTCCTACTCCAATATACTCTTCCTCATTTTTGTTATTCTTTTTTTCTTTTTTAAATTATTCTCCTTTTCTTTGTTCTTCAAAGTTTTACTAATCGGAGCCATAATTTATTTATTTTATCTTCATTATTTTTTTCCTTCTCGTTTTCTCATTTTTCTTTAGATTAAATTTTCTTTTTCTGCTTCCTCCTCCCATCTTTAGCCTCTTCCTGCCACTCCATTTCTTTTTTGTCTGCTAATTATTTTTTTTCATTACGTCTTATCTTTTTGAAACCTTACCTTCACTTCGTGCTTCTTATTTACCTCGTATTATTATTAATATTATCAATATTATTTGAACTTTAAAAATGGCTGCTTACATTTAACGAGAAGTCAAAGCTGATGTGTTGTCTACACTACCGAGGCGAAATTTCCGTTTCTTCTTTATTTGATCTTGAATTAAAATCAAAAAAAAAATTTGCATTTTTTCATTTTCTTTTACTTGGTCAGAATAATTGTTTTCTTTTTAATGTTTTTTTTCTTTATCTTTTCAGTGAAACTAACAAGTAAGCCATAATTTAAAAACAAAACAACAAAAAAATGAATAAACCTTAAGCCATTTTAACCTTTTTACCGTAATTTTTTTTCATTGTTTCTTACTTCGTGACTTTATTTGAAAAGATCATGTGGTCGAATGAGAAAAACACAACCTTTATGTAAACATATGTATGTCGGTTAATTAAATATTGATTCATTAGACACACACACGCACATATATATATATACACATGTGCTTATGAGTGTATGGGCGTTATTTCTTGCAGTTGATATAAATATGTAATATTGATTCTAATCATTAAGTGTATACAGACATGCACATGTACGTACAAAAATATATAGAGCCAAACACACACATACACACGCGCACATATATATATATATATATATATATATATATATATATATATATATATTAATACAGCCACATGACACGCGCACACATACAAAAACAGATATTTCCATCGACATTTCTTTCTTTCTCTTTCTCCTTCTCCCTTTCTCTCTCTCTATATGTGTATATGTCTATATAAAAAAATATATATATATATATATGCACACACAAAGATATATATATATATATATATATATATATATATATATATAAATTTAATGTATGTATTTGAAGACTATTTTTAATCGATACTCGTATTTGAGTAGGGATCCTGTTTTTAATCAAACAGTGTATTTATATATTTATTTCTGCCGGCCTGATTATTTACGAAAAATTAGCAGAATTCGAACCTGCGACCCCTGGTAACATAGGGGAAGACACCAATTCATCTACTGTATCTTAAACCACGACTGATTTCGCAGTCTAATCGAAGTCAAATCAAGCCTTATATAACAGAGTTTTCGATTCTACCTAAATAACCATCTCTGATCTGAAAGTGTATCGTAATGTCAAACAAATGTAAACATGCAATGTTACGGAAAGTCCCAAAGATTAACGAAATGGTTTTAATCCTACCGAGTAACACACATTTTCGTAACAAAAATTATCGTAAATACGCGTCTACGACGCACCAGATTAATTGGTGGCTTTCCCTATGTTGACAGAGATCACAGGTTCGAATCCTGCCAAGTGACACACATTTTTACAACAATTTTTTTCTTAAATAATCAGGCCGGTAGAAATAAATATACAAATATATTGTTTGATTAAAAACAGAATATCTACTCAAATAGAAGTAACGATTAAAAATAAATTAAATGTTAGTTGTTAAAACCATTTCGTTAATCTTCGGGACTTTTTTCTTCTTTTTCAATCATTTCACCCCAAGCAAGTCATTCCACTGCCACTATTTCGCTTGGGGCTACATAGGGGAAGGTAAATAGAAAGAGTGCTTAGATATAGGAAATGTCAGAAGGAGGGTGATAGACGGGTAAGGATACCGAGGATGAGGGTTGGGTAGATGGGAAGAGTGTTTGAGAGAATGGATGCGTGTTAGGAGGTGTCTATTGACCTTACATTTAAACTCCTGGAGATTGTAGCCGTCGGGGAAGCAGTCATGTGGAAGGGAATTCCACAGTCGGGAAGTGCGAGAAAAGAAGCTGTTGGAGTAGAAGTTGCGGTTACATTTTATCGGTTTTACTGTAAAAGGGTGGGACCTAGTTGCTAGTCTAGTATCTCGTGCGAATTCGTACCTAGGGGGCACCAGTGATCTAAGTTCATCGGAGCAGAAACCGTGAAAGTATTTATAGAAGAGACACAGGGAAGCCACATCACGCCGATGAGAGAGAGATTGCAGCCGGTCTGCCAAGTCGGTGTCGATCACATTACAGACTCTCCGTTGTATTTTGTCAAGAACCCCGAGGAGAATAGAAAGGACACCTGACCAGATGTGGCAGCAGTATTCAATACACGGACGGATGGTAGATTTATATATGTGCAGGATAGATAGAGACGGAAAAACTTCCGGGCCCTGCACAGGGAACCGACTTTCATAGCAGCGGATTTAGCAATGGATTCGATATAGTCATTCCACTTGAGATCCGCTGAAAGTGTAAGACCAAGGAGGCGTAGTGATTTACTCTCAGGTAGTAAGCCTAGTTCATGCTAATGGGAGGTAGGTGCAATTGTCTATGATGGTTGCTTGATAGCAGCTTCGTTTTAGAAGCATTAAAATTTACGACCCATTGCTTACCCCAATCCACTACTGATTGGAGGTCCTTTTCAAGCTTGGCTGCAAGGTTCGCTTTGTTGCCCACACCAGATCTTTGGTCAAGGCGAGAGTAGACTGTGGTGTCATCGGCGTACATACCTACTTGTGAACTTATGGCATCAGCGAGATCATTAATGTAGATCAGAAAGAGCATAGGACCTAGGATAGAGCCTTGAGGGACACCAGCGTTCGTATGGTAGATCTGGGAGGAATGTCCGTTTAATACCACCTTCAATGTGCGGTTAGAGAGGAAGGACTGGATTACGTCAAACAAATGTCCAGTTATACCATAGCACCGCAGTTTGCGTAGAAGGCCAGCATGCCAGACTCTGTCAAACGCTTTAGAGATATCCAAGGCAACGGTTCGGACTTCACCATTCTTGTCAAGAGCCTGGTATATATACTCGGTGATGGTCGTTAGCTTATCAGCAGTAGACCTGGTGAAACGGAAGCCATACTGTTTGTCCGAGAGGAGATTGTGGGCTGTGAGACCACCTCGGCGTTGATACTGGCTTCGAACACTTTGCCAAAGATCGGAAGAAGGCTGATAGGGCGGTAATTTACGGAGTCCGAGGGTTCCCCAGCGTTCTTAAATATAGGAACTACAGAGGAAGAATTCCAACAGACAGGAAAGCAGGAAACAGATAGGCAGAAGTTGTAGAGCTTAGAGAGGACAGAGGAGAGTTCAGGGGCACATTTCTTCAAGACTATGTTTGAGATTCCGTCTCCTCCGCCCGCTTTGTGGGGGTTAAATTTGAGTGGGGGTATTGAGGACTTGCTCTTGTTAGGCACGCTTTTACAGAATCGCCAGTAGTCTTTGGTGCCGAACTGAGATGATGCTATGCGTTGCTTCATTCCGGCAGCAAACAACGTCTTAGCTTCGTTAAGTATCTTTTTACACCTATTACGAGCTGAGGCGAAAAGGCGCATGTTTTGGTCCGACGCGTAGCTACAATAGAGCCGGAAGAAATGATTCCGGTGGGCAATGGCGGCCAAGCAAGCGGACGAGAACAATGGACACGAATGAGATTTAAGCTGAAATTTCCTGGCAGGAATGAAAGCATCTATGCCAGCCTTAACCCAGTAGGAGACCTCGGATGAACAGTCTTCAACGGGAAGACGAAAGAATTTGTTCCAAGGGACGTCACAGAGGAAGTCTCGGAACGAATCCCAGTCTGCTCTTTGGTAGCAGTAGGATATTCTACTGGTCTGGGTTTCTTGTGTAGGGTGGGAGTGGAATGAAATATTGACAGAAACTACAGCGTGGTCAGAGTTTCCAAGAGGGCAGAGCTGTCTGGTAGTGCAAGGTTCTGGGATGGAAATGAAGCAGAGGTCTAGTAGAGAGTCCCTTCCGTTAGGGTTACTGGAGAAACGCGTGGGGAAGTCCACCACTTGCGTAAGGGATTGGGTGACCGAAAGATTCATGGTGTGGACACCAGCACGGTCGGTGACAGAATCCTCCAGCCACTTGGTGTGGTGGGCGTTGAAGTCACCAAACACAAATATATGGGCAGATGGATGAGAAGAAATGGCCTTCTCGATATTGTCAGAGATGCAGTCAAGTACCGAGCAGTCAGAGGAGGAAGGGAAGCGGTAGGGAAAGAAGAGATAGCTAACCGAGCTTAGAAGTGATAGACGGAAGCACATGAAAGAGTGCTCCAGAAATTCAAGAGATGTCATCCTAGCTAGAGGGAGGTGTTCACTGACATAAACACCAAGCCCATGGATATGGACATTGAAGTCTTTCCTGAAGAGAGGAAGGTAACCAGGAACGTGAAACTCAGAAGAGGGGATAGAAGGGTCAAGGTTAGTTTCATATAGGGCTAAGATATCAGGTGAGTTAGTCTGAAGGAATGATTCTACGCTGTAAAAGTTAGTGCGGACACCTCGGATGTTTGTGAAAGAGACGCAGACGGGTTTGGGCGTTTTCTGACTAGCTGGTTTAGTTTTGCTATTATGTTTACTTTTTTTCATTGTGATTTAGTTAAGGAGAGAGGTCTGGAGCAGTATCAGTCGGTCACTTGTTTGCAGCATGTGAAGGATGGAGACTGGCGCAGCCTGCTACATAATGTGGCCTCAGGGTCGCCCACCGAAGGTTCATGCAGGGACGCCCATCTATGCGCGATATGGCTCTACAAGAACCCCGATATTATTCAATTGCTGATCAGAGCAGCCTCTCAAGGCGCTACGCAATAGTTCGGGCTCCTAACTACCAGTCGGAAGAAGCAACCAGGAAACTGCCAACCCGGTACCCTCACAATGAAGAGACGTTGCCACCATACTCAGTAACTGCAAAGAGCTTCCGGCTGAACTAACACTAAAACCGAATAAGGGGGATGGACCGGGAACCCTTTTCTAAACAAGAAACAAGACGATCACCTCTACTCCTGTCCAAAAGAAGGGGGTGGTGTGTGAGACTGGGCGATATTAGGTACAAACTATTCCAATTAAAAAAAAAACAAAAAAAAAGTAACTTAAATAATTTACTAACTTTTAACTTAGTTAATGTCGAAACAGAAAGCAATGGCAACCTACTGCGGGATAATCTTCTGCCCAGTCAGTCACTTCTCTTTCGAGACATGATCGCCCAAGCGTGTATAACGTATGGCACTTAACTGATTGAATGTCGAAACGAACCTTAAAAAACAAAACAATTTAGTCCAAATTAATTACAAGTGTGACTAGACTTACCGTAACATATGTATGTATATTTTTGTTTATATAATTAGAATATTTGTCAAAAGAACTAATGTTAGACACACACACACACACACACATATAGATAGATAGATATGAACAGACTGAGGTATTTAGATAGATAGATAGATAGATAGATAGATAGATAGATAGATAGATAGATAGATAGATAGATAGATGTGTCGCTGGAGCTGTATGTGTGCGTCATGTGGCCTTATTAATGTGCCAAATTATTAGCCGGTTTTAAACAATTTCGTTTATAATAATATAAATCGCCTGTCAAATAGAAATTTCTTTTTATTTCATGTATCTTATCAAAGACGCAGAATAAAAATGCGTCACGTTTTAATCCGTCCATTAGACTTATAAACGTAAATATTAAAATTAAATAAATGATCCTGACCCACGAAAATCATTTGAATTATGTTACGAAGTACATAACATGTGCAAAATTACTTGTTTATCTGACTTTATCAACCTGTCGTTTTATCTGCTGGCTCCTGTCAAATATCTAGATTAACAAAATGCCAGAAGAGTTGTCCATGGAATTAAAAAAAAGGATTATGGGATTTTTGAATAAGCGGCTAAGCAGATTTTTGGAAAATAACTCGATGGTACACTTTCTTATTAAACTTTTGGTAAAATCGAAATACTTGAAACATTTCTTGGAACCTCCCTAAACCTCCAAATTTCTAAAATCTAAAAAAAAACAGTCGGTAAATTCTAGAAGATCCATAATTCTACCTGTTGTGGGATCTCCCGTTTGCATATGATAACGGACTCGACTGAGTGTACATATACTCCTGTCATAGGGAGAATTGAGAGTTATCGGAGAGTACCGGAACTGATACGTAAGTTACCGAGATATACTGAAGTTACCCAGAGACTCCTGCATCAGAAGTCGGACTAACTCTGAGCTCCACTTCACTAAAATAATATGAACGGATATACTATTTCCAGCAACTTCACTTCAATCCTTGTATATATTTATTTTCTTAATAATAGTAATCCTGGATTTACTAACCTGCGTTCAAGTTTGTATATTACGTTCAATATAACCGACTTTTCTATCTCCATATCTGTTTTTGTTGTTCATTATTTTGTGCGGTTCCTCACCCGGAATCCACAACAAATTGACACCGAAGAACATCGACACTGGTTTACAAAATACTGAAGTAAATTAAACACACAGTAAACATATTCATAATCCTGATTTTTTCATATGTGCCGTGTCCATTCAGGAGGTAGGAAACCATGAACATCAAATTGCCCATGTTTCTTCTCGCTCAAAACACTTTTCCAGTTAGTCAAAAAGAGGAGATTGCAATTTCTAGCACATAAAGAAAGCCAAAGCGTACAACGGCCAAAACGTCGTGAGAATGGTAACAAAGATAAGAATAATAGTCCGAGTAATGTAAATACTGTAAATACTACGTCATCTCAGAAATATAGACAAATAGAATGATCTATTATTAAAGGTCGTACAAATGGCAACAAAGATGAGGACAATAGTCCGAATAATGTAAATAGTGTAAATACTATCTCATCTCAGAAATATAGACAAATAGAGTGATCTGTTAATAAACGTCATACAAATGGCAACAAAGATGAGGACAATAGTCCGAATAATGTAAATACTACCTCATCTCGGAAATATAGACAAATAGAGTGATCTGTTATTAAACGTCATACAAATGGCAACAATGATGAGGACAATAATCCGAATCATGTAAATAGTGTAAATACTACCTCATCTCAGAAATATAGACAAATATCCATTTCTATATCTAGTACTTTACGATTAAAAATATATACAAGTGTAACCCAGATGTCAAAAACGACGGCCAAATAATTAAAAGAATTATATATATATATATATATATATATATATATATATATATATATTGTTATAACAATGGTTTTCAAAAGCATGTTTTTATAAACCCCTGTAATAACAAAATTACAATATAAAACTCTACTCTGTATAGAGTGCTCTTTATAGAAGTAAATGCGTGAACAGTGACACAAATGAAGCCAAACCTCTATCAACATAATCTCTCTGTTGATTTTAAAAATTAAATTTTTTTTATCATTCTTTTTTGAAAAATCTCTGAAAATGCCTTTAAAAGTGAAACATTTTTTTTTTTTTAAATCATAAAAAAAAAATGTTTCACTTTTAACTTTTAACATGTTAAATTAAAGACATTTTTTTCTTCCTTTCTTTACTTATTCTATTCATCTTGTTGGATTTCAATCCATATATTCCACTCATATATATATATATATATATATATATATATATATATTCCATTTGTAAAAGAGTTATTACGCGACTTAGGTTTCTGCCATGAGTGGTGGCTTCAGGCGATTTGCAATAACCATTTAACGTTTTTTCTAAGAACAATCATGTAACGGTGTTTTTTTTTTTAACGTTCACGTGGCAGGGCTTTTTTGAGCGCGCAATTTTAAATATTTTTAGCAATTATAACATTTTCATCCATGGTTGTATGAACTTAATGGGTACTTTTTAGTATGGTTAAATTTAGTGATAATTTATGTTCTTTCATTTAACATTTCACTTCTGTTTGAAAGTAGCATAATCTCTAAGTTTTCTTCCTGGCACAGTCTACATATTTTGCCACCGTTGTAAGGTTTGACTGTTTTCACGACACTCCACGATATGTCTGGGTCTTTTCCATATTTTGATTTCAATTTTTACACGTGGCTAGCCAATTTTGTACAGTTTTTAAGTTTTCTATTTTGAAGGTAGCCTTGTGATTGAATCATCTGGTCTGAAAAGCAATAAATAATTTTACCGTTTACCTTTTATAAGAAGGTTCTTAAGTAAACGATAAAATCAGTTATTGCAAATAGCCTGAAGTGACCACTCATGGAAGAAACCTAGTTTGTGTAATAACTCGTTCACAAATGGAAAATATTCAAACGTTCTACAATATCGTCGTCGTCCTGCGGCCTTGGCCGAGATAGAACTCACTACACCCCTCCAGTATTCACCGTGCATTTGGAACCCTGGCGCAGTTTAGAGCGAAATTCATAATCTTGTCAAATAGCTGAATACTTGATGCTTCGCCAGGGCTAACAAGGGTCTTTTTATTGTGACGCCAACACTAGATATTCCGGGTGAGGAACCACACAAAATAATGAACAACAAAACAGTTATTTGAGATAGAAAAATAAGTTATATTAAACGTGAAGCTACAAACTTGAACGCAGGTTAGTAATCCAGGAATACGTTTAGTAAGGTATATATATATATATATATATATATATATATATATATATATATATATATATATAAGATTTTGAAGTGAAGACATGCTAGAATTAGTATGTCTACGTCGGAAGCTGACGGCTGACTGGGGCTCAGTGCTACTGCGACTACTCACACGGTATTCTCTATGTAACTTTGTTATCGTTCGTTAACTTACGGATTGTAACGGATCTCATTATAGGACGAGTATATGTAGACTCAAGTCAAGTCCATTATAATAGAAAAACGGGATGTCCAACAATATATATATATATATATATATATATATTGATTGATTGTTTAATACTTAGCTTTTGGCCCTAATAGGGTTAGACCAGTACACATTTGTATTAAAAAGTGTTCTATACAATTATATTGTAGAACTTTTGAATAGTTTCCATTTTTAAACGAGTTATTTCGCTAGCCAGGTTTCTACCATGAGTAGTGTCTTCAGGCAATTTTTAAAAATCGCCTGAAGACACCACTCATGGTAGATACCTGGCTAGCACAATAAATCGTTTAAAAATCATATATATATATATATATACATATATATATTGTGTTAGTAAGTATTTAGAAACGAATTTGTACTTTAATTTGAATGGATAATTAAAAACGGTTTTGCCTAATGTTTCTACCGTCTAACAGTGCATACACATTTCAGATTATTCCTGCTCCATGCCTTTGGTTATCACATATTTTTTCGGGGGTGAAAATCATGGCTCTCCACAACTTTCAGTTTGTTGCTCTCAGTGACTTCTAATCAAAATAGAACCGATGTTCATTGCACCTTTTGCCAATGATATTTATAAACGTTTTTCAATGACATATACCTCCAGGGTATGTTTCGTCACAATTTCTTTTACTTCAATATCAGCGAACAGACAAGATTTCTTATCTCTATTCCAATATCTGTATTCAATCAGATCATATCTGTCAATATCAGTTCTACTTTCTCAATTTATTAGCTTCTGTATATTTGTATTCGAATCCGTCTGAATCTATCCTGCACATATATAAATCTACCATCCGCCCGTGCATTGAATACTGCAGCCACATCTGGTCGGATGCCCCTGCTATTCTCCTCGGGGTTCTTGACAAAATACAACGGAGAATCTGTAATATGATCGATACCGACTTGGCAGACCGGCTGCTGTCTTGAAATAATTTTATATTTAATTTCGTTTCTATTAATCCCGTGATTTTAAAGAAAGATCTGCGATGTGATAAATCTTGACTTAATATTTCCACTTTCGTCTCTTTCTCATCGACATAACATGGCTTCCCTCTTTCTTTTCTACCAATATTTTTTATTGCAATTGCACTGATGATCTTTTTTTGGGCACCGATTATATGAAGATTGCTACTAGATTGGAAATTAGGTCCTACTCGTTTACTGTTGAAATAGTAAAATTCAACCGCTAATTCTACTTCAATATTTTCTTTTCTCGCACTTTCCACCTGTTGAATACAAAACCGTTGATATGCTCCCCTGGTAAAAACAATCTTTAAAAAATTTAAATACCACGTCAGTCGCCATCTTCGATCTTCCTGAATTCCGTTCTTTATTTGTCGTTCCCATAATGTTCCATATTCTCAGTCTTTTCTCCGAGATTCGGTCTCTCTAACCCCCTTAATGTTAATGACATTCCCACCTAGCTCTGGGGTCTTCCCTCTTTCTTTTCTACCAATATCTTTATTGCATTTGCTCTGATGATCTTTTTTTCTTTGTGCACCGATTACATTAAAATTGCTACTAGATTGGAATGTAGGTCCCATTCGAAATATTGCTAAATCTGCTGCTATGAAAGTCGGTTCTCTGTGCAGGGCCCGGAGGTTTTTTACGTCTGAATCTACCCTGCACATTTATAAATCTACCATCCGCCTGTGCATTGAATACTGTTGCCATATCTGGTCGGGTGCCCCTGCTATTCTCCTTGGGCTTCTCGACAAGGTACAGCGGAGGGTCTGTAATGTGATCGATACCGACTTAGCAGAGCGCCTGCTGTCTCTCTCTCACCGGAGCGACGTGGCTTCCCTGTGTCTCTTCTATAAATACTTTCACGGCTTCTGCCCCGATGAACTTAGAACACTGGTGCCCCCTAGGTAGGAATTTGCACGAGATACTAGATTAGCAACTAGGTCCCACCCTTTTACAGTGAAACCGATAAAATGTAACCGCAATTTCTACTCCAACAGCAACTTTTCTCGCACTTCCCGACTGTGGAATTCCCTTCCACATGATTGCTTCCCCGACAGCTACAATCTCCAGGAGTTTAAATGTAAGGTCAATAGACACCTCCTAACAAACTAACTCGCTTCCATTCTTTCAAACACTCTTCCCATCTACCCAACCCTCAGCCTCGGTATCCTTACCCATCTATCACCGTCTTTCTGACATTTCCTATATCTAACCACTCTTTCTCTTTACCTTCCCATGCGCAATAGTGGCGGTAGAATGCCTTGCTTGGGGTGAAATGATTAAAAGATATATATATATATATATATATATATATATATATATATATATAATATTTTGTCTTATTAAATCAGTAGTCATAGCAGTATACATTCTCTACGTCGGGGGTCGGCAATCTTTTGCTATGTGCCGACTGTTCTAGAATGTAGTAGTAGGCATCCGTCTGCCAGGGTTGACCATGGGTACCATTCTAGTTGTCTGCTTAGCTGGAGCATCGGCGTCTGTGACTGTAAAAACAGTGACAATCTTTGCTACAGAGGCTGCATTTATGTTTTGTTTTGGTCTGTCGGAGCTGTCAGGTTCTTTTCTGCGAACCAACGTCTCCATAGCGACATGTGTCAGTTTCCCCTCCCTATGATTTGTGTTGTTGGACCAGGGTTCCTCTCCATTTAATCCGGTTGACTGCTACGCTCTCCCATGACTCTGTGTTGATGCTCACAGCTTTCATTTCATATCGCGTTTTATGATGTCAGGATACCGCAGTTGTGGCCGCCCATTGGGTCTTCTTCCAGAGGCTAACTCTCCATACAAGATGTCTTTTGGAATGCGACTATGTTTGGACGAACTTCAAACTGACAGTGAAGACAAAGATGGCAGTGTACAACGTCTGTGTCATCAGCACACTGCTATACGGCAGTGAGACATGGACCAAGTACGCCAGGCAAGAGAGTCTTCTGATCACCTTCCACGTGAAAAGTATCCGGTGCATATTGGGAATCTCATAGCAAGACAAGTTGCCCAACACTGAGATCCTGTCTCGCGCGGGTCTACCTACCATGTTCACACTCCTTAAACAGCGCAGACTCCACTAGCTAGGCCATGTCGACCACATGCCAGACAATTGGGTTCTAAAATATATTTTATATAGTATATACAATAATATGTAAACCATATTAATAAAAATAAACTTTTTAAAAAGCTTTTGTTTAGTTTGTATCATTAATGGAAGTCTCTTCCTTACATTGTCTTAGCCAATTACTTAGTGTCAGTAACATACTTTTGAGTTTTACACAATTTTCTAAATGTTCAGGTGTTAGGTAACATTGTTGTGGATTTAACAATGTTTTCATGTGAGAGAAAATTTGCTCACAGGAATAAGTTGAACCAAAAGCCGAAAGAAGTGCAAAAGCAATTTTCTTCAAACAAATAAAAGATCTCAGGAGGGATGCCCAACAGTTGAGAACAACAGCAGGCTTTTCTAAACTTTAGTCTTCCACAGACTTCCTTAGTTCAACAAATTTTGCCAACTGAAATTGCTTAGTGTGTCACGTGTGATGCACCTGCCGCAGGTTGCCGAATTCTGCATTACACAACAACATATATTCAGGTGTTTATTAACTTTTTGCCAAAATACAAGGCACAAGAGCCACACAAGTTATGCGGTAACTGATTGAATCTGTTGCACGTAAGAGGAGGAGAAAAGAAGTGGGTTTTTAGAAGAATGTGGATAATATATATCAGTTAAGTGGATACTGAGAGAGGTCGAGATTATATGGATTGTGAAACAACCTCCCGTCTGTTCCACGAATTAGCGATACTCGATAAGGAACATTCCGAATTTTGCTTTCATTTTACTATCGGAATAAGAACAACTGCTTTTTGATTATATAATAATTGTCAGTTCCACGAATATATCAAATTTTCATTTTGGTATTCGGGTCGCAATTCTCAGTACGCCAAATATTATGATGAGGGCCATGGTCATAGTCTTGTAAAGCCAAATAAATTCACAGACGCTTTTTTTTTCTTCTAGTGTTCTTTTTGGTTTGCTGACACCTTCAGTTCCACATTATGCTAATACATATCTCTGTTTACAACCAACTAATCCTAGTTATGACGATAAACATCATCTGGCAGCAAGGCTTCTGATCGAGAGATTAGAGGTTTAATTTCTTTTTTTTCACAATCCACCCTGTCCTGGAGTTGTATCATCTACTTGGGTCCCAGCTATGGACAAATAGTAAACACTTAAACAAAAGTAAAATACTATGAAAAAAATACATTTCATTGTAAAAGTTCCAGAAGTAACCTATCGCCCGGTTCACACTTCACCCACGTCTAGTGAAGAAGTTTAGAGGCTCATCCCTTGTTCCCTGCTTAGGATGTGGTTTCCGGCTTTCTCTTTTTCAATCTTTTCATTCTTTTCCTTTTTCTTTTTTCAATTGGAGTAGATAGACTAACCTATCGCCCGGTTCACACTCCCCCCACGTCTGGTGAAGAGGCTCATCTCTTGTTCCCTGTTTAGGATGGGGTTTCCGGCCTTCTCTTTTCCAATCTTTTCAATCCTTTTTCTTTATTCAATTGGAGTAGATTGACTAACCAATCGCCCGGTTCACACTCCACCCACGTCTGATGAAGAGGCTCATCCCTTATTCCCTGTTTAGGATGTGATTTCCGGCTTTCTCTTTTCCAATCTTTTCACTCCTTTTCCTTTTTCTTTTTTCAATTGGAGTAGATAGACTAACCAATCGCCCGGTTCACACTCCACCCACGTCTGGTGAAGAGGCTCATCCCTTGTTCCCTGTTCAGGATGTGGTTTCCGGCTTTCTCTTTTCTCTTTTCCCATCTTTTCACTCTTACGTAGCCTCCTGCACATCAGTGGCGTTACCGCCTTGCGCGGGGTGATATGATTAAAAAATATATATATATATATAAAATTACCAACAGTAGATATTTATACAAAAGGTACTAACAATACAGAATTATAGCAATATTACTAATAATACATTTTCAAAGAAAAATGATCAGCAGAACATTTTTATATTGAACTAGCATCATAGCCCGGCGTTGCCCGTGCAACTCAGAGCATTTTAGTAGTAGGATTCAGTTATATAAAAATAATTATACAAAAATTGTTGTTTAAAAATTGTTGAAAAATTCCATTAAAAATATCTATTTTCTTTTGTTTTGCGTAAACGTGAGTCGATGTTTTGTGTGAAATTGTAAACAACATTGCGTTTGTTTTTGTTTCAAAATTACGGGGGTAAATATTTACCTCTTTGTTGACTAAATGAATTTAACATAAAAATAAAATCTATTTATTTTGTTTTGCTGAAATTAGAAATATAAATCTATCACGCTCTCAGTTCAGAAATTTTCGAAGAATATTTTAAACTGTAGACATTTAATTTTAGAGGAAAAAATAGCATTAATGCTTCATTTTTTTAAAAATTTTATTTTCTGAAGTATGAACCATTAAATCTGAAAAAAAAGACTTGAATCACTAAATTAACCATTGGCACATATTTAGTTTTTGGTTGAAAAAACACTTTTTTAAAGAAATATTTCTTTGATTCAAAATTAGGGGGAAAATATTCTCATTTTTTTGTTTAACAATTGCATTTTTAAAACGTCGGAAAAAAAATTAAATATAAAATCTTTTTTTTATAAAAAAAACAAACATTTTAGTTGCGTTTGTCACGTGTGATTTGATTTCTGTGACGTAAACTAGCAACCACCTTAGATCTTAGATGTTTTACGGAGCAAATGTAAACAGTCGGCTGCATTGGCCAAAAAGCGCGAAAGGGAAAATTGCTGAACTTAAAATCAAAAAGTATCTGTCGACCTGGCTTCCCTGTAGATATATGTTTGAAAGTTTGAATGGCGTAGCTTAAAAAATGTAGGCGTACATAGGGAACAGCCACACGCAGACTCACATAAATATATATAGACTTACGAACAATATTTTTTATTGAAGAATAACCAAAAACACATATCTGTAGTTGAAGGCATAAAATTTCGTTCAAGAGGTTTAGAATTTGGTATTAAGTAAGACATAGAGAGTGATATGCTGCCAAACAATATCACCCATCTAATTATGACCATCAGGTCTCGTATTTATAAGGCAGGCTGTCCGAACTTGCAAAACAAAACATCGTCTCTCATGTTGAAAATAGAGTCATTGGCAATCAGGTTCGCGGACCAGTCAAAATGCCTTCGAGGGCCGGATCCGGCCTGCGGGCCGTAGGTTGCCGACCCTCGACGTAGGCGATCATGGCCTTCCACGTCTCCCTATCTCTGGTGGCTCTTAGTCCGCTTTCTCCTGTTACACCACGTAACCCCCGTTCTGTCATCCACCTGCTCAGGCCCGTCGAATATGTTATACGCTACTTTCCCCTGTCTATTTTCCCTCTATCCGTCCTGTTAGTATAAGGTTCTCCAAGCCCTCCTTCCTCATTCTATGCTCAAGGAACTTTTTCTTTTCCTAATGCTCAGTATTAATTTCTTTTTCGTGCATAGCTTAGTATAATATATCTTCATGAATTTTTTTAGTCAGTCAGTTAGTCAGTTAAGTGCCATACGTGATACACTCTTGGGCGATCATGTCTCGAAAGAGACATGACTGACTGGGCAGAAGATTATCCCGCAGTAGGTTGCCATTGCTTTCTGCAGTAGACTGGTTGCCGACCAAAGCTATAGAACCCAATCTGTCCTGTTATTTAACCCATAACTGGAAGGAATAGACGGATTAATACCTTTCCCAAGGGTATTTGCGCGTAAGTGAATGCAATGAATTCAGATGGAATTCGAACTCGGCTCCCCGATTTCTCGTTCCGAGCCGATATCCACTGCACCACAACGCACAATTTTTTTTTTTTGCCATAAAGTTAAAAAATTATTAAACTCTGAATCAGAGTTTTTGTCAAAGTATTTTTCCAATCAAATAAAACTCACATTTCATCGATTGGTTAGCGAAATTGAATTAAACGTAGAGTTTGTAAATCACGACAAAAAAGTCAGTGATAACTTCAGCAACAGTAAATAAAATGAGGATTTCAACAGGTGACATCGTTTGGCAAAACATTGGTGGAAGACCTTATTTGGTCAAGTGGTTAGGAGATGGGCATTGACATTGCTGAAATAGATTAACTGAATTTGGCCTCGTCAGCAGATAGCCCACTATAAGTTATAAAACGGGTTATCTAAACTTGTTTATAAATGGAACTTTGTCTGTGTGTGTGTCCGTTACCTATAGACTCCGAAACGGCTGAACCAACTTTCTTGAACATTTACACAGTTGTACTATAAGCGTCAGCGAGTGTTCCGAGCTAGGTTTTGTGTTGAGGTACCCCCGATAAATATCGAAAATCGAAAAAAATCGGGTAATAGAAGGAGTGGTCTGATTTTAATCAAATTTGATACACTCATAGACAAAGACATAAGAAACGGTATTCAGAAGTTTCAAGGTTGCAGTTCTTACAATAGTGCAGAATTTCGATAATATATACATATAAATAGCAAGATGTTTGTGTATCTGTTTATCTGTCTGTAAGTCCTTTATAAAAATCCACAATTTCTATCAGATTCTCACCAAAATTTGACTTACATCCATTGATTTTTCTTTCAGTTTACCGTTTCGCTTTAACTGGAAACAACTATTGCTTTTTAGTCTTTCGTGCCAACGTCCAAAGAGTCTGAGCTCCAGGACCATGGATTAGTTTAATCCACTTAACTGACTGACTGAATATAATAGTTGGAATAATGCTTATATTCGTCATAAAGTGGGGGATCAGTTTATTACTTAATAACAATAGGAAACCGATCCCCCACTAATTACTACATAATAATATAATAGATTTCTTTTCCCTTTACCCATGAGTCAAATAGCAGGACAGATTGGGTTCTATAACCTTGGGTGGCAACCAGTCTACCGCACAAAGCAATCTACTGCGGGATAATCTTCTGTCCAGTCAGTCATGTCTCTTTCGAGACATGATCGCCCAAGCGTGTATCACGTATGGCACTTAGCTGACTGACTAGATTGCTAATTAGATCCTTTTTTAAAATCATTTCAACCCAATGAAGGCAGAACTGCCACTGGTGTGCAGGGGTTACAGTAAAGGTGAATGATGAGAAAGAGGAGCAAATTACATGGGCGTCAGAGAATGAGTAAGAAAAAGATGAGAGTACAGGTATGAAGAGAGCTGCGTGAGAGTACAGTGAAAATGGAGAAAAGAACATGATACAAAGGTTGTGAGGGAAAGAATGTGAGTCAAGAAGATAAGAGATGGCAACTGACTTTGCATTTAAATTCTTGGAGATTGTAAACTTCAGGGAAGCAAGTATATGGATAGGAATTCCACAGGCGGGAAGTGTGAGCAAATAAACTGAGGAGTAGAAATTGTTTCATTTGATTAGTTTCACTGTAAAAGGATGGAACCTAGCAGCTAGTTTAGTAGCTTGATTAAATTCCTACAGTGGGTGCAGAGGAGAGCTTATCTCGCCAGAGCAGAAGTCGTGAACGTATTTGTGGAAGGGACAAGAGAGAAGCCACATTATGTCAATGAGAAAGTGACAGGAATTGAGTCACCAGATCGGTATCAATGACATTAAAGATTTTTCGTTGGATTTTGTCAAGAAGACCGAGATGAATAGCAGCGGCACCCGAGCAAATGTGACAGCACTATTCAATGCACGGACTGATTGTAGATTTATGTCTGTGTAAGATGAATTCAGACGAAAAAAAAATTCCTAGCCCTACAAAGGGAACCCACCTACCGGACAGCATATTTAATTACAGAAAATCCATAAAAGTCTCATGTTGAAATAACTCAATTTAAATGTAATTTCTATTCAAATAGCTTCTGTTCTCGCACTTTGATCTGCAGAACTCTTCCACAATGGCTGGCTT
Source organism: Ascarosepion bandense (assembly GCA_037127315.1). NCBI lineage: Eukaryota > Metazoa > Mollusca > Cephalopoda > Sepiida > Sepiidae > Ascarosepion > Ascarosepion bandense. The sequence goes on from JBBBDQ010001114.1 coordinate 858,400, forward strand.
CCTTGCTAAATCCGCTCTTCATAAAATTAAACGCAACTTCAATCAACATCTATTGTCTTTCATTTCACTAAACTTTTCTTATTCTCTTTCACTCCCTGCAAACCCTTGCATCTTTGCTGCCTTATCACCTTTTTTTCTGAGTGATTCCCTGTTACCTATATATATATATATATATATATATATATATATATATATATGTGTGTGTGTGTGTGTGTGTGTGTGTGTGCGCACAGTTCTGTGCAAAAGTATTAGGACAAGAACTATTTTATCTTTCGTGAGGCATATTGACATAAAATAAACAATTTAATTAAAGTAATTTTATTTGATTTACTCAACAAATGCTTTAACAAGAAAAAAATACTTGTTACAAAATAAATTTAATATTTAGTATATAATAGCATTTGCTTTGATCACAGCCTTCATTCTGTCAGGCATTGACATCACTAGCTTCTTCAATATATCTAATGGTATCTCCTGCCAAGCAGCTTTTATTTGTTCCCAAAGTGTGTCTTGCAAAGTAACATTAGATTTATCAATTCAAGAGGGGGAATAAGATAAAAGTCAGTCATATCCAAGGATAATAGAATAATGAATAGTTTCAAAATAACTTGTTTAACAGAAAATAGGAAAAATTAAATACTTCTTTTTAATACTTTTACACCTAGTTTTAAATATTCAATAATTATTATCAATTTACTTGGCTTTTCACCCTGTATTTGAATTTCAGTAAGGTATTTAGGAAAATCACCCCTGTCCTAACACTTTTGCACATTACTGGTAGTGGGCAAATGTATTAGGACAGGGGTGATTTTAAACTTTATTTTGATGCTTCATAAAAGATAAAATAGTTCTTGTCCTAATCATTTTGCACAGTACTTGTATATATACTAGGTGCGATTGGTAAATTGTCGCAATTATTTTGATGCCTCATAAAAGGTAAAATAGTTCTTGTCCTAATACTTTTGCACATTACTGTAGCTGATTTTCTTCGAATTTATCCTAAAATGTTGCTAGAAAGTGTGTTATAAACGCAAAATGATGAATAACTTTGTTATATAGATTATTTTTTATAAGGTAAACAGACAGACAAATATTTTGGAAAGATATTAGAATAATGGATGTGCTCAGTGGTGCAGCTGATATCGGCTGGGAACGATAAATCGTTGAGCCGTGTTCGAATTGTGGTTGAATTCCTTGTATTCATTTACGTGCAAATACCCTTGGGAAAGATATTAATATGTCTCTTCTCGTCTTCAGCTATGGGTTAAATGGCAGGACATATTGGGTTATTTAGCCTTGGTTATCACCAATCTACCACAGGCAGTAACGTCAACCTATTACGGGAAAATCTTCTGCCCAGTCAGTTATGTCTCTTTTGCGACATGATCACCCAAGTGTGTATCACGTACAACACTTAAAAGACTGACTGATTAGATTAGCCTAGAATTTCTTTTTGAAGCAAAAAGATATTAAAATGAAGGGAATTCAACCGTTTTCCTTGAAACTTTTTGTTATGTATGTTAGTCTGTTTTAGAATTCCATCATTTTAACATCTCGTGACTTTGCACGACACATGAAGGAATTCTAAAACAGACGAACATACATAACAAAACATTTCCAAGAAAACGGTTGCATTCCCTTTATTTTAACATCTCGTGATTTTGCACTACACATGAAGAAATTCTAATTTATATATATATATATATATATATATATATATATTCATCAAAATATCATCTATATAGAAAACATACATTTTCGGTTAGATAATTTTTGTAAAAACCGTGATTTCTGGATGAGACTTACGAAAGTTGGAGAACAAGGGACCGTGCACTTTCTATAATTGGTCTGTTTGTTTACGTTAGTCTATATTGACGTTGTGGACGTGCAAGTGAATTTTGTTGGTACAGACAAGAATGAGTTTCTTGACAGTAATAGAACTGATAGAATTGAATTGAATTATGTTTATCCACGGGGTAGCCAGAGTGCTCTAATTCATTATTAAATGAACGATGCGTAGATACTAAAGTAGCTACTGATTTTCAAAATCTACCATCATTCCAAAGTGCTCAATCAGGATGTGAGAGCGTAAATAGTTATCCGCAGACATATATGTATATATGATTAAATACGTAGCATATATATATATATATATATATATATATATATTATTACCTATAATAATATATATTATTATTACCTATAATAATATATATTATTATTACCTATAATAATATATATATGCATACACTACATATTTATCATCAATATATATATATATATATATATATATATATATATATATGCATGTAATTTAAATTGTGTGAGTTTAGGCAGCATTTTTTTATTAATGTATGTTTCATTAAATAATATAAACAAGTTTTATCTATTTATTTTTTGTAATTTTTTTTACATTCTCTGATAAACTTAATAACATTATTATAAAATGAAGAAAAAAAATTCAATATGGATACACAATCTTTAATAATACAATCTAAGCTTTCATCTTACATAAACAATTTTCAAAGATGCCAAATTACATTATAGTTAATAAACACTGACAATCGATAATGACAAATTGTTTTTCTCTACATGGAAGATTTCCAAGCAACAACAAACTCATGCATTTAAGACACTGGAAGCGAATGGCGCATCTCAGCCCCTGACGTCACACATGAACAAGCGAGAATGAAAACAATTATTTAATTAAACATGCATTAATGAAAAAATGCTGCCTAAATACAGACAATTATGTATATATATATATATATATATATATATATATTGATGATAAATACGTAGTGTATGTATATATATTATTATAGGTAATGGCAACCTACTGCGGGATAATCGTCTGCCCAGTCAGTCATGTCTAGAAAGAGACATGATCGCCCATATATATATATATATATATATATATATATATATTAAATGCACTTTCTTTTCATCACCGTTTGCACCTGCCCATTGATTTACACTGGAAACTAGAGTTGTGCTACCGGTGAGTAAAAATGCATATTTATTAATAATATGAATTAGAATTCTATTATTATATATCGATTAATATTTCCTTAGCACAAGCATTCAAATAGCAACACTCTTTTTATATTCACACACACATATGTGTCTATCTCTTTATATATATATATATCTATATTACATTGAAACATGTGCAAATTAAAAACTACTACAAATTGTACATTTTACTCCCACATTGAAAGAACAATGTCTCATCAGGTCTTACTTTATTTTCTGATCTTTTCTTCATCTTTCTTCTCACCTTTTAATATATTTTACCACGTATGGAAAAAAGATGAAAATTTTAATAAATTGTTCTTAAAAGATTTTTAAAAAAATTAAATGTTTATTACCATCGTTTATTACCTGATGAGACATTGTGGAAACAAAATGTACAATGTTGTAGTAGTTTGTAGTTTAAACATGTTCTAAAATAATATATATTAGTCATCCACATACAAGCCTGTTTCACAGCTCAACAGTGTGGCTAGACGCATCCACTCGCCTCTGACCGGGATCTAAACTCGACCGATTTGGTATCAGTCGGAATCGCTACTCCCTAAGCCATCGACGCATGGTGTGCGTACATATATATATATTTTTTTCGTCGTAAACTGAATTTTGAAGGCTAAATAAGTCCTCTGAGTAAATGGTATCATGGCTGAGACTAAGAACTACAATTATAACTACTTAAAACTAAAATAAAAGGGCTGAAAAAATACAGACATACAAGCAGATAAACAGACACACACACAATCATCTTGTCTTTTATATATATTATCGAATTTCTCCACTATTGTAAGAATTGCAACCAAAACGATCTATATATATATATATATATATATATATATATATATATATATATATATAACAGAACTATATATATATATATAACAGAACTATATATATATATATATATATATATATTGAAGTATTTGTAAAGATTCAAAGCACCTAAATCCCTATTTAACCCCAGCTTGTGTGAATTTAATTTTAAAATCCAGTATTTTTCTTTCTTTCTGCGTGCGTATGCAGAACTAAAATTGGAGTTTATTAGTAAACATTTGCAGTTTTCAAATATTAAGATCTATAATACTCATTATATTGAGCACTGTTTATAATAAAATAAATGCCAGAGCACTCAAAATAAAAAACCTTGAGTCCTCTTCACCTAGAATTATATATATATATATACTTATATAAATATAGTTCTGAACTATAATTTTAGTCCTAGTTTATCATCGAATATTTTTTGTACGGTATGCGGGAATCGTCCAGAATTATTTTACATAGAATGTTATTTTCTTCCGGTCGACAAGCCTTTTAAAAATTTTCCATACCAATTTGGTGTGCGCGTATATGTGCATTTTATTGGTCAGGTGAAATTTAATTCAGTACAAATCCCATCAACATGAACAATAATGCCACATTTAATCCAATGGCAATTGGCACATTTTCATTTGAATAATCCCAAGAAATTAACTAATTAATTCCTTTCCATTATCTTCTATATTTGGCCTTGAGTGCGAGTTGATAAATTGATTTAATGCGTCGATCGCTCCAGGACAAGAGAAAATGTGATGTCTGGCTCGGTTGGTCAGAAAGAGAAAATATATCGACGTGGAAAGAAGAAAAAAAGGAGAAAAAGTATGATCCTTCGTAATCGACTTATAAATTAAGGTCAAGCTGGTAGTTAAAGGACGTCACTATGATTAAAAAATTGCATAGTGAATAAATTTAAAAAACCCAAATATAGTTTTAGTACATTTGATTACGTAATTTCATTTTATCTGCTATTAGCAGTATAGCCCGGCGTTACTCGGGTGTAATGAAAACTTTAAAACTAATCCATGATCCTGGAGCTCAGACTCTTTGGACGTTGGCACGAAAGGCTAAAAAGCAATTGTTTTTTCCAGTTAAAGCGAAACCGTAAACTGAAAGAAAAATGAATGGATGTAATTCAAATTTTGATTTCCTGGTATCGATATCAAATATGTTCGTTTCGTCGTAAAATGAATTATGAAGGATAAATAAGTCCTCTAAGTAAATGGTATAATGGCTGAGACTAAGAACTACAATTATACCTACTTAGAGCCAAACCCGAAGCAAAAACTAAAATAAAAGGGTTGAAAAAATACAGACATACAGGCAGAGAAACAGACACACACACAAATATCTTGCCTTATATATATATATATATATATATATATTTTGTCATACTTTTTGGCAGGGGAGCTTATTTCTGATTGTTTGATCCCTGTCGACTACGTCTGTCAAAAATTTGCATAAAACGTTAGTTGCTATCTTTTAAAAAAAGGCGTATCACACCGTGTGCAATGCTTTGGAGATATCTAGGGCAGCTTCGCCGTTTTTATCAAGATCCTGGTATGCGTAGTCAGTGATAGTCGTCCGTAGACCCTTCTGTTGGAGAATACGCAGTGAGCTATGTGATGTTGAACCATTTCAGCATTGATGGAGGCCTCGAACAGTTTGTCAAAAATCGGTAGGAGGTTGATAGGGTGATAACTGAAGTATTCTGAGTTTTCTGCCGAGTACTTAAGAACAGGAACTTCAAATTTGGAAAGTGGAGAAACGATAATTTTAGTAGGGGATGTTGGAAGCTGTTGCTATATGTTTCAAGTGTCGAGAAGCGATATTGTATGTAACGAGAATCTCGGGGGAATATTAGAAGTACGGCGAGTCTCAAGGTGTTGTCGTAAGTTTCGAAAATCGAGAGACGTTGTTATAATCATCGAAACTTAAAACATCCCCTCTCGACTGTAAAAACATACAGACCCGTTTATCATCCCTCAAAACATTCGATATCGCCTCACGAAGCACGAAACCTACAAGAACGTCTCTGCACTCTCCAAACATAATTGCGACCTTCTTGATTCGATAAGCTATGTTGTAAGTTTGGAGAGTCGAGAGGTGTTGTTATTAGTTTCAACAGTCGAGAGGTTATATTGTATGTTTTGGAAAGTCAATACGCGATGTTGCATATTTGGAGAGTTAAGAAGCGATGTTGTAAAATTCGTGAGATAAAAAGTTTTGAGGCGCTGTATTTTGTGTTTCTAGAGTCTAAAGGTGATGGTGTAAGAATAGAGAGTAAGGAAGCTATGTTATATGTTGTAGTGAACAAAACAAGTTCTCGATTTAAAAATTCCAATGCTAAGCACTGATTCATTGATTTTGTTAAAAATAAACGAATTTTCTCGAATTTACAAACTTTGCTTAGCACACACCGAACTCGCAAATTTTTATTTTCGGCCAATAGAAAACTAGGAAACATCTTAAAACAAAATAGAAAAGCCAGAATCATAACCGAGAGTAAATTCCCAAGACGGTGAGCGTAATTAACATGTCTCTTGACTAACTTGTTCCGGCTTACGTACACATAAACTACACTCTTGCATGGACTACTACGAACTCTTGATACCCTTAAATTCTTAATACTGTTTCTCTTGAACCTTTAACTTTAACCAATTAATGTTATTCTTTTACACTAATAAATTTCTATTTAAACATGCAAAAGGTATACTTTTATTCTTCCACACATTGCAATCTCCAACTTTCTGATGATAGCGAATAATCCTAATTTGTAAAATTTTCGATTATGTACGATACAAGGCTAATTCAATAAACATCTACCATATCCTTATAGTTTCAAACTGAGTAGAGAGGCGATGTTGTAAGTTTGAAGAGTCGAGCAGCAATGTTGTAATTTTCGAAAATCGATAGTCGAGAGACGATGTTTTAAGTTTCTATAAAGCAAAGCATAAAATCAAAACAAGCGTCGTGGGTAAGAAATTTTAATCTGTGAAGTCTCTAGTAAAAAAGTTGTGCTACTGGAATGAAGAAATCCATTTATGTTGGTTGGTTGGTTGGTTGTTTTATGGCATATCAATCTCAGCGGGTCATTTATTGCCAACTAAATTTTATTTATTTATAACTGGCAATACCTTTTTCTTTCAACAATTTATTGATATTTTATATAAGTTTTGTGTCTAGTAATACTTTTTTTTCTTTTCGAGTATCAAGATTCATTGGGATTTGTTTTTTTCTAAGGGCAGTGACCCTGTTATTTAACCCATAACTGGAGGGAAGGGACGGATTAATAACTTTCCTAAGGGTACCAGTGCTTAAGTAAATGCAGGGTATTCAACTGGAATTCGAACTCGGATCACCGATTTCACATTCCGAGCCGATATCCACTGCACCACAACGCACATCCGTCACTAAACGCTTACAGCACCTGGTATTCCCAAGCGGTCACCCATCTAGGTACTGACCAGGCTCAACGTTGCTTAACTTCGGTGATCGAACAAGAACCTGTGTATTCAATGAGATATGGCCGTAAGCCTCCAATTATGTGCCATATTCTTTGATCCGTATTTCTAAATTGCTCTTGAATGCCAATGAAATCAGGAAAGGCTGGTGCAGGCCTAAATAATGTTAATTTGATGGAGAGTTCATAGAGTAAATGAAAGGAGAAATATATTAATACGCCACTGAGCAAAGCGGAAACAGTAGCTTACATTTCCGGAGACAAATATGATGTACGCCTGAAATGAAGCAAAGCCTTCAGCAAAAACGCCGTCACATTAATGATATTAACTAGCAGTATAGCCCGGCGTTGCTCGGGTGTAATGAAAGCTTTAAAACTAATCAATGTTCATGAAGCTCAGACTCAGCCTAAAGAATATTTGAGTGAAGTTTGGTGAGAATCGGATAAACATTATGGATTTGTATAAAGGATATACAGACAGATAAACAGACACACACACGCAACGCAAACATCTTGCCTTATATATATATATATATATATATATATATATATTATCGATTTTCTGCACTATTGTAAGAACTCCAACCTTGAAACTTCTGAATATCGTTTCTTATATCTTTGTCTATGAGTGTATCAAATTTGATTAAAATCGGACCACTCCTTCTATAACCCGAGTTTTCGATTATCGATGTTCGATATTTATCGGGAGTACCTCGACACAAAACCTAGCTAAGAACACTCGCAGACACTTTTAGTACAACTGTGTAAATTTTAAAAAACTCGGTTCAGCCGTTTTGGAGTCTATAGGTAACGGACAGACACTGACACACGCACACATACACACACAGAGACAAAGTTCCATTTATAAATAAGTTTAGATTAGATACGGAGTCTTAGTGCATCACTCACAAGTTGAAATAAATACAAAATCATAAATTATCATAAAATATTCATTCGAAACACGCGATGTCGTTTCTGAAATGAATCCTTTCTTAGATAACTGGAATGGATATTTTTTGGGAGAGAAAAAGTAAATTGGACAATAGAGAATCGCGTCGGCGTAGAATCTAGTCTAACGATTAGATGCTCCTAGTAGATGAAGAGGTACTAAGACTCTTAAATCACTTCTCATAATTTCGAAAAATGCGCGTTCATAAAAAAATCCTGTTAAGTGAACGTTTAAAAACGGTAAAATCAGTTATTGTAAATCGTCTGGAGACACCGAAATGTAATGCATTTAATTACGCGCAAATACCCTTGGGTAAGATATTAATCCGTCTTTTCCCTTAAGTTAAATAACAAGTCCGATTGGGTTCTATAGCCTTGCCTGGCAACCAGTCTACTACAGAAAGCAATAGCAGCCTACTGCGGGATAATCTTCTGCCCAGTCAGTCATGTCCCTTTCGAGACATGATCGCCTATGCGTGTATCACGTATGGCACTTTATTGACTGATATATATATATACTACCGACCATAAATTTGAGACCATTTCATTTTTAGCAGAATCAAATTCGCCGAGTTTGTATTTTTTATTATTCTTATGCAGATGTCAAGTAAAAAATAGTAGTCTTTTCGATTTAAAGTAAGCATTTACTCAGTTTGCTACTTGACTTCTCTTATTGTGATCGAGTCTTTGTCGAAAATTCTGATTTATTCAGATATTATAATTACGGTATAATTTATTTTTGTAAACCATATTACTACGGTATAAATGGCAAGGAAGAAACATTAGCATTGAAAAAAGAGCTCAGGTTGAAATCCTTTCGAAAGAAGGATATTCTGAACGTGTTATCGCTAAAAAATTAAGCCTATCAAAAAATGGCGTGCATTATTGCCTCCAACGACTTCGTGAAACTAAATTAAAAAAATTGACAGAAAAAGTTCTGATAGGCCTAGAGTAATATCTATTGTAGAGGATAGGCACTTGATCAGATCTAGCAAGAGGAATAGAAGAAAACCTGCTCCAGAATTAAGAATTGTAATGAATTCTACTCGGCAATATCCGGTATCTGTTACTACTGTTAAGAGAGACTTCATTCTGCTGGGCTTAAAGGCTGTATAGCAGTTAAGAAACCAACATTAAAGAAGGAGAGTAAGTGCTGAAATTGATTGTACAGTTCAAAATGAACTTCCTAAAAATGAAAAAATGTTGTTTAAATGCTTGCAGGATGTTTGGAAACCACTTTCACCAACTTATTTTTATAACTTATTAGAAAGGATGCCAAGGATTTGCTCTGCAGTAATAAAGGCTCGTGGTGATTTCTTTGATGAAAAGAAAATATGAATTAACTTTAATTAAATTTTAAATTACTCTATGTTAATTTTGGTTTGAATTATTGTACAATGGTGAGCAACAATGAAATATATATATATTTATTCTTCTAAGACATAAAATTTGTTATTTTTTTACTCCTAGAGAATAAATTCAAGTGGTTCCTAAAATTATGGTCGGTAGTATATATATATATATATATATATATATATATATATATATTGTCATCCGCAGACATCTCTTTTGCTGTATCACAGCTCATCAGTACAATTAGACTCCGATTGCTTTTTAACCCAGGATTGAAACCCCACCGAATTGGCGTCAGTCGGCGATTCTACCTCTGGGCTATGGGCGTTCGGTGGGAGAAGGCAGACTTTTTAGCGCATATATTATCATTATACGCGCCCAATAGCGAGAGTGCTCGAATTCACTTTACTGCATGAGCGATGCGTACACGGCAGAGTAGATACTGTTTTTCAAAGTCTACCATTCTTCCAGAGTGCTCAATCAGGGTGTGAGAGCGTAAATATTGTGTACACACACACATATATATATATATGAGAGAGAATGGCAAGCCTGTAAAAGTATTAAATAAAGTTTGAGAGATCAATGAATACCATCAATGAATATATATATCGTTCTGTTAATATTTATCTATTTATCTCACTTGGTTTTAATCTATCTATCTATCTATCTATCTATCTATCTATCTATCTATCTATCTTATTCTGCTCTTATCTATCTATCTATCTATCTATCTATCTATCTATCTATCTTATTCTGTTCTTATCTATCTATCTATCTATCTATATATCGATCTATCTCATTCTGCTCTTATCTATCTATCTATCTATCTATCTATCTATCTATCTATCTATCTATCTAATTGTCAATTGTCAGTGATTATTTCAAGCATAATTAACAGTTACTGAGTGAATGAAATCCTATTAAATACGATAAAACTTTTTAGAGATTTGCTTCAATGAAAATCATTAATGCTAATTCGTGCATCGCACGATGCGGCTAAGTGGACACATCTATTTATTGGCCGAACAATTGCAATTACCCTCTTTTGAAACTGTCCAATAAACGATGACCAATGACTATACACGGTGTCCATAATGTTAGTGTACACTTTAAAAAATGTATAACTTTATTTGTATTTGCGATGGAAATAATTTCTAAAAAGGATTAGAAAGAAGTAAATCTATATTTGTTAAGGCTATACTGAAATTTTACTTAAGTTTCCACATGTCTTCCATTATTGGGAATACAAAGAGTATTACAATGGAAGACAAAGGGTATTACGATGGAATACAAAGGGTATTACATTTTGCAGTTTATATTTTTTACTCATCTAAAAATTGCTGCAGATTTTGTAGAAAAGATTTATTCAATAACTATGCATAAAACTAGCTACATTAAACTTTATAACATGACTGACTGGGCAGAATATCATCTCGCAGTAGGTTGCCATTGCTTTCTGCGGTAGACTGGTTGCCTACCAAGGCTATAGAACCCAATCTGTCCTGTTATTTAACCCATAACTGGAAGGAATAGTAGGATTAATACCTTTCCCAAGGGTATTTGCGCGTAAGTGAATGCAATGAATTCAGCTGGAATTCGAACTCGGCTCCCCGATATCTCGTTCTGAGCCGATATCCAATGCACCACAATGCACATGATAGGTACTTAATCTTAAGATTATAGTTCAGCAGTATTGTACTCCACCGTATAAGTCTGTTCACGGCGTATACCGGTAATCCTTTCTTAGATCCGTATATAGTCAGCAGGGGCTTGTGGTCACTCTGTAACGTAAAATATCTGCCGTTTAGATATCTGTGAAACTGGGTAACGGCGAAGATTATGCTTCCGCCTCCTTTTCGATCTGTAAATATTGCCTTTCCGCAGACAGCAATGTTCGAAACGCATGCGTGATGGGTTTCAGTTGCTTGTAGGTATGCAAATTAAGAATCTTAAGGTCAGACCCAGAATCGAGCTGGAATTTTATCGTTTTCTTGAATATTTGCACAATGCCGTATTTACGCAAATTTCCATCTTCTTTATCGCTTGACTGCGTTTACTTAATTTTTTTTTGTTTTTTTTTGGTCTTCTAAATTTTCTAACATACCAGCAACATGATGTATAGGTTTCCGCAAATATGACACGGAACTGGTGGCAAATTTTCTTGTCTATTCGTAGTATGCTTGTCACGATATTTTGGTCGCATAGATTTACTTTTCTCTTTTTCCGAGGAGTAGTGTTCAGCTGAACTGAAGCCACGAAAGTGATTAACTTTCAGTTACTATACTGGTAGGAAGAGTCCAGAATTAAGTGGGTAACGCCCCACAACAATAATCAATTTATACATATATATATATATATATATATATATATATATATATATATATATATATATATATATATATAAATTAGAGAAAATTTTCAAAATTCAAAGATGTCTGATGTACATTTCGACATAGGATCTCTAATAGAGATTCTACGTCACGTCAGCGACATTGTTAATAATGAGCCGTTCTATACATCGTAATTTAATTTCAGGGGAAAATAAAGACAAAAATTCTCCAACATTTGGATAATTTTTTATTAAGTTGGTTCTAAGCTTTCGGCTCACATGAGCCATCTTCAACGAGGTTACAGTAACGTAGTTGTAATACCTGTTTGGCTGTGTTTATTTGTCGTTTAATGAGGTTCCATTGAAATTTCTTGGTGTTGGGATCATTTAATTCTGCAGTATCATGTAACTTTAATTTAGCATATCGAGGCAGTAGAAAATTTTCTAAACATATACTGTTAAATATAAGAGACAATGAATGTCTATAATGTTTAATCATGTGTCGTTCTAAACATCGTATTTTGGCTTTAATTTCAGGTGAAAATAAAGACAAAAATCCTTCAACATTTGGATAATTTTTTATTAAGTTGGTTCTCAGCTTTCGGCTCACATGAGCCATCTTCAAAGAGGTTGCAAGGACGTTAACATAAAAACATCCACCATCAGCGACGGTTTTATTTTGTTCTGACATAAAATCTTTGCTAAGCAACGATAACAGTCACCAAAGAGCAAACGCGGTTCGTAAATTTGTAATGCGGTTCTATGACGTTACATTGCATTTAAATGTATGGTTCTGTTAACAATTCGAGATCTCACTACCCACACCATTTTCTTCATATATATGTATATATATATATATATATTTACAGAGCGTGGCCCCAAATAAATTCATGGCATTAGTGCTGTTACACAGGGACTCTCATGCACAAGTTGCCCACGGAGGACCTCCATTCATTATATGGCATAGACTGTTTCTTTCAATGTAAGTTATTTGTTTTTGTTTTTCATATTTTAACTGCTTGTATGTAAACCTAAGATATGCGATCTGGTACGATGGGTATAAACTCGGAATAGAAAATCAGAGATCCGTGTTCGAATTCTAGGCGAATTCGTTGTATTAATGAAGGTAGTAATCCAACTCTTCTCTTCCGAGCTCTGTGTGGAATCAAAGGAGGTATTGGGTTGGGTTGTCTTTGTTTGCAACAAGTCTAATGGCTACATACTGCGGGAAACGGAAAGAGAGATAGAAATAGAGGAAGAGAGATGCAAAATACAATAAATATAATAAATGTCATCCTTTTTTTTTCTCTAATCTCATTTTACCCAACCAAGTCATTCTACTGCCACTGTTGTGCAGGGGTTTACATAGGGGAAAGTGATGAGAAAGAGTGGTTAGTTATAAGAAATGTCGGGAGGAGGGTAACAGACGGATGAGGATACCAAGGATGGGGGTGGGGTAGATGGGAAGAGAGTTTCAGAGAATGGCTGCGAGTTAGTGTGATAGGAGATGTCTATTGACCGTACATTTAAATTCCTGGAGATTGTAGCTGTCGGGGAAGCAATATATGGAAGGGAATTCGTAGTTCGTGTAAATTCATACCTATGGAGCAACAGTGATCTAAGTTCACTGGTAACCCCTAGGTATGAATTTACACGAGCTATTAGATTAGCAACTAGATCCCACCCTTTTACAGTGAAACCGATAAAATGTAACCGCAATTTCTACTCTAATAGCTTCTTTTCTCGCACTTCCCGCCTGTGGAATTATCTTCCATTTACTTGGTTCAAGCAGATAAAAATGGCATAAAGGAACGTGGAGCATCATATTTTTGGTCATTGTAGATTTATAAATGGGGATAGATTTCTTCTCAAAGATGGCCACAATCCCTGTCCTGTTGGATCAGTTGTATAATACAAGTTGTTGAGAATAGACTTTTTGTGTAGAGCCCATTGATTCAAGAGTACTGAATGCAGGTTACAAATCTATTATGTTCCCGTCGATATCTTTCAGAAAAAAAGCTACCATTCTTTATATTTGAGAAATGCATACTATAAGGATTCTGAGGAATAAAGCGACCCAAACTTACGTTGAAAACACATGCATCACAAAGAAAGACTTCACCCGCTAGGGACACCCAGGAATTCCAAATAAAGAAGAAAAATATGACTGTATCTATTTCACTATTTACATTGTTCCGGCTATTGTCCTCATCTTCACTAGCAATGACAAAAGCCCGAGCAATATAATAAATACTACCTCTTCTCAGAAATATAGACAAATATACTTCATCTCAGAAGTATGGACAAGTATACCTCATCTCAAAAGTATAGATATTAGCGCAGTGTTTTTCCGTCAAAAACACTGTTAGAAAGGATGCGAAATTTATGCTTAGCTTTGAAAATAAGCCCATTCTATAGCGCAGGAGGATGTCGTCAGTGATGTACTTTACTCAGGTCACTGGGCAGTTTCGGGTCTTGCAACATCATACTACCCTCGCTGAGTTGACCTCCTGGCAGGAAACACATAAGAAGAGTTCATAGCGTTCGGGTAGATTGGGTTTTTCAAGCAGCCGGAAAAAAATTTTCATTTAATATAATTAAATACGAACTTCAGTCTAAAATTACAAGACAGATAATTCCCAATCCCCCCCGAGGGGGAAAAAAATAGATTACACGAAAACTTAGAACCACGAATATGAACATAAAATACATCGATATGTACATGTATATACATGATACAAAATTGTTTTTAAAGTTAAAATTCCTAAATTACCCACGAGAAGATAAAATAAATAAAATTACTAACTAAACAATAATAATAATAATAATAATAATTTATTATTATTATTATTATTATTATTATTATTATTATTATATCAATAATATTATCCCCTCACCGAAAGACTGAAAGTAAAAACGATTAAAATAAATAAACGAGTTTAGTTAAAATCAAATACATTCAGTCAGTTAAGTGCCATACGTGATACACGCTTGGGCGAATATGTCTCGAAAGAGACATGACTGCCTGGGCAGAAGATTATCCTGCAGTAGGTTGCCATTGCTTTCTGTGGTAGACTGGTTGCCGACCAAGACTATAGAACCCAAGCTGTCCTGTTATTTAACCCATAACTGGAAGGAAGAGACGGATTAATACCTTTCCCAAGGGTGTATCACGTATGGCACTTAACTGACTGACTGAATATAATAGTTGAAAACATGTTTAAGGCTTTTACTAGGCATAAAATGGGGGATCAGTTTTATATTGTTATGATGTTATAAACTGATGCCCCACTAATTACTACTTAATAATATAATACATCTCTTCTTCCTCTAACTATGAATCAAATAACAGGACAGATTGGGTTCTATAGCAACCAGTCTACCGCAGAAAGCAATGGCAACCTATTGCGGGATAATCTTCTACCCAGTCAGTCATGTCTCTTTCGAGACATGATCACCCAAGCGTGTTTCACGTATGGCACTTAACTGACTGATTAGAATAAGGAAGAACCTATACTAGAAGAAAACTTTCTGGATACGTGCAGAAAACGAGTTCAGCAGATATACGAAAATGTAAAGGAGTGTAAGACAAGGATTTATCTTCTCACCGGACTTTTTCAACTTATACATCGATGTGATTCTAAGAGAACAAAAATTCCTCCCAGGATGTAATATTATTGGCTACAATCTCAACAGTATATTATTCGCAGTTGTCACAGTGTTGATAGTAGGCACAGGAATAAACCTGCCAAATCCCCTACAGAAGGTAATGAAAATGAGAAGAAAGGATTAAGCATGAGATGTTACAAGGCAGAATGCATGGTTGTTAGCCCAAAGTGGAAATTCCAAATTGGGAATAGCAAAATCAAACAGGTACAAATATTTAAATATCTGAGAATTGTTTTTAACAGAAGAAGGAAAGGGCAAAACGGAAACCAAAAAAGTTAGGGGATAACGAAAAGTTAGGGGACAACCAAAAAGTTAGGAGACAACCAAAAATTATCAAAATAACCAAAAAGTTAGGGGACAACCAAAAATTATCAAAATAACCAAAAAGTTAGGGGACAACCAAAAATTATCAAAATAACCAAAAAGTTAGGGGATAACCAAAAATTATCAAAATAACCAAAAAGTTAGGGGACAACCAAAAATTATCAAAATAACCAAAAATTATCAAAATAACCAAAAAGTTAGGGGACAACCAAAAAGTTAGGGGATAACCAATAATTATCAAAATAACCAAAAAGTTAGGGGACAACCAAAAATTATCAAAATAACCAAAAAGTTAGGGGACAACCAAAAATTATCAAAATAACCAAAAAGTTAGGAGATAACCAAAAATACTTCGTTAAAAACAAAGTAAAGTGCATTAAAATTTGACATGATACCTGTCCTTCGATATGGCAGACAATCTTTTTAAATATGAAGAAGCGATTTGAATTAAAAGAAATGTGGTTCTACAGAAGGATGCCGAGAATAAAATAGACCAAATATGTGAACAACGACGAAAGCTTTGGAGCGAGGGAAACTTATATTTAACGTCAGGAAGAGACAATTGACATTAAAAAGAAAGTTTAGAAAATATGATACTAACAGAACAAATTGCTGAAAACAGGGACAGAGGAAAGTATAGGGTGATATTCATACGCATTATTTTGCACACATGCATAAATACAACTAATGTAAATAAATACTATGAAAGAATTTTAGAACAAATTCGTCAATTTCTGAAAAGAAACCATAAAAAAAACATTTTATTTTAAAAATGAAAGATATATTAAAAAAATAATAATATGAAACTCCCTAAAAGTTATTGCACAAATGCTCCTTTCTTTTCAATAACTCTTAGCAGCCTATTGTCAACATCTGATGTTAGATTTGCAATTTTAGCGGCTGATAAGTTGTTTGCAGCATATTTAACTGCCTCACAGAGGTTACACTTGCTGTTGAATTGCCTTCCATTAGAAAAAATATCTATCTTGAGGATGCTCTACAGGTTCTCAATGGAATTCAAGTCACAGCTATTTGAAGGCCAGTTCATGAGAGAATCTTCAACAAATCCCTTTTCTTTCAACCAGGATTTAGTAAACTTTGATGCATGACTTGGTGCGTTGTCTTGCATAAAGATCATAGGTCTACGCTTAGCTAAAGACTGGTTATCAAGCCATTCAAAGAAATATTCCTCTAGAAAATCACAGTAACTTTTGGAATACATTCTAACCCCGTCTTTCACTTGAAATTGACCCACGAGCTCATTACCAATAATATTAGCCAATATCATGATTCAACCGCCACCTTGTTGGCATTTAAAAAATTTTTGGAGTCGTGTTGCTTGCAAACCCATCCATCGAGCCCATCGAGGGTGATCCTTGATTCATCTGTAAAGCACTTTACTGAAATCAGTTTTCATGTATTTTTTGCCCACTGCAATATTCTTTCCTAAATTCTAGTTCTTGCAAATAATCTCTTGACACTGCAAATTGCTATAATTACTGAAAAAATACTAAATATCAATCTGAAATTGAAAATTGTAACTTTATTGCTTTCGTGCTTACTCGTTATACATAAGAGTATGAATTATTTCAGTACGATAACACATGTTTATGAATTTTACATAAAATATTTGTTAATACCTCTTTTGCATATAATCTCTAGACGTAATTTAGATAGATAGATAGATAGATAGATAGATAGATAGATAGATATAAATAAATAAATAAATAAATAAATAAATAAATAAAGATATGAACATACCGAGATAGCTTGCTAGCTAGCTAGATAGATAGATATGAACAGACCAAAATAGATAGATAGATAGATAGATAGATAGATAGATAGATAGATAAACACACACATATATATATATATATATATATATATATATATATATATAGATAGATAGATAGATAGATATGAACAGACCAAGATAGATAGATATATATTAGTAACGTTTTTTTATGTATGAGTCGTCTCTGTTGCTGGATTCTACTTTTTTTCCGGAGCACATACATGGGTGAGACATTATGAAGAAATAAAAAAA
The DNA here is from genome assembly GCA_037127315.1 of Ascarosepion bandense. Lineage (NCBI taxonomy): Eukaryota > Metazoa > Mollusca > Cephalopoda > Sepiida > Sepiidae > Ascarosepion > Ascarosepion bandense. Next base: position 876,376 of record JBBBDQ010001114.1, read on the forward strand.
ATGTCTCCAAATAAGCTCGTCTCAGACAGACGACTTAAACAAAAAATAAGCTTATATTTTAACGGATAAGAAACAACTTTCAATCATGTAAATATCAGCGACTTAACTTCTCTGTTCCTTAGCTAATGGATTCCACCTACACTGCAATGTCTGCATACAGAATTCATTGTTAGCGTGCAAATACCTGTTGACTTCAATACTAACTACAGAAATATAACATTTCTAAAATTGCGCCAGTTTAAATATGATCAGCATAGCGCTCATCAAATTATATGGCACTAAAAAACACCTGAATCTAATTTAATTTCTGCCAAGAACCGTTCATTATGAAGAGTTGGTCTACGGTGAACCCAATTTATCAGAGTTGGCTATAAGCGATAGCAAAGTAGGTCTTGCAGTTAATGTCAATTCCGAACTTCAAAAGCGTGTTTGTTTTTCGAGAGTTGACCTGAAAGATGGCTAAATGCTAATTTAGGTCTCAGCAAAGCTTCTCGGTGCGTCGATATAAACATAAAATACCAAATGCTAATATAAAATTAGACCAGCTGAACTTAGGGTGCACTCAAGCAAATTAAACCTGACGGAATCCACGTCATGAGATGCCAGGTTAGGACCGATAATATTACAGATCATTCTTTGGAGTTTAACGAGAATCTCTAGATATATAGCCATGGACAAGAACCGATATTTCAGCAATATTATCTATATAGACGAATGGTAGATTTATAAATCTGCAATATTTATTATGTTGTGGATCCAGGAAATTGGGTCTGCACAATTAAATGAACAACGACCAGTAATTGAGATAGAAAATAAGTGTATTAACGTAAGGATACAGATTTGAAGGAAGATTAGATGTCCAGAAATGCGTGTTAGTAAAAAGTATATGTAGAAGTCTCTTGAAGTGAAACCGTAAAATATTGAGTATGTACGCGTCGGAAGCAGACGCGTACTGCGTAATATTCTTCACGATGGGAGGACCACAGAGCTACTATGAACAACTTTGTACTGACTGCTAATCTCTCTCCCTCTAGACTCTCGTATTCTCCGGTTAACGCTTTGTGACATTTAAGTATTCTGTATTTATTTACTCTCCCACTAGAGCAAAATATGACATAAGGCCTTGTAACTTGGGTCCTGCGGGCCATATAGCCCAGCCAAAAATATGTATATGTTTCCCCAGTCGTGACTCTACCCTTCGGCGAAGCCACGACTGGGTTAATGCTCTCCGCCCGAAGGCAGAGAGCTGACGGTGTTAATGGAACTACCGCATGAAAACGCGGAATTTTGTTATTTTGCCTTCCCACGTAGGCAAAATGTGGCACAAGGCCTTTTTACGTGGATCCGCCGGGCCATATAGCCCAGCCAAAGTCTTATTTTGCCCAGTCCTGGCTCTACCCTTCGGCGGAGCCACAACTGGGTTAATGCTCTCCGCCGAAGGCAGAGAGCTGATAGTGTCAATAGAATTACCGCGAGAAAACGAGAAATTTTCTTGTCTCGCTTTTATAGAAGTGGTATATGTATACTCTGGACGAGTCCATTTTTATGAAATGAGAGAACCCCACAACAGATTACGATGAAAAAAACCTTCTGGAACAATACAGTGAACAAAACTATTTTAAGCAGCAGTTGTTCAATATAATCGCTCCACTTCATGTCATCAGATAAGACCAATAAGTTGCAATTAGTTTCAATTAATTGCTCACTTAGCATAACTTTTTTCCGTCAAGTCAATGAATTTGACCACCGCCTTAATCTACTGGGTCATGTTTTTCCAAGGAGTTGTAAGTTCAATACATAGCTACAGTAGTGGTAGTCATAAACTTAGGGAGTTGAATTGAAGGGAGATAACTAAGACATCTGGAAGTAACGTGATTCAATGAACGAGAACAATATACACCAATAATGAAAATAAAAGTGTTTAATTCGAAATTCCAATATCCTGAAGTAATTCGGAGAAAACAACCAGCAAAACGTCGTGTATATGGTAACAGAGGTGTGAATAACAGTCCGACTAATGCACATGTAAATAATTATAATACCTCATCTCAAAAGTATAGACAAATAAATTTTAGCAGTTTCGTTTTAAAATTTAAATTCATTTCTTGACTCGGTTAACAACTGACTGAAGACAATTTTTGGGAGCATCTAGTTTTACTTGTCGTACATATATATATATATATATTTTTATAAGCGTTTCACCCTGAGCAAGGCATGTCACTGCCACTACTGCGCAGGGGGCTACATAGAGTGGAGAAAGGATGATCAAATATAGGAAATGTCAGAGGGTGGGTGATAGGCGGGTAAGGATACCGAGAATGAGGGTTGGGTAAATGAGAGTGTTCTGAGAATAAATGGGAGTTAGTGTGATAGGAGGTGTCTATTGACCCTACATTTAAACACCTGGAGATTGTAGCTGTCGGGAAAGCAGACTTGTGGAAGGGAGTTCCACAGGCGGGAAGCGCGAGAAAAGAAGCTGTTGGAGTAGAATTTACGGTTATATCTTATTTGTTTAACAGTAAAAGGGTGGGACCTAGTTGCTAATCTAGTATCTCGTGTAAATTCGTGCTTAAGCGGCACCAGTGATCTAAGCTCATCGGAGCAGAAGCCATGAAAGTACTTGTAGAAGAGGCACAGGGAAGCCACATCTCGCCGGTGAGAGAGTGATTGCAGCCGGTCTGCCAAGTCAGTATCAACCAGGTTACAAATCCTCCTTTGTATTTTGTCAAGAAGCCCAAGGAGAGCAGCAGGGGCACCCGACCAGATATGGCAGCAATATTCAATACACGGGCGGATGGTAGATTTGTACATGTGCAGAATAGATTCAGGTGGGAAAAACTTCCGGACCCTGCACAGAGAGTCGACTTTCATAGCAGCAGATTTGGCAATGGATTCGATATAGTCATTCCATGAAGTATGGAAGATCATGTTTTTTAATGTTATTGTATAGTTACTACCATCTTCCTTGGAAGTCCATATTGATTATCTTCATTTACACTAACTAATTGATCCCGTTATATTTGAAGGAGAAAAAATATCCAGCAATATTTAGCAACACAGTTTTCCGGTTAAATTTGTTACCATAACTCACACCCCTGAAGATGATCTCGGAAACAGGTTGAAAGTACTTGGGTACATTAAGAAATTAATGGAAATAACAGCTGTCAAAGTTACAGCTCATTTCTGACACCATTTGATTATAATACGCGAAAGATTATCCGTGAGTGTGAATGGTGTTTATTAAAAATATGCAACCATATTGTTTGTAGTTTATTTAATCTGATATATATATATATATATATATATATATATATATATAGTGATGATCATCCACGTATACTGTCTTAATATGTATAGGAAAGAATATTAATAACAAGTTTTGAATTTAAAAAAAGTTTTGAATTTTTGAATTCAAAAAAAGTACATTTTTAAATTCAAAACTTTTTATTAATATTCTTTCCTATATATATATATATATATATATATATATATATATGCAGGTGCGATGACAGATACATAGGTGGAGAGAAAGGGAAGGATATACGGGGGTGGGGAGAGAGCTAGAGTCCAGTGGTTAGTAGATGAGTATTGACATTGCATTTAAATTTCTGGAGGTTGTAGCCGTCAGGAAAGCAAGAATATGGGAGCGAGTTCCACAGGCGGGAAGTGCGAGAGAAGAAGCTGCGGGAGTAGAATTGTCGTCTGCATTTGGCTAACCTAACTGTGAATGGAGGCACCAGTGACTTAAGTTCGTCCGAGCAGAAGCCATGAAAGTATTTATAGAACAGACAAAGGGAGGCCACATTTCGACGGTGGGGAAGTGGCTGCAGTCAGGCCGCCAGATCAGTACCTATCACATTACAGACTCTCCTTTGGAGCCTGTCGAGAACATTGAGGAGAACGGCAGGGGCACCTGACCATAAATTGCAGCAGTACTCCATGCACGGACAGATGGTTGACTTGTATATATGCAGGTTGGATTCAGGCGGAAAAAACATCCTGGATCGACATAGTGACCCAACCTTCTTAGCAGTAGATTTTGCTATGGATTCAATATAGTGGTTCCATTTGAGGTCTGAGGAGGTGCAGTGTGTTGCTCTCAGGGAGAATCGCTTGGTCCATGCTTATATGAGGCAGGTGAGGTTGCCTGTAATGGTTGACAGACAACAGCTTAGACGAATTGAAGTTGACAAGCCAGCTCTTGCCCTAGTTCACCACAGAGTGTAGATCCCGTTCAAGGTCAGCAGCGAGATTATGTCTGTCCGCCATGACAGGTTTCTTACTGGTGTGGGAGTAAATTGTAGTGTCATCTGCGTAGATGCCTACTTGGGACTTGATCTCATCTGGGAGGTTGTTGATGAAAATAAGGAAGAGCGTCGGATTTTTATTTGAAGACATAATTATTGCAGAAAATAATAATACGGCAATGTTAAATAGCATACATGTGGCAGTAGCATTCATAACGGGTTTGTAAAGAGAATGATCTGAACTCGCGCCTCCTCGCTGTTGTCACTCCCACTCGAATAGAATGACCCGACGCTGGTTAATAATTACCAATATTGCAGTTTTATCAATGGAAGAATGTCAAACAATTAGGGTGATCCCGACGAGTTCATCTTTGCTTCCTTACCTTGTAAAATTCTGCAAAGTAATAATAACAAAAGAACCATTCTATTTTCATTTGGCAATAAATACTAAAAAATAGTATGAAATACATAATTTTTTAAAGAATAAAATTGGGGTGGGCCAATAATTATGGCCGGTAATGTATATATATATATATATATATATATATATATATATATATATATGTATGTATGTATGTATGTATGTATGTATGTATGTGTATATATATATAGTGTATCGAAGCAGCAGATAATTTTCTAAACATATACTGTTAAATATAAGAGACAATGAATGTCTATTATGTTTAATTATGAGCCGTTCTAAACATCGTATGTTTTTATGTTAACGTCCTTATAACCTCTCTGAAAATAGCTCATGTGAGCCGAATGCACAGAAACTACTTAATAAAAAGTTATCCAAATGTTGGAGAATTTTTGTCTTTATTTTCATCTGAAATTAAAGCCAAAATACGATGTTTAGAACCGCTCATGATTAAACATAATAGACATTCATTGTCTCTTATATTTAACAGTATATGTTTAGAATTATATATATATATATATATATATATATAGTAGAGAGGATAATAGCAGAATGAATGTTTAAAGTGTCTGCATTGTTAAATTTATATATTAATATTTTTGACAGAAGACAGAGACGAGGGTTAAGGATTCACTTGTAACCGGGAAAGATAGGGCTGGTTTCTGAAATTTGGCAGTAGATATACAAACTTTAAGAGAACATCCATTTGAAGTGGTACCCAATATATGAATGCACTAGTTGTATAAACAGCACATGTGGTGTTTATTTAACCAGAATGCAAGGAAACTAAAAGTGTATGTAGTCTACAGTTTTAATTGTTAACCCAACAGGCTTGCCTCCCAGAGAGTAAATCACTGCGCCTGCTTGGCCTGACACTCTCAGCGAACCTCAAGTGGAATGAATATGTCGAATCCATTGCTAAAACCGCAGCTATGAAAGTCAGCTCTCTGTGCAGGGCCCGGAAATTCTTTCCGCCTGAATCTATCCTGCAATTATATAAATCCACCATCCGCCCGTGTATTGAGTACTGCTGCCACATCTGGTCGGGTGCCCCTTCTATTCTCCTCGGAGTTCTTGACATAATACAGCGAAGAATCTGTAATGTGATTGATACCAACTTGGCTGACATCCTGCAGTATCTCTCTCACCGGCGTGACGTGGCTTCCCTGTGCCTCTTCTCTAAATACTTTCATGGCTTCTGCTCTCACGAACTTAAATCACTGGTGCCCCCTAGATGTGAATTTGCACGAGATACTAGATTGGCAACTAGGTCCCACCCGTTTTTGAAACCGATGAAATGTAACCGCAATTTCTACTCCAACATCTTCTTTCCTCTCACTTTCCGCCTGTGGAATCCTCTACCGCATGCTTGCTTCCCCGACGGCTACAACCTCCAGGAGTTTAAATGTAGGGTCAATAGACACCTCCTAACACACTAACTCACACCCACTCTCTCCAACTCTCTCCCTATGTACATCCTAACTCGTCTATCACCCTCCTTCTGACATTTCCTATACCCAATCCCTCTATGTAACCCCCTGCGCTATAGTGGCAGTGGAATGACTTGCTTGGGGTGACAAGATTAAAAAAAAATATTGATTGCTCTATTTTGTGTTAAAAAGAAACAGGTGTTTTATTTTTATTTTATAGAATTGTACTTTTCAAAAGAAAAAAAAAAGAAATGAACCCGTTTTCGATATTAATTCTTCTCAAATGCTAGGTTCGAAGAAGCATTGCGTCAAATTTCTCCCAATGTGGTACTGCCCTACTGGGATATGACGATTGACCAAAGACTGGAAGACCCGGCCAAATCAAATATCTGGACGTCTGAATTTACTGGAAATGGTTATGGAAAAATTAATCAAGGTAATTATGAAATTCGGAATGCAATGGGAAATATATTTAAGAAAATATTGATAATAAAATACAAAAAATGTAAGTATATATATATATATATATAAAATACAAAAAATATAAGTATATATATATATATATATATATATATATATTCATATATATATTCATATATATATATATATATATATGATTAGGACACCGCTATGATGTTGTTCAGTCGTATGGACATAATTTCAATCTGCAGATTCAAAGTAAACCCCAGAGTATGAAGGGCATCATCCTCATTGCATGTCCCAGGTACTTTAGCTGTTTCTTCCTGATACTCAGTGTTAATTTCCTTTTCGTTTGCATCCTTTCCAAAACCTCCTCTTTGCTTCCATGCTCGATCCATGATATACGCATCATCCTTCTGTAGAACCACATTTAAGTTGCTTCAAGTTTTTCTTTCATCTTAGATTATATTGTCCAGCATTCTCTGCCATATTAAAGAACTGACATCACATAGCAATTCAGTACTTTTTTGATTGTTGCTAGCGAAATTTTCCTGTCTCTTAATAATTTACTCAGCTTTTTGAACACATCCTTTGTCATGCCAATTCTCCTTCGGATCTCTGTGTCTCACTTTCAGTCTTCTGTTAGAACCATCCCCAGATATTTAAATTTTTGTACCTGCATGATTTTATTATCCCCCATCTCTGTTTGGCATTTTGGGCTGCCCTTTTTACTGATGGCTATGCATTCGTTTTTGTTTTTTTTTCCGTATATTTGTAGTCCTTTCTTGTCACTCTCTTCAGCTACATTTGTAGGAGGTCTTTTAATTTTCCTTCTGTGTCTGCTGTTAGTATTGTATCATCTGGGTACCTTATGTCGTTCAAATTGTGTCCTCCGATGACGAATGTTAGCATAACATCTAGGGTTCTCGGAATAGTTTCGCCGTGAAAGTTGAATAGTTCCGGTAATGCCTCCAATACAAAGCTGCTCTCCTTTAACAACCATAGAGAAACATTCTTGCCCCTCATCAGTATGGCTGGTGCTAGTGTCCTGGAGAGCATCCCACTGCGCCTCATTGGCGTCAAATTTTCAACCGTTCGGAAATGGAATAAATACATCGAATCTATAGCTGTATCGTCCCTGTGTCAAGCCAGAAAATTATTCTCGTCAGAATCCATCTTGCACATTTATAAGTCAGCTATTCGTCCGTGCATTGGCTACTGTTGCCATATCTGGTCGGTTACTGTTTGTAATCTTCCCGAGGTCTTCAACAAAATCCATCTTGCACATTTATAAATCTACTATTCGTCCGTGCATTTAATACTGTTGCCATATCTGGTCGGGTGCTTCTGCTATTCGTCTTGAGGTTCTCGTCAGAATCCATCTTGCACATTTATAAATCTACTATTCGTCCGTGCATTGAATACTGTTGCCATATCTGGTTGGGTGCTCCTGCTATTCATCTTGAGGTTCGCGTCAGAATCCATCTTGCACATTTATAAATCTACCATTCGTCTGTGCATTGAATACTGTTGCCATATCTGGTTGGGTGCTCCTGCTATTCATCTTGAGGCTCGCGTCAGAATCCATCTTGCACATTTATAAATCTACCATTCATCCATGCATTGAATACTGTTGCCATATCTGGTCGGGTGCTCCTGCTATTCATCTTGAGGCTCGCGGAAGAATCCATCTTGCACATTTATAAATCTACCATTCGTCCTTGCTATGAATACTCTCGCCATATCTTGTCGGTTACTCCTTCTATTCTTCCCGGGGTCCTCGACAAAATCCAAAGCAGGATCTGCAATCCCATCTCGATTTCAATCACTTTCTCACCGTCGTGATGTGGCTTCCCTCTGTCTTTTCTACAAATACATCCATAGCACCTACTCAGACAGGTTTTTTTGTGTCTGGTGCCTTAACCATATGAAAATAAGCGTTCTACTAAATTGGCATGAAATTCCTTTTTGTTTAATTGCTACATTGATAGCTACAATCTCTAAAAAATTAAATGCAACTTCAATTGTCATCTATTTTCTTGAACCCATTTCATCTTTCAGCCTTTCCTTAATAGCCCGCGTTGCTTGGGGTTAAATTATATATATATATATACATCTGTGTAGTGTGTGTGTGTCATGCTTCTGTTACAATCAAGTTCCATATGTAATAAAAGCTTGGAGATCATGTCTAATTCGAGACATGGCTGACTGTGCAGAAGATTTAACCGCAGTTGATTGCCAATACTTTTGCGGTACACTAATTACTATTCAAGGTTATAGAAGTCAATCTGTTATGCTATTTAACACATAGCTGGAGGGAGATGCGATGGATTCATGACTTTCTCAAAGGCATTTGCCCGTATGTGAATGCAACGAATTCAACTTGAAATGCGATTAAATATTTCATTTTTAATTTTATTTCAGAAAACTGAAGATGTCTTCTTGTTTTTTATTAAAAAATGTATTACTAGTAATATTTTTTTCCTTCAAAAATTTATTATGACAATAACTTTTTATCCTTCGAAAATATTCTGGTGTTATTGTTTTTCCTTCAAAAATGTATATTTTTCTATAAAATCTACTTTTATGTACATATTTCTATAAAATTGTATTTTTATATTTTTGTGTTTTGACCTAGGTTTGGGGGTGAAGTATTTGCCCATATCTAGGACCCTAACATGTGCTACCACGCCTAATATAAGGGTTTGCTGCTGGATGCAGTTTACCGTCATACCCAGGACCATATTTTTAGGAGAATAACAATGAGTTTTTGAGGCAGAAATCCAGCAATTAACCCATTTTCGCTGGCGGGGTGAGAAGATTATTTCATTTTCGCAAATGTATATGGGTGTAACTGAATATAAATAACCCGATTGTGAGATATTTGTCGACAGTTCTCTATTTCCCGTCTTGACGAAGACCAGAAACTTCTCCGCAGCATTGTGGGTAATTAAATATTTCTCACTCTAAAGCCGCTATTAACATTTGAAGCATGGGGTTCCTCTCGAAAATCTATCGCTATTTCTATGGTAAATGTTGTCAAACGAACTGCATTCCTTCCTACCATGGTTCCTGACATTCACAGATAAGATCTCTGATATCAGGTACACCGTAAGAAACTACAACCATTTCATTCGAGTTCAATCAGTAAGATTTATTTGATTTGATTATTCACCAAAATTGGTGTTTTGTGGAACAGACTTCCAAGAGGAAGCTTCACCGATCCTTCATTTCACCCCCTTTAAATCTCGGTCTAACTGTTATATTTCCTATAGACATTCTTATATTTTACTTTTTGTCTTTTCTCTTATGCATAAACTTTATGAGATATGAAATTAAAAATGAAAATCCAAACTTCTTCACTTTTATAAAAACATGTGAAATCCTGGTTTTTCCCAAATATAAAAAAAATTGAACATTTTACTTCCAACTTCCAACTTCCAACGGAAGCTATGTTATGTCGCCAAGTATAAATGAATAACTCAACAACAGAATCAGAATATAAGTTGTATTCCGCGGAAAGACGGTTAGTATGTACAGAAGTGATTAGTAATATTTACAATAGAAAGATACAAGAGTCCAATCCGTCGTAAGACGTGTGTATACGTGATTACTTCCGGTACGCCACCGGAAGTGTGACTAACTCTTCACTGACTCGCACCGACTCTTCAGTAACTCATTAGAGACTCTCAAGTGACTCTCTACGGCTCATTATTTAGTCGTTCCTCCCAGTAAGGGCAACATATGACACATGGTCAGTTTATATCTGGGATTTCCGGGCTATATGTCTCTTTTTCCCCAGTTGTGGTTCTACCCTTCGGCGGAACCACGACTGGGTTATTGCTCTCTGCTCGGAAGCAGAGAGCGCCCTCTACCCGAAGGCAGAGTGCTGACAGTGTCGTAGAGTCGTTAGTCTAGTGACTCTGTACGACTGTATTTACTAGCCTTCCCACGTAGGCTGGATGTGACACATGGTCATTTTATAGTGGGTATTCCAGGCCATATAGCTGGGCCAAAAAATCTCTGTCTATTTTTGCCCAGTCGTGGTTCTACCCTTCGGCGGAACCACGACTGGGTTATTGCTCTCTGCTCGGAAGCAGAGAGCGCCCTCTACCCGAAAGCAGAGTGCTGACAGTGTCGTAGAGTCGTCAGTCTAGTGACTCTGTACGACTCTCCTCTAGAGAATCCACCATTGCTATATATCGAAATGGGAACAGTAGTCAAATAGGAGCGGCGCCCTAACAAGCTAATAGCTGGAGCATAATGACTTCGCAATCTAGTGCGAAATTCTAAAGGACTATATAAATGGCTTTGATCAGCCAGCGTCAGTGAGTCAAGAAGAGAAGCAGCAGAGACGACATCCCCCACTATTTACAACTTTTAATAATATACTGTATCACTTCTCCCTCTAGCTCTGAGTCAAATAACAGGACAGATTGGGTTCTATAGACTTGGTTGGCAACCAGTCTACCGCAAAAAGAAATGGCAACCTACTGCATGACAATCTTCTGCCCAGTCAGTCATGTCTCTTTCGAGACATGATCGCCCAAGAGTGTATCACGTATGGCACTTAACTGACTGACTATTCTTGTTAATCTAATCTTTTAATAATTTCTATTTTAACATGAAAAAATTGTATATTTTTATTCTTCTGCTATTCCACACATTCCAAACTGCCGGCAACTAAACTTCTGATAATTCTGATGATAATTCTGGATAAAATCTATAAGCTGTAGTTAGTTCGGTTATGTATGACACAAGGCCAAATCAAAGAAGCATTAACCATCTCCCTATAGCTTTAACTTCAATCAGTCACTCTGTACCATGAGTGGTTCATTGGCTTTGTATTGGGTTAGCAGCTAATAAAAGAAAAATAAAGCTTACAAGCTGAATCAGTCACGTAAGCGACGTAGCGTGATATCCGTCGATAGTAAATCGTGGTCGATCATTGCATTATCTAAAAAAAGTTTTTTGCTGTAAGAGTTCAATAAATCCGCTTAGAAAAATGTTTTCTTTCTTTTGTTCCTGTTCATAACTTGACGCAGTCAAATAAATCTTTTTCTTTCCGTTATTTGTTTACAATAGATTGCAAATCACGAGCATATTTCTTCAGTGTGTATCAAAACTTGCCTAGAATTCCAAGAGAATTTCGTGTTTTTCTTTAGGTGTACAGTTTTTGTTTTTTTGCAATTCTGTTGCTCATTCTGACAGTAGATTGAGACAATAAATTCTATTTCTTACGGATTTTTGTTTTTGCTTTATTTTGCCTCCCAAATTGCTACTGTCACTTTTTATTAGAAACTCAATTCTTATTTTTTTTTTATTTATAATCATATCGCCCTAAGCAAGGCATTTTTCTGCCACTGTTTTGAAGGAGGTTACAAAGAAGAAAAATTATGAGAAAGAGTGACAGGTTATTAAGGGTGTCAGGAAGTGGTTGAGAGAAGTATGACTATGGCCATAAAGTGAAGGATGAGTTTATACATTGCTGTGAATGTAGAATGGATCCCCCACTTTATATAGAAATTTTTTTTTCATGAACATATCGCCCCAAGCAAGGCATTTTACTGCCACTGTTTTGCAGCGGTTTACAAAGGAGAAAATTTATGAGAAAGAGTGACAGGTTATAAGGGGTGTCAGGAAGTGGTTGAGAAAAATGATTGTGGTCATAAAGTGAGGGATCAGTTTATATATTAATTGTAAGTAGAATTGATCCCCCACATAATAGATTAGAAATTTGTTTTTTATAATCATATCGCTCCAAGCAAGGCATTTTACTGCCACTGTTTTGCACGGGATTACAAAGAAGAAAATTTATGTGAAAAGTGACAGGTTATAGGGTGTGTCAGGAAGTGGTTGAGAGAAGTATGACTAGCCATAAAGTGAGGGATCAGTTTATATATTGTAATGTAGAATTGTTCCCCCACTTTATATCTACATTATAATAGCATAGAATTCTTTTTTTTTATCATCATATCGCCCCAAGCAAGACCGCCACTGTTTTGCAGGGGGTTACAAAGGAAAAAATTTATGAGAAAGAGTGACAGGTTATAGGAAGTGTCAGGAAGTGGGTAAGAGAAGGATGAGAATACTGATGAAAATGGAGAGGACGGAGAAAGGAGCATGAGAGAGAGGATAAGCAGATACCATCGCGATCAAAACCAAAATCATATCCACACACACACACACATATATATATATATATATATATTTTCTTTAATCCGAAGTGAAAGAGTAGGAAGGTAAATTCCAAGAACCTGATCCTAATCAATATTAAAAATTTTTAATATTAAAAAATGATGCATGCAGAGAGCTTTGAATTTTGAAAATTTTCTGTAATTTATATATATATATGTATATAAAATTTTTAATATTAATTAGGATCGGGTTTTTGGAATTTACCTTCCTGCTTTTTCCGCTTTACTATTAAAGTATCTGAATTAAAATATTTTGCTCCTACCTTTTGGTAGTTAAGCTCTCTTGGTTTATTCCTGATTTTTTCTACTAAAACAACACCACCTTTCCTATGGAGAAATTTACCCCGGAGTATTCTTTGAAGAATATTCCTTATCCTAATCTGAATTCCTTTCTCTTTCATCTTACGTAAAATATTGAAAGTTTTGTGAGGAGGCTTCGATGGAAAGCCTACTTTTTCATGCGTTCAACGAATTCTTCTCCTGATTCTACATAGTGCTTTGATCTAAAAACTCTAAGAACTCCACCGGTATGCAAATTCTTAAACTCGTTTGAAAAAGACCTTTTTAATTTGATCCCCAAAATCAAGTTCCGGGGAACTTCTAATGAATTCCAGGATTTATTAAAGTCGAACATTAATACCTTAAAGAATTCTAAAGACCTATGGATAAAATCGGACAAATTAAATAACATTTACAAGTGTAATTCTTCCAATTACCTGAATATCCTTAAAGATAGTATAACTAGTCATTACAAAATAGACAGAGGAAACCTAATTTTATCGAAAATTAACACTGATATGGCTAAATTTGCAAATGAACTAAATATTAGTGATAGAATTAGTAAAATTTCTACCAAAGAAGCTTATATTTTATTTAAGGACCACAAGCCAAACTTCCAAAATAAATTACAAACTAGACTAATTAATCCCACTAAAAGTGAATTAGGCATAATTTCTAGGGAAGTTCTGAAGAACCTAATAGAGAAGTTACAATCTAATTTACAACCGAATATTTGGAAGAGTTCCTTAGATACCATAAAATGGTTTGATAATATCAATGACAAATCTAAATCCACTTTCCTTAAATTTGATATTGTAGATTTCTATTCCTCTATGTCAAAAAAACTTCTTGTGGATTGTTTAGACTTTGCTAGAGGTTATGTTAATATTTCGGATAGTGACTATAGGATTATACTGGGAGCTAAAAAATCCATTCTCACCTTTGATAATTCTACTTGGACAAAAGGGCCTAAAGATAGTTTTGATGTCCCTATGGGAGCCTATGATTCTGCCCAGGTAGCAGATCTAATAGGTATTTATATTTTAGATATTTTAAGTAGATTTTTAGACCCTAAACTAATAGGCCTATATCGGGATGATGGACTGATATGTATTCCCAATTCCAATGGGCCATATACTAATAGAATACATAAGAAAATTATCAGAGCCCTAAACTTTCTAGGTTTTAAGGTTGGGGTTACTTCCAATCTCAAAATTGTAAACTATCTAGATATAACCCTTAAATTAAATGATGGTTCCTACCAACCCTTTCTGAAAGAAAATAGTCCTCCCAACCACCCCAAATACCCAAGATAGTAAATAATAGGGTTAACCAATTATCATCCAATATAAAAATGTTAAACGCAAGTAAAGAAATTTACGATAAGGCCCTTCAGAAAAGCGGTTTTATTATAGATGATATAATTAATTCCCATAATCGGCATATTTTAATGAACCTAAATAATACCGACGTTAAATCCGGAATTGTTGATAAATGTAATTGTAATTCTGTGGATACATGCCCGGTGCAGGGCAAATGTAAATCCACCCAAGTAATTTATGAAGCCTGTATATCTCCAGGACCCTATAATCAGCTGGAAATTAATAGGCTCAGCTTGTACTCCTAAAAGTTTTCGTGATATGTGCCGTCTAAGTTTATTGGAGAAGATTCTAATTTTGAAGTATCCTCATCAGGAAGGAATTCATTAATAAGTGCCGTCATAGGGTGGATTTTCGTGATATGTGCCGTCTAAGTTTATTGGAGAAGATTCTAATTTTGAAGTATCCTCATCAGGAAGTGCCGTCATAGGGTGGATTTTAAAATTTAAATTTTAAATTTTAGTTTTTAAATATTAAGTTTTTTAATTTTAATTTTTCTTTTTATAATTTTTATGTATATGTGTATGTTTGTGTGTGTATGTGCAAATTTGTATATATGTGTGTATATATGTATATATGTATGTGTGTATATATGTATTTATGTGTGTAAAAAATTTTTTAGCTATTTAAATGCTCTTTTTTATAATATTCATTAATTTTTATAATTTTTATATGTGTGTGTGCATATGTATAATGTATATATATGTGTGTGTGTGTATATGTGTGCATGTGTGTGTGTACACATATATATTGTGTGTGTGAATTTTTGTATATGTGTGTACACATATATATGTCTGCATGCGCATATAAGTGTGTATGGAATTGAATGTATGTGTGTGTGTGTATGTGTATGTATGTATATATGTATTCATAATCGAAGAATTGTGTGTGTGTGTATGTGTATGTATGTATATGTGTACTTCTATATGTATGTATAATTGTAAATGGAATTTTTTTTTTTTTTACCTAGCGGTGTCTTTATTTAGTTTAAATCAAATGACCTATTCTTTTTTTTTTTTAAATTATTTTAAATCCTATGTCTTTTTATTCCCTTTAAAAATAAATATGCCTTTTTAAGTAAAGGCCTTTTTCTAATACTTCAACGTTTTTGGGAAATTAGGTTTTTTGAATATGTCCAGCGTCTGTAATATATAAAATTTTTTTCTTTCGTTTCTTTTCTTTTTCCCTCCTTTCCTTCCTTTATCTCTCTTATCTCCCACCTTTTTTCCGTGTTGCTTAACCTTACATCAATTCAACACGGCCGTCCGTTAATTTTTAAGTTTTGCGAACCCAGACGATGTCAATTTTTTCTTTTCTTGTTTATTTGATTTGATTTTATTTTGTTTTATCATTTTCTTTTTTTCTTTTTCTTTTTTAATTTCTTTGCAAATCTATTTAAAAAGGAAAATTAGACTGATTTTTCTCCAGTTTCTGAAAGGATTTTTCTGTTGCTGAGGTGATGTGTTATCCCCCGTGGGGATTTTCATATCGAAATGATCTTCCAACATCACTGAATTAATCCTTTTTTAATTTATAGTTGCTCTGTCATATTTTATTACATGGAGCTCTCTTCCTGTATCATTTTTTAATATTAATTAGGATCGTGTTTTTGGAATTTACCTTCCTGCTTTTTCCGCTTGGATTAAAGTATCTGAATTAATATATATATATATATATCATAAGACAGTGATTGGGAGCTAATTGGTTCGTAATATAAAGAATCTTCCGCAGAGATAGAAATCACATGAGGTTATTCTCAGATCTGACTACAGTGAGCAACAGTTTTTCGTCGTTTGAAATTTTCTTATACAGCGATATCTTGTCTGCCAGTTCCAGCCATGTTGCATAAAAATATACTTACTTTTGGCATGACCTCAGATTTGGTTGGGAGTTTGGTGGTGAGCATTAGATAATCAAGGTTATTGAAGAAAAATATCGCATATAGTAAGCAACCTAAGCGACAACTGTTGAAACTGATAAAAAAAAAAACATCTTCCTGGTTTCCAAAGAAGCTTATTTTCATATTTTATTTATTTCCTTTCTTTTTTTACAGCGACGCAGAGCAAAAGACATATTGCATGGTGAGCCATTATGCCTTCGTGGAATAAATCGAAGAGAATATTTCTTCACTTGGTTCATATATTTAGCATCGAAACTTTATATGTATTTTCATTTTCTGCACATATAAATGGTATGAAAACGCAAAATATGGTACATAAATGATAGATTAAAGAAGCAGTAGTTTGTAATATGATCGATACCGACTTAGCAGACCGCCTGCAGACTCTCTCTCACCGGCGCGACGTGGCTTCCCTATGTCTCTTCTATAAATACTTTCACGGCTTCTGCTCCGATGAACTTAGATCACTGGTGCCCCCTAGGTTCGAATTTGCACGAGATACTAGATTAGCAACTAGATCCCACCCTTTTACAGTGAAACCGATAAAATACAACATCAACTTCTACTCCAACAGCTTTTTTTCTTTTCTAGCACTTCCCCACTGGGGAATTCTCTTCCACATGACTGCTTCCCCGACGTCTATAATCTCCAGGAGTTTAAATGTAAGGTCAATAGACACCTCCAAACAAACTAACTTCCATTCTTTCAAACACTCTTCCAACCCACCCAACTATCTATCACCCCCCTTCTGACATTTCCTATATCTAACCACTCTTCCTATTTATCCCCCCCCTATGTTGCCCCAATCGCAATACTGGCAGTGGAATGTCTTGCTTGTGATGAAATGATTTAAAAAAAAAATTCGCGACTCACTGAAGTGTCAATGTATACAGTTTGAAAGACACTGATCTGGGACACTTCAATGACAAGACAATTATCAATCATTGCAGAAAAAACAACTTATAACCTTCGAACTAACTCGAAGTTAGTCAAAAACTGAAAAATAGAACTCTTCCAGTTGAAGTAGTGAAGACAAAAAAAAAAACGATATATTGTTGAGGTTTGACAGGTTCTGCAACAAGTAAATAAATCAAAATTAAAAACAATCAAGTTATTATGGAGAAGCCGCTTTACACTTGACAAAATGAAAATGAATTTTAATGATGAATAGCAGTTATTCCAAATATTTAGTAAGAGTTGTACACAGTATATTTAAAATATTTGACCTGATAAATGCTAAGACTGAAAGGGGTTACTGAGTGTGATAGAATAAGAAAAAGAAAATGTTATAAAAGCTGGAAAACAATAAATGAACAGAAATTAAGTCGGCAACAGAAATTAAGTCGGCATCTGAATGTTTGAAAAAATAAACGTTAACTTCAAAACAAATAGACGGAATCAATAACTAAGAAGAGAAATTGTTAGCATTGAATTTGCTATTACATGTAGCCAGTTTCAGCTGTAAAATTATGGGACCTTGCCGCCAATCTAGTGCTGGCTTTAAATTAATAAATCTAGTTGTTAAAAAGAAAATCTCATCAAAACAATTAACAATTATTCAAAGAAAAGACAGCGAAGCAATGTTATGGCAGTGGGAATTGGCCGAAATGACAGGTTCGTATTGTATACACCCATTCTGGTATATTCAGCTTGAAACAAAATGACGGGGAATAAATTGCTGCTTCGTCAACGAAAAACAAAACTGCAACCACTTCAAAGGGTGAACAAAACCCGATAATCTCTTCAAGGAAACAACGAAACATAAATCAAAATCGCCATTTCTTCTCATGCAGACAGACAGAATATAAACTTTGCAACAACTCGGCGAGAATAACCTCAAACCGAAATTTCATTATCTTCTTCAAATTGATAAATGATGAACTTCGTCTCCGTTTGTTAAATTGACGAGAATATAAACTAGACCCAAATTGACACTGCAAAATGACAGACATCAACATGTATATATAAAATATACAATTATATTTTATTCGCTCTTCAATGACTTGGCGTAGAGTCGGGGGTTTGACTGGTCGGATGTAGCACACGCGCATGCCACTGCGCCCGGTTTCTGTGCTCTCAACTCAACTGCTGTCTGCAAAATGCTCTCCGACAACTGACGTCACTTAAATAAGCTTCACTAATACCTGCCCTTGTACACTGTCACGGCTTTTTTTATCCTGATCGTCAAAACAAAATTAAAACTAGACATTTTCACACTCGCTTAACATCTCCCTGCGTCTCCCAGTGCAAATTACATTTCTTGGCAAAATTCCACACCAACCCAAAAATGTACAACATTATGGTTTATACCATTGCAGATTGCTTTCGCAAGAATCTTTAAATACATAAGAGAAATACAAGACCAGATATGGACGCAATATTTAATGTTTGTAAGGATGATAGACATAAATGTGTAAGATGCGCTTTCGGCGGAGTAATGATTGGCATGCTTGATTATTACGATTCTTCATCATTAAAACTTATTTTCATTTTGTCAAGTGTAAATCAGCTTCTCCATAATAATTTGATTATTTTTCATTTTTATTTATTTATATGTCGCAGAACCTGTCAAAACTCAATAATATATCGGTTTTGTTGTCTTCGCTACTTCAACTGGAAAGTTTTATTTTTCAGCTTTTGACTAACTTTGATTCAGTTTGGAGATTACTTATGACACTGAGTGCTTCATAATTTTGGCTTTGTGGCAAATATAAGCTACACTCTCAAATAGTTTTGAATGTGTAACGTAGATTCTGGTGAAAAACAACATCTAGCTGAGACAACAGATATAAACTTACTACTAACAAAAGTTGACATTGATTCAATACACACTTTCGACAACATGTCGGTCGAAGATTCTGACCAGGTAATGAGTTTCTATAATAAAACTAATTCAAACAAATATATACATAGCAAAAATAACCCCCAAATCAATAAAAAAAAAAACAAACAAAATACGTTCTAATATCGATAAGCTCGACAAATCAATACCTTTTCCCAAAATAGAAACATCACGTTGCCTAATCGATTCAAGATGAAAGGGTAACTGTCTCTCGTTAGGCTTGGGTAATTTGCTTTGTTCAAAGGTGAGATGTGGCTATATTTCCGGTGAAACTTTTAGCAGATTGACGAAACAGCGACAGTTTTGAAAGGTCAGATTGACAACGGATTCGATATTTTGTCGTTTATTTTTTCCATATTCTAGAAAAAGAAATCATTATTATGGAACGACCAACCTGTAATAACAATTGGAAAAAGAGAAAAAATGGTTTCAACCAGCGATATGGAGAATATGCTCACACTCTTGAAGATCACTCGACTTATACAAAATTGAAAGGAAAGTAAGCAGTAACATAAACGTGATATGAAGAAGGAGAATATAATTCCGATAGATCTTAAAGTTAAAAGACACTCGGATAAGAAATATGTCATGCACAAGTTTTGTGCAAAGGTCAACACAATATTTTAAAAAGTGCTAAAAAAAGTAGAGCGATTAATATCTATTAAGAATTAATAACATATACGTATATAAATCTAAAATTATTTATAAATGAAACTTTGTCTTTGTGTGTGTGTCTCTGTGTGTGTGTGTGTGTGTGTCCGTTATCTATATACTCCGAAACCGCTGAACCGATTATCTTGAAAATTTACACAGTTGTACTATAAGCGTCTGCGAGTGTTCTTAGCTAGGTTTTGTGTCGAGGTACCCCCGATAAATATCGAAAATTGATAATCGAAAAAATCGGGTTATGGAAGGAGTGGTCCGATTTTAATCAAATTCGATAAAGACATAAGAAACGATATTCAGAAGTTTCAAGGTTGCAGTTCTTACAATAGTGCAGAAAATCGATAATATATATATATATATATAAAACGCAATATATATATATATATATATATATATATATATATATATATAAGGCAAGATGTTTATGTGTGTGTGTGTGTGTCTGTTTATCTGCCTGTATGTCTGTATTTTTTTCAGCCCTTTTATTTTAGTCTTTGCTTTGGGTTTGGCTCTAAGTAGGTATAATTGTAGTTCTTAGTCTCAGCCATGATACCATTTACTCAAAGAAGTTATTTAGCCTTCAAAATTCAGTTTACTCGGAAAAAAACTTATTTGATATCGATACCAGTCGCTTTAACTGTAAACAATTATTGCTTTTTAGTCTTTCGTGCCAACGTCCAAAGAGTCTGAGTTCCAGGACCATGGATTAGTTTAAAATCTTTCATTACACCCGAACAACGCCAGGCTATACTGCTAGTATGCTATAATATCACAACAAAAGTAGCCATTTTGTTTTGACACTATCTGTGTTCTATTAAATGTTTGTGTATATTTCCAGTTGAAGACTTTTAAAAGGTTCAAAACTAGCCCAAGCGCCTTAATCAGGGAGGCATTGTTACAGAGACAGTGTGGACCCATCACAATAAAGTAATTTCTAATTTGAAGAATATGAGAACCGACTCTAAAAACTATTCATTAAAGAATTGATATTAATATTTGATTGAAATAGCCAAGTATATACGCACACAAATATATATTACATGTATATACGCACACAAATATATATTACATGTACAGATGAATATACGCACGTATATTCATACAATATATACATACAATTTTTTTAGTAATAATTAATGGGTGATCAGTTTCTTACTTCATAATAATAGAAAATCGATCCGCCACTTTATGTCCACTAGAAGTTTTAAATATTTTTCCAACTATTATATTCAGTCAGTCAGTTAAGTGCCATACGTGATACACGCTTGGGCGATCATGTCTCAAAAGAGATATGACTGACTGAGCAAAAGATTATCCCAGAGTAAGTTGGTATTGCTTTCTGCGGTAGACTGGTTTTCAGCCAAGTCCATAGAACCCAATCTATCCTGTTATTCGACTCATAGCTAGAGGGGGAAGAGATGTATAATGTTATTAAGTAGTAATTAGTGGGGGATCAGTTTATTACTTCATGACAATAGAAAGCCGATCTCCTACTTTATGCCCAGTAGAAGCCTTAATAATGATTCCAACTATAATATTCAATCAGTCATTTAAGTGCCATACGTGAAACACGCTTTGGGCAATCATGTCTCGAAAGAGACATGACTGACTGGCCAGAAGATTATCTCACAGTAATTTGCCATTGCTTTCTGCGGTAGACTGGTTGCCGACCAAGGCTATAGAATCCAATCTGTCCTGTTATTTGATTCATAGCTAGAGGGAAGCTAGAGGGATTTCGGCAAAGAGAAAATTACGAACGTAATAAATGAAATCCACAACAGTAGTGTAATACCAGATGTCCTAATTTTCACAGCTCTGCATAAGAAGTGCAATTGAATCCAAACTCCACAGAACAATCGGTTCGATGAGTCACATAACGAAACTCATGGTCCGAATCCTGGTGAATAAAAGGAGAATCAGACCGAAAATAGGCCAAAAACAGTGCGGTTTCGTCAAAGAAATTGGAACAATGAATACGATATTTATGCTTAGGGTGTTATCAGAAAAAGCGATACAAATAAAAAAGAACGTTTGCCTATGTTTCGTAGAATATGACGAGGTGTTCGACAAAATAAGCCACAAAGAATTGATGGAGATGCTCATTAGCCACGACATGTTTGGGAAAGACATTAGAGTTATTAAGTTCTCTACTGGCAGCAAACCGGCTACATACGGACAGGTAACGAATTCAGCATATATACAAAGATAGAAAAGGGCGTAAAACAAGGATGTCTCTTTTCACCAGATTTATTCAACTTGTACAGCGAGTATATTCAGAAAACACTTGAAGTTATGCCAGGATTTGTCATCGGCGGTCACAATCTGACCAACATAAGACACGCAGATGGTACAGTACAGTGTCAACACGAAAAGAAAACTACAAGATCTCCTAAAAAGATAGACGAGGAAAGTCGAAAAAAAAGGACTAAAAATAAACTACAAGAAAATCGAATGTATGGTCATCAGCAAACAAAGAAGCCCAAAATGCCAATTACGTGTAGGGATTACTAAAATCAAACATGTAGAAAAGATTAAATATCTAGGAAATGTTTTAACGAAAGACGGAAAGTGCGACACTGAGATCCGAAGGAGAATTGGCATGGCAAAAAACGAATTCCAACAGCTAAGTAAAGTATTAAGAGACAGGAAAATTTTGCTAGAAACAAAGGAGAGAGTACTGGATTGCTATGTGATGCCTGTTCTTGTTATGGTGAAACACACCTATTCCTCAGATAATGAACTCTCCCTCCTATATTAATAAGAGTTTAACAGGAATTAACGGAAGAAGTACTTGAGAAGTTCATAGGAGTTCTTCAGAGTTCTATTGGAGTTCAGTAGAACTACTAGTCAGTTCCTAACATTTTGAGTATGCTAAGTCGATTAGCAACCGAGATAGCACGGTAATAAGCTTCAGTGCAGAAAACTACTCCACAACATTTCTTCAATAAAGCAGCGAATGCTAGACAATATTATTAAAGATGAAGAAAAAAGAAACTTGAAGCAACTGAAATGTGGTTCTACAGAAGGATGCTGCGGATAACATGAATCGAACCTGTGAGCAATGATAACGTTTTCGAACAGATGGAGACGGAAAGAAAATTAATACTGAGCGTCAGAAAATGACAGCTTAACTCCATGAGACATGTGATAAGGAAAGAAGGCTTTGAGAATCTGATACGAACAGGTCAGATAGAGGGAAAGAGAGACGGGGTGCAGTGTGTTTTTATTTTTTCAGTTTAGCCCCTATTCATAGTAAATTAACTATAAATATATGTGCACGAAATTTGCTATAAATATATATGTAAATTAATATGTACTAAATTTAAATATATATGCAAATTAACTATAAATTTATAAGCACTGAATAAGCTATAAATATATATGTAAATTAATTATAAATTTATATGCACTAAATTTAAATATAAATATATGCGTACTGTTTGGACAATTTACAACTGAGAGGTTAGAAAATGATTTTGGTGCGATGGATGAAATGTCGTCTAAATGAGGCCAAACTGAAAATAACGCTGGCATCTCATTTGAACAGATATGCAGGGTGCGATGGATGAAATGTCGTCTAAATGAGGCCAAACTGAAAATAACGCTGGCATCTCATTTGAACAGATATGCAGGGTGCGATGGATGAAATGTCGTCTAAATGAGGCCAAACTGAAAATAACACTGACAACTCATTTTAACAGATATACAGGGTGCGATGGATGAAATATCATCCAAATGAGGCTAAAATGAAAATAAAAATGATATCTCATTTGAAGATATATATTTACCAAAATCATGCGTGTGCGCTGTATGAATTTTTGACTAAATGAAGCCAAAAAATAAAACAAAAAACACACTATCATCTCATTTTACAGAAATACATGATGCGATAGATGAATTGTCGTCTAAATGATGCCAAAATGAATATAACACTGACATCTCATTTTAACAGATATACAGGATGCGATGGACGAATTGTCCTCTAGAAAAAGCCAAAATGAAAATTAAACTGATATCTCATTTGAACAGATATACAGAGTGCGATAGATGAATTGTCGTCTAAATGAGGCCAAAATGAAAATAAAAATGATACATTTAACAAAATTATACGAGGTGCGATGTATGAATTTTTGTCTAAATGAAGCCAAAATGAAAATAACACAGCCATCTACTTTTAACAGATTTACAGGGTGCGATGGATGAATTGTCGGCCAAAATGAAAATAACTATATTATCACTTTTTAAGAGATACATTTAACAAAATAACAAAAAATATCTTAACATACTAAAGAGTAATTTTATTCAATAAAATCACTATTGGATCTATCTACCGGATCCAGACGCTTTCTGAATCTCCTGCAGCTCTTCTAGGCAGACTCCTCTTTAATTTGGCGAATTCTGCTATAACATTTTTCTTCTGTTTTTCTTTAATGTGACAAGTAGTTTGTATTTTTTTGGCGTGGGCGGGGTTCGCTCAACAATATAAGTGGTAATATTGTCACAGATATTGTTTGACAGCCATCACTGGGTTCTCCTACCTGTGAGACATGGTGCAGACATAGTTTTCAAGTAGCCAACCACTTGATCCATGGCAGCACTGCCTACTCAAGGCACTTGATGTACACCACCGTGTTGATTCTGAAGCGCTCAACAACTGTTTCAGGTTTTTCAGAAATGTCGTTCCTTCCTTATTACAATTTAAGGCTTTCAACTCTTTCCGAACCCAAGGGCAGCCCAATATGCCAAATACAGGTCGGGGATACTAGAATCAAGCAGGTACAAAAATTTAAATACCTAGGAAGTGTTATAACAGAAGACGTAAAGTGCGACACAGAGAACCGAAGACGAATTGGCATGGCGAAGGAAGCATTCCAGAAGTTTCGTAAAGTATTAACAACAATTTCGCTCGAAACAAGAAAGGGAGTACTGTATTGCAATGTGTTGTCAGTTCGTCAATATTGTAGTGAATGCTGGACAATACCATCAAAGATGAAGGAAAAACTTGAAGCAACTGAAATGTAATTCTACAGAAGGATGCTGCGAATATCACGGATGGAGCATGTGAGCAACGATGGGACCTAGAAATGATGGAAACAAAAAGGAAATTAATACTGAGCATGCAATGAGGAGGTAGCGCTTGGAGAACCTGATACTAACAGGCCAGATGCAGGGTTAAAGAGAGGTAAAAGCAACGGATAACACATTGGAAGGACCTAATCAGGTGGATGATGGAACGAGGGTTCCATGGTGAAACAGAAGAAGGCGTGCTAAGAGCCACCAGGGATAGGGAGACGTGGAAAACCACGATAGCCTACGTCCTGAAAGGACAGGGCACATAGAAGAAGATATATGCAAACTGTTTATAATAAATTATAATGTGGTGGATTAATTCTATATTATAATCAATACATAAACTGATCCCTCATTTTGTGGTCATGCTAGTTCTATACATTTATAGTCTAGATTTATGGGCTTGAGCTAGTGGAAGCTCGCCTTCTCCTGTTACACCATGCAACTCTCGTTCCAAGAGCCACCAGGGATAGGGAGACGTGGAAAGTCATGATCGCCTACGTCCTGAAGGGACATAGAAGAAGAAGAATGTTGACCTGACATTATTCTTTAAATAATCTTTCAAGATTATTTCAACGTCTAAATTATGCCTGTCAATATTGTTTCGCAGTTTTTCAACATGTAAAGAACGCGTGTCAATATTATTTCAGTATTTTTTCAATATTTTTTCAACATGTAATATAAGCGTGGTCATATTCTTTCAATATTTTTTAGCATATGAGGAACGTGTGTAAATATTATTTACAATATTATTTTAATATTTTTCAACATGTAAAAATGTAGTGTCATTATCCTTTTCAATATATATTTTCAAAAAACGATAAAACTGTCTGAAGTGACCAAATATTTAAACATCAGAAGTTAAGATGTTTTGGCCTTCGTATTTTGGGATGCGCAATGTATTTTGTTCATCGATTACCTTGAGAAAGGAAGAACCATCAATAGCTAATATTATATAGCATTATTGGTGCGTTTGAATGAAGAAATCACCATAAAACGGCCAAAACGAAAAAGAAAAAAGCTATTTTTCACCAAGACAGCGCACAGTGTAACAAGTCAATCGCAACGGTGGCAAAACTACATGAATTGCACTTCGAATTGCTTGCCCATCCACCCTATTCTTTAGATCTGGCCTCCAGTGACCACTGGCTGTTTGCAGACCACAAGAGATTTGGCTCCAATGAAAAAGTTATTTCTGAAAATACTGAGGTGTATTTTTAAGCCAAAGATAAATCGTTCTATAAAAAAGTCACCGATTTGTTAGGGAAGCGTTGAAATCCGTGCATCACCCTAAAATGAAACTATGTTGACGAACAAAGTCGAATTTTGCCTAAAAGTTTTTGTTTTAAAAGTTAGGTCAGGGATTTACTGAGTGGTGTGCTATTTCAAAATTTCAACATTATGTTTATCATAACCATTAGTGGAAATTTTGCTTAATATTGGACAATGGCAACAAAAAAATATATATATTTGTTCTATTTATTTAATTTTAGACACATGTTATTATTAGAGACTACAGAAATCACGTACCTCTATAATTTCCTACAGCCAACTTCAACACGGAAATTTTTTTGTTTGTTCTTTTTTAAAACCCACGCCTTAAGTTTCCAGCACTAGTTTCACAATCTGGCCATCATCGTTGTTATCATCGTGTGAGTTCAACAAGATGAACAACCTTCCTCTGGGCACATCAGTTGACCAGATCTGTTCTTTGTTTAGTTGATATTTGAAATCATTTAAGGCAAGAAAGTCAGTCTACTGTCATCTCTAATTATGTATTGGATTAGCTTTTAGTTTTAAGATTTTTTTTGTCAGAGCTTAGGTTATAATTCTTCTACTTTTATATTTTTGTATCGCTGTTTAGTTCTTTCCCCTGCTCTTTGCTAACATTATTGAAATTATTTCTCTACTTGATTATACTTTCAGTTCCTTCCTATCAAACAACAGTGTGTCTTTTGAGAAAATATTCTATAATGTAGACACCTTTTCACGCCCAACTTTATCATCATTGGTTATTTTCATAGTTTGAGTTTTTTTTTTTAAGAGGAATGTATACTGTTACGTCGGATAATAGAATTATGTGAAACAATACAAAACAACGTAATAGTATAAAAGTAGGTGTATTGACAGGAAAGAGAAGTATTTACAAGAGGTGAGGATTAGTAGAATACAGAACAAGGTAATTAGTATAAGTATCATTGTAGAAACATGATAGATTGACTAGTAGAACACTTCCGGTGCAATACCGGAAATACCCGACGGACTCGCTCGACTTCCTTCCTCGAGGTATAATCACTACTATTTTATATAGTGATTCGAATAGTCCATTTCCGTGGAAAGGTGGAGAGCGCCCCAACATATATATATATTGTTACATCGGGTAACATAATTATGTGAAATAATGCAAAACAACGTAATAGTATAAAAGTAGGTGTATTGACAGGAAAAGAGAAGTATTTACAAGAGGTGAGGAATAGTAGAATACAGAACAAGGTAATTAGTATACAGTATCGTCGTAGACACGTGAGAGATTGACTAGTAGAACACTTCCGGTGCAATACCTGAAATACCCGACTTACTCGAGGTATAATCACTACTATTTTATATAGTGATTCGAATATTTTTATTTAGTTGCATATCAACACCCCTATGGGTTATTTAACGCCAAAATCTAAATATTTTGAACATAATTTTATGGTTTCAATTACAGATAAAATGTATTACTGATCATTTTGCTTTCAAAATGTGTTGTTGATAATTTGACTATAAATACATTCCTTGTCAAAATCCTAAAACCAGATACAAAAGGGTTAAAGAGAATATAAAATACTGTTACTTTAATCGAAATATATTTGCGAAGCATTTCCATTTGATTAGAAAATGTAGTTTATTAACAAACAAGTAAAAGTTTTAATCCTTTAATTGATTAATTTAAACAAACTGTTACGTCGGGTAACTGAATTATGTGAAATAATCCAAAACAACGTAATAGTATAAAAATAGGTGTATTGACAGGAAAGAGAAGTATTTACAAGAGGTGAGGATTAGTAGAATACAGAACAAGGTAATTAGTATACAGTATCGTCGGAGATACGTGATAGATTGACGAGTAGAACACTTCCGGTGCAATACCGGAAATATCCGACTGACTCGCTCACTCGACTACCTTCCTCGAGGGATAATCAATACTACTTTATATAGTGATTCGAATACTCCATTTTCGTTGAAAGGTGGAGAGCCGCCAACATTTACCATAGGCGTGTCCAATCAGAAAGAGTAGCTTTAATTCTGCTCTTTCTAGCTTAATTTAAGCCCAATAACATTCTTTTTTTCCATTTGATTACGTGCTGCTTTTACTAATGATGGGCTTCTTGCCCTTCTGCCTCCCCAGATTTGACGTAACCAAATGCTGCTACTCAGCATTCACATAGGATCAAATCTGAGAAAGGCTTAAACGGGTTTTATCCAAATGCTTTTTTTTTCTCAGCATTTTGTATTACCTTTGCAATATTGCGAAAAATACGTGACGCCATTTTTTTTTTTTTTTTTTTGAGCACTCAATTTCCTCGCAACTTTAACCTCTGGAGGATTGTCACGAATTTAAACGGACATTGACTCTATCAACATCATGACTATAAAATATTTTCCTGCATTAAAAAAACAGTAAAAGTTACGATCCAGTCGTTCGATATAGACGGTAACTGAAGATCGATTTTCAATATTTTTTCAACATGTAATATAAGCTGGGGATGTGCGTTATGGTCCAGTGGATATCGGCTCGGAACAAGAAACCGGGGAGCTGAGTTCGAACTCCAGTTGAATTCATTGCATTCACTTACGCGCAAATACCCTTGGTTAAAGGTATTAATCCGTCTCTTCCTTCCAGTTATGGGTTAAATAACAGGACAGATTGGGTTCTATAGCCTTGGCTGGCAACTAGTCTACCCCAGAAAGCAATGGCAACCTACTGTGGGATAATCTTCTGCCCAGTCAGTCATGTCTCTTTTAAGACATGATTGCCAAAGCATGTTTCACATATGGCACTTAACTGACTGACTGAATATAATAGTTGGAATCATGATTAAGGCTTCTACTGGACATAAAGTGGGGGATCGGTCTTATATTTTTATGAAGTAATAAACTGATCCTCCACAAATTACTACTTAATAATATAATACATTTCTTCCCCCTCTAGTTATGAGTCAAATAACAGGACCGATTGGGTTTTATAGCCTTGGCCGGCAACCTACTGCAGGATAATATGCTGCCCAGTCAATTGTGTATCATTTGAGACATGATCATCCAAAGCATGTATCACATATGGCACTTAACTGACTGACTGAATATTATAGTTGGAATCATGATTAAGGCTTCTACTGGGCATAATGTAGGGGATCGGTTTTATTTTATTATGAAGTAATAAACTGATCCCCCACTAATTACTACTTGATAATATATCTCTTCCCCCTCTAGTTATGATTTAAATAACAGGACAGATTGGGTTCTATAGCTTTGCCAACCAGTCTTTTGCAGAAAGCAATGACAATCTACTGTGGGATAATCTTCTGAACAGTCAGTCATGTCTCTTTCGAGACATGATCGCCCAAGCGTGTTTCATGTATGGCATTTAACTGAATGAACATAAGCGTGGTCTTATATTCTTTCAATATTTTTTCGCATATAAATAAGGTGTGCAAGTATTTTTTACAATATTATTTTAATATTTTTCAGCATTTAGAAAAGGCGTGTCATTATCCTTTTAAATATATTTTCGAAAAACGATAATAAAGTGTTTACAAAACGATCAAAGTAGGAATTCTTGCTAAACCAGGATATAAGAGACCCAGATATAAGAGAATTTCTCTATGGTTCCAAATTACAGCCTGTGGTAATGTATATAAAATATATAATAATGTATATAAAATAGACCGAACCCCGATATAAGAGAACTTTATTCGGTCCCGACAACTCTCTTATATCAGGGTTACACTGTATTTTAAACTTCCATTAAATTTTTTATATTGTGAAAAGTCATTTGAAACACATCAGTCAATAAGTTCAGCGCCTGAAATATAGGTGATTCAACTAATAAAAAAATCATTTGATTTTGATGATGTAATAACCTCAAAATGGCAAGGGAGGATAGACGTTAAGAAAGAGCAAGGTCAATGATAAAATGGTTACAAAATTTGGGCCAAATCGTATTAATAATTTACAAATTACAGTTAAAGCTAATGTTGCAAATTTTTGAAGCAATGGGAAATCTGAATTTCGTGTGTTTTTTTTTTATAATCATTTCACCCCTAGCAAGGCATTCCATTGCCACTATAGCGCAGGGGGTTACATAGGGGAAGGTGCTGAGAGAGCGATTAGATATAGGAAATGTCAGAAGGATGGTGACAGACAAATAAGGAGGTACATAGGAAGAGTGTTTGAGAGAATGGGTGCGAGTTAGTGTGTTAGGAGGTGTCTATTGACCTTACATTTAAACTCCTGGAGATTGTAGCTGTCGCGGAAGCAATCATGTGTAAGGGAATTCCACAGGCAGGAAGTAAGAGAAAAGAAGCTGTTGGAGTAGAAATTGCGGTTAAAAGGAAAAATACTGTTCAAGCAAATCAAAGGCTTGATTCGAACTCTGCTCCGTCGGAAACAACGGTTAATAGGTGGTATGCTGACTTTAAACGCGGTCGTACAGACACAAATCTGCCTCCCCTGCTTTTACTTAACCAAATGCTGCTACTAACCATTCCCATTTGAGAAAGGCTTAAGCAGATTTTATCCAATTGCTTTTTTTTCTTAGCTTTTTTTGCATTCCCTTTGAAATAATACGATAAACACGTGATGGCATTTTGTTTTTATTTTTGTGCACCCAATTTCCTCGCAACTTTAACCTCTGGAGGATTGTCACGTATTTGAACGGACATTAATCTTATCAACATCGTGACTATAAACATTTTTCCTGCATTAAAGAACATAGTTGAAGTTACGGGCCTGTCGTTCGATATAGAGCACAACTGAAGATCAATTTTCGCTGAGAAAATCATTTTTATGTGATCACTTCATCTCTGTTCGATATTGGAAAATCTAGAAATACGTACTTCATATATTAGCAAGGCTTACGGCCATATCACGTTGAATACACCGGTCCTCGCTCGATCACCGAAGTTAAGCAAAGTTGAGCCTGGTCAGGACTTAGATGGGTGACCGCTTGGGAATACCAGGTGCTGTAAGCGTTTAGTGACGCTATGTGCGTTGTGGTGTAGTGGATATCGGCTCGGAAAGAGAAATCGGTGAGCCGAGTTCGAATTCCAGTTGAATACCCTGCATTCACTTAAGCACTGGTACCCTTGGGAAAAGGTATTAATCCGTCCCTTTCCTCCAGTTATGGGTTAAATAACAGGGTAGGACTTGGGAACCCTGCCCTTAAAAACAAATCCAAATGAATCTTGGTACTCGAAAAAAAAAATATTACTAGATACAAAACTTATATAAAAATAACAATAAATTGTTGAAAGAAAAACGTATTACCAGCAATAAATAAATAAAATTTAGATTTAAATTGGATTATTTATTTACCAAGTAATTTTGTCTATTTTGCTTTTTAAATATTCCCAGATTTGACTTCAACCATTCTATACCAGTCAGTTAATGTGTTAAAATGCCACTATTCCGTAAAATTTTACTGAAATGTGGTTCTACCGGAGGATGATGTGGATACCATAGACAGAAAATGTAAGTAAAGGAGAGGTTTTGGAGAGGATGGGCATGAAAATACAAAAAAAGATCAGCAAAAGTAGTTTCTGCAACATGTAGTGTCATGGGCTCTTACCTCCAGAGAGAGAGAGAGAGAGAGAGAGTCATACTAACACCTTCCACTTTTTGTATTGTTGTTTCTTGTTAACATATATTTTTTTTTATTTCTACCTTTGTGGTCGTTTTGTTCTTTTCGGACCTTAACCTGGTCCATAACATGGAATGAGGAAGGAAGGCTTGGAGAACCTATTGCTCACTAAACGGTCAGAGTCAAAGCCAATGCTGAATGATCTCTTCAAAGATGAAGAGAAGACTCTAAGCAAAAATAATGTGCTTCTACAGAAGGATATTGAGGGTTATATGGACTGAACGTGTGAGATTTTTGAGAGAATAGAAAAAAAAGAAAATTATACTTAACATCAGAAAGGCAAAGTTGAAGTTTCTGACACACGTAATGAAAAAGAGGGCTCAGAGAATCTGATGCTCTCAGGGAGGATAGACGGTAAGAAAGACAGTGGATGGCAGAGCACGGTCAATGATAAATAACAAGAGAAACTTTATTAAAAGATACAAGGGGCAGGAAGATGTGTGGGCCATGATCGCCTACCTCCTGGAAGGGAAATGGTATATAAAAGAAAAAATATGAGTTTACGATAATTTTGATATTACTTTTGATAGGAGCAGCAAAAATGTTTATGAGGAAACAATAACCTATATTATGGAGAGTTCGGATCTTGCTGAGAGCCATTCAGTTAAAAGTAAAAATTAAAAATTCATCCTTAATAATGTCTATGTAAATGCGCTTATCTCCCGTTGGTCGAAGTAAGTCACGTGGTCACATGACAGTCGCTTCGTGATATTACTCCAGATAGCGACCCAAGCGCGAGTAAGGAGACTTTTTTTTAATCATATCACAGCGAGCAAGGCGGTAACGCCACTGAAGCGCAGGGGGCTACGTAGGAGTGAAAAGATTGGAAAAGAGAATGCCGGAAAGCACACCCTAAACAGGAAACAAGAGATGAGCCTCTTAACCTGTTCAATAGACGTGGGTGGAGTGTGAACAGGGCGATAGTTTAGTCTATCTACTCCAATTGAAAAAAAAAAAGAAAAGAGAGAAAAGACGGGAAAAGAGAAAGCCGGAAAGCACACCCTAAACAGGAAACAAGAGATGAGCCTCTTAACCTGTTCAATAGACGTGGGTGGAGTGTGAACAGGGCGATAGTTTAGTCTATCTACTCCAATTAAAAAAAAAAGAAAAGAGTAAAAAGTTTGGAAAAGAGAAAGCCGGAAACTTTCGGCGAACAGCAATCCCTGGGTCTTTCACCTTGGAAGTCCAGGCTAAATCTAAATTTATCTGCAGCTTCCAGTCGCACTCTTCTGGGATCCTGGCTTATCCTACGAGAAATAGATGAATCCGGCCCCTCTAATTCTGAAATCAGAACAATGGTCTTTCCTGACCAGAAGTAACTTCAAACTACACTAACGACCATAATTATTAGGCTACCCCAGTTTTGTTTTTTTTTAAAAAAATGGTGTATTTCATAATATTTTTAGTATTTATTGCCAAGTACTAAATATACATACACATATAGTGTTGAATTGTGATAATGTTTAGCACCAAGATTTTTTTTCTTTTCGGTAGTTTATATATATATATATATATATATATAAAATAAATTTTCAATATTCAAAAATGTTGAAAGAACATTTCGATATAAAATCCCTAAGAGAGATTTTCTCTTTTCCAATCTTCTCACTTTTTTTTTTCAATTGGAGTAGATAGACTAAACTGTCGCCCGTTTCACACTCCACCCACGTCTATTGAACAGGTTAAGATGCTCATCCCTTGTTCCCTATTTAGGGTGTGGTTTCCGGCTTTCTCTTTTCCAATCTTTTCACTCCTATGTAGCCCCCTGCACATCAGTGGCGTTACCGCCTTGCTCGGGGTGATATGATTATAAAAAAAAGAAAAAAAAAGTGAATAATTCTAAATGAAAATAGAATGTTTTTTTTGTTATTACTTTGCAAAATTTTACAAGGCAAATGGCAAGAATTTACCCATCGCACCCTGTAGATTTTATATATATATATGCTACCGGCTATAATTATTAAGCCTCAGTTTATTTTAAAAGAAATAATATATTTCATATTATTTTAGTGTTTATTACCAAGTGGATGATTCGAAATGAAAATAGAATTGTTTCTTTGTTATTATTATTTGCAAACGTTAAGGAAGCAAAGATAAACTCGTCCGAAGCACCGTAAATGTTCTTCATTCTTTCATTGATGAAATTGCAATATAGGTAATTATTAAATATAGGTAATTATTAAATATAGGTAATTATTAAATATTATGTTATTGTGCAGTATTAACAAAAGAACCATTCTATTTTCATTTACAATCATTCACGTCAAATAAATTCTAAAAAGTGGTATGAAATACATATTTTTTTTAAAACACTGGGTTGCCTCAGACGTTTACAAACAAATGTCCAGTTTGTAAGCTCCGGAGAAACCAAAGGTTAAGGAATTTGATGAACTGGTGGGAATAATGAAAAACTACTTTAATCCGAACTAAATTTTATACAAGAATCCGCTAGCCAGGCGAGTCAATTCCAGACTTCTTCGATGTACCCTGTCTCTTCAGGACGTAGGCGATCATGTCTTTCCACGTTTCCCTATCCCCGGTGGCTCTTAGCACGCCTTCTCCTGTTACACCACCCAAAGCACGCTCTGCCATCTACTAGCTCAAGTCCATAAATCTAGACTATAAATGAATAGAAACTAGAATGGCCACAAAATGAGGGATCAGTTTATGTATTGATTATAATTAGAATTAATCCCCCACTTTATATCCACATTGCAATTTCTTATAAACGGTTTGCATATCTCTTCTTCTAAGTGCCCTGTCTCTTCAGAACATAGGCGATCATGGCTTTCCACGTCTCCCTATCCCTGGTGGCTCTTAGCACGCCTTCTCCTGTTACACCATCCAACCCCCGTTCTGTCATCCACTAGCTCAAGCCCATAAATCTAGACTATAAATGAATAGAAACTAGCATGGCCACAAAATGAGTGATCAGTTTATGTATTGATTATGATATAGAATTAATCCCCCACTTCATAGCCACATTGCAATTTCTTATAAACGGTTTGCATATCTCTTCTTCTAAGTGCCCTGTCTGTTCAGGATATAGGCGATCATGGCTTTCCACGTTTCCCTATCTTTATCGATAATGGGATTGAAAACCTTGGAAAAAAATAAACACGAAATTAAGGCTGGCGCACACAAAAATACGACTCAAGACCCATACAAAGTATTGTATCAATGTGATATGACAAACTAAAGTCCCAGTGCAGTTGGGCAGCCATCACGTGGAACCACCTTTGATTGTGGTGGAGGGGGACTCGCCCACCCTTCTGGAGAGAAATTGGTTGCAACACTGCCGTGGAAAGAGATTTTCAGAGTACAGTTAGTGAGTGAAGCAGACCAAGACAAATTAAAAGAGATACGATCAAAATATGAGGCTGTGTTCGACGGAAAGTTAGGGAAAGTGAAAGGAACGAAGGCCATTTGGTTTGTAGACCCAGTGGCAAAACCCAGATATTTCAAACTAAGGTCAGTACCTTATATGTTAAAAAAGAAAATTGAAAATGAATTGGATAGACTGAAAGAACAAAGAACTATTTCACCCGTTGAATTTTTTGAATGAGCCAATAGTACCCATTTAGTACCCATTTTCACACCAATAGTACCCATTTTCAAATCAGATCAGGCAGTTCGGATTTGCGGTGATTATAAAGTGACGATCAACCCAGTTTCCAAACTGGATAAATATCTAATACCGAAAACAGAGGATCTCTAAGCAACATTGAGAGGAGGTGAATCCTACACCAAGTTAGATTTGAGTCAAGCATATCAGCAATTAAAAATTAAAAATTAACCACCATCAACACGCACAAAGGCCTGTTCACATACAATAGGTTATGCTATGGTTTGAAATCAGCCTCCGGAATATTTCAGAGAACGATGGAAAATATTTTGCTTGCAAGGCATTGAAAATGTAATTGTTCGAATTGATGACAATAAACAAAGAATAATATTTAGTGGGTATATATTTTGCACGTGCAATGTAATTTATTTTTTGGGGCGGGTAAAAATTCTTTCCATGTTATGTTTAAACAATGAAACTGATTTCTCTGGGCCCAGATTTAGGGGTCATACCAATAAAACATGTGATCTCGATAAGGATCAAACATTTATTTTCTAATATTTATTTATTTGATTTTATTTTTTTTATAATCTTGTGGCCCCAAGCAAGGCATTTTGCTGCCACTGTTGTGCAGGGGGTTACATAGGAGGAAAGTTATGAGAAAGAGTGACAGGTTACAGAGAGTATCAGGAAGAGAGTATGAGAAGGAAGAGAATAATGATGAGGTGGGGTGGACGAAAAAAAGCATGAGGGAGGATGTAAGTTAGTGAGACAGGAGGTGACAATTGACTTTACATTTGAATTCTTGAGGATTGTAGTTGTCAGGAAAGCAAATATGCGGAAGAGATTTCCACAGGCGGGAAGTGCGAGAAAAGAAGCTGTTGCAGTAGAATTTACGTTTACAATTTATCGGTTTCACAGTAAAAGGGTAAGACCTAGTTGCTAATCTGGTGGCTGGAGGAAATTCAAATATAGAGGGCACCAGTGAGCTAAGTTTATCGGAGCAGAAGACATGAAAGTATTTGTAGAAGAGACACAGGGGAGCCACACTGCGTCGGTGAAATAGTGACTGTATCCTAGCTGCCAAGTCGGGATCGATCATGTTAAAGATTCTCCGTTGGATTTCTTCAAGGACACCTAGGTGGATAGCAGGAGCACCCGACCAGATATGACAGTAGTATTCAATGCACGGGCGGATGGTAGATTTGCATATGTGCAGGATGGTTTCGGACGGGAAAAACTTACCTTCACAGCGAACCGACTTTCTTAGCAGCGGATTTAGCTATGGATTCTATATAGTTCTTCCACTTGAGGTTTAATGTGAGAGTTAATCCGACGAGGCGCAGTGTTTTACTTTCAGGGAGAGAAACCTGATCCATGTCAATGGGCGGGAGGAACGGTTGTCTGTAATATCAGAGAATCCATCACTTTACTCGACAATGGGAAACATTTACCTGCATAAGAAATGAACGTAAACAAAGAATTTTTAAAAAGCTTTTAGGATTTTTAAAAAGATTGTTGTTTTTTATTTATTTATCCGACTTATAAATATATAACTAATTTATTTGCAGGCTTTTTCAACAACTGGTCTCATGATAGGGGATATGTTACCAGGTACCTAGGTGAAAACGATAGTCTTCCCTCTGAAAAAACGATTGAGGAAGTGACTCATTCTCCGTATAAATTTCTGGAATATGTTCACAACAGTAGTCATGCCTTTGTTGGAGGTGACATGCAAGACCCCCGCGTTTCTCCCAGCGATCCTGTTTTTTGGGTCCTCCACTGCTTTTACGATCTGGTTTGGCAGCAATACATCGAAAGGATCAATGGAGCCGGGCAAAATCTCCAAAGAACTTATCCAGAAAGTCGCGTTTATCCTCTTCGTAGGTCTCTAAGTCTAATGCCTTTGACAATAGGCGGGGCCCTGAACGCAAGCTTTCTTCTCAGTAAGCATATATATCGATACGCAGCCCGGCCCACCTGCTCTGAGACCAAGTCTGACAACGGATGCACTTCGAAATATCTTGAATGCGATCGCAACAGAGGCGTCTGCAGGCCAAAGATTCGAGTCTGCGACGATGAAGAAGGTCCGAACATGGTAACGTTTTGCGACACGGTCAACTGTACATCAATGTGGCAACAAATAGACATTACAATCCGTGCTAATTTTATTTACAAGAAACCACAATGCCCTCAGTTGTGCTCGAACGCTGTTCAGATCAATGTCTATAGCCGCGGTCGGAGACAACGGACGGTGTTGGTAAATGATTTTGTAACGAACCGAACCGGAATTAGGCTTAAAGTTATGACTAAACCGGGTTTGTTATCAAAATTATATGTACTGGACAGTTGTGCAAATCTGTGTGATTGTTATTTCCTTACTGAGGGTAAATACACAGCGTGTGATCCGAAGACAATCTATAAATGGTGGCGAGCAAACGATAAAAAATATCTACAGAAACAGCTGACCGGGGGATCTAATCGAACGATGTTTGCCTTTGAATGTAGAATAGCGAGAGCCTGACGTTAAAAAAAACGTCTGTGCACGGTTGGAGAAGCCATAATATCATTTTTTTTCTTAAGTAAAAATAGAAAAAAAAAAGAAAGGCAATTATATTAGCAAAATGTTCAATAAAATATATCGTTGTAAATAGCGTTGTAAACGATACTGCGTGACAAAAAAATTATTTGATTGTTTCGGATGAAGAGAAATCAATAAATTCGGACGGAAGGTAAGAAACATAGAATATGTACAGCACTGTGCAATAGTATCTGGATAAGAACTATTCTATATTTTACGAGGAATATTGACAGAAATTAAAAAATTTAATTAAAGTATTTTTTTATTTGATTTACTTAACAAATGCTTAAACAAGAAAAATAGTTGTTACAAAATAAATTTAATATTTAATATAATAATCATTTGCTTTAAAATAATAAAATAATTGTGACAATTTACCAATCGCACCTAGTATATATATATATATATATATATATATATATATATATATATATATGCAGTACTGTGCAGAATTATTAGGACAAGAACTATTTTTTACGAGGCATACTGACGGAAAATAAAAAATTTAATTAAAGTAAAATTATTTGATTTACTCATCAAATGCTTTAACAATAACAAAATACTTGTTACAAAATAAATTTAATATTTGCTATAATAGCCTTTTGCTTTGATCACAGTCTTCATTCTGTCAGGCATTGACATCACAAGCTTCTTCAATGTATTTAATGGTATCTCCTGCCAAGCAGCTTGTATTTTTTCCAAAGTGTGTCCTGCGAAGTAACATTAAATTTATCAATTTTTATTCAAAATATCCCATAGATGTTCAACAGGATTGAGATCAAGGCTTTGTGAGGGTCAATTCAAATTCCGAAACCTTCGTTCCACTTCCTTTTTACTTAAATAATTCTGACAAAGGTTTGGCTTTTCACCCTGTACTTGAATTTCAATGATATTTTCATGAAAATTACGCCTGATGGACCAGGCTTGCCTCCCAGAGAGTAAAACACGACATCTCCTTGGTCTCACTCTTTCAGCGGACCTCAAGTGGAATGACTATATCGAATCCATTGCTAAATCCGCTGCTATGAAAGTCGGTTCTCTGTGCAGGGCCCGGAGGTTTTTTCCGTCTGAATCTATCCTGCACATTTATAAATCTACCATCCGCCCGTGCATTGAATACTGTTGCCATATCTGGTCGGGTGCCCCTGCTATTCTCCTTGGGCTTCTGGACAAGGTACAGCGGAGGGTCTGTAATGGGATCGATACCTTCTTAGCAGACCGCCTGCAGTCTCTCTCTCACCGGCGCGACGTGGCTTCCCTGTGTCTCTTCTATAAATACTTTCACGGCTTCTACTCCGATGAACTTAGATCACTGGTGCACCCTAGGTTCGAATTTGCACGAGATACTAGATTAGCAACTATATCCCACCCTTTTACAGTGAAACCGATAAAATGCAACCGCAACTTCTACTCCAACAGTTTCTTTTCTCGCACTTCCCGACTGTGGAATTCTCTTCCACATGACTGCTTCCCCGACAGCTACAATCTCCAGGAGTTTAAATGTAAGGTCAATAAACACCTCCTAACAAACTAATTTCAATTCTTTCAAACACTCTTCCCACCCACCCAACTATGTATCACCCTCCTCTGAGATTTCCTATATCTAACCACTCTTCCAATTTACCTCCCCCTATGTAGCCCCAAGCGCAGTAGTGGCAGTAGAATGCCTTGATTGCGGTGAAATGATTAAAAAAAACACTTTTGCACACTACCGGTAGTGTGCAATAGTGTTAGGACAAGGGCGATTTTAAACTTTATTTTGATGTCGCATAAAAGATAAAATAGTTCTTGTAGTAATACTTTTGCACAGTACTGTATGTATGAATAAATATAATTTTAAAGGTGTGCTATATATATATATATAAGGTGTGCTATATTTATAGGATAAAGTGCTCAATATCAGAGATAGAGCGTATGTAGATATAAAAGAGTGAACATTGAATTCAACACTGAAGGGCGACAGACTGTTTCATGCTTAGCACAATCATCAGGCCACATGTGTTGAATTTTTCGTCGGCTATTTATATATACGTGTCAGATTAAACATAAAATTAGTAATGAATAACAAATACAAATAAGAGAATTAATCATCGATAAACAAAAGAATAAACTAATCACAACTCAAAAAGATTTACTGTAATAAATAAATAAATAAATAAATAAATAACCAAACCGCTCCCGCCAAAATAACCGTTAGAGTGATTACCCACAATGCCCCACTGACAGGTAGATATAAATAGTCGGCCCTGAGTTTTGACTTCAGTGTTCACTCTTATATATATATATATATATATATATAATGTAAGAGTAAGAACAACCCACAGTAAGTAGCATTTAACTTTTAAAATTGGTCGATACAAAATAGAACATTATTATTATTATTTTAATATTCCTATCATGTAAAGTGTTTAGAAATATGTAAAATGTTTTTTTATGTGTACTTATAAAACAAGATACTGTTATATATATATATATATATATATATATATATATATATATATATTAGTAGGTAAATCCAAAAAAGCAGATCTTAATTAATATTAATTTCATTAATATTAAAATTTATCAAGGTGGAGGGCTCAATGCAATTTTTATATTCTGATTACAGAGCCAATCATAAAATAAAACAAAATGTCGATGTTCAAATTCGTCGAATAGCCATTTCTATGAGAAAAATCTCACGTCTTCAGCAACGAAATTTATTGAAACAAATTCAAATGACAAAAAATTTTATACCGGCAGAAGTCCAAAAAAAGATTTCATCACAGAAAATTAAAAGGGGTGGGATTAATAATTTAAAGAAGTAAAAAGGGAAACAGACAGATACCTCTGTCTATTTTTAGAAGCCCTCCCTTTCCCTTAACTGAGTTTAAAAGTTGAAATTTAGCCATGTCTGGGCGAATAGAATTGGTAGGGGGAACGAGAGGCAAAGAGAAAAAGAAAGAAAAAGAAAGAAAAGGAAAAGAAAGAAAAAGGTAAAGAAAAAAGTAAAAGGGGGAAAGTGGTGGTGAACAGGAAAGTAAGCTAAGAAAAGACAAAAGGAAAAAATCTTTTTTCCATAGATAAGGAACAAGGGAAATTGTTATCATATAATTGTTGGGGAAAAGGTCTTAGGCATTCGCCTGACTGCTCTATGACACTGTCAGCACTCTGCCTTCGGGTAGATGGCGCTCTCTGCTTCCGAGCAGAGAGCACAAACCCAGTTGTGGTTCCGCCGAAGGGTAGAACCACGACTGGGTAAAAATAGACAGAGATTTTTTGGCCCGGCTATATGGCCGGGAATACCCACTATAAAATGTCACACCTGGCCTTGCGTGGGAAGGCTAGTAAATACGGGAAATTGTTATCATTCGTGTTGAAACAAACAATATCAAAGCGATTATAGTTTAAATAAATGAGACAAGTTTTATAGGGAAAATCTCATAGAAAATGTTATAGAAAAAGATTTTATAGAAAAGAATTTTGACATAGAAATCTAAATTTAAATATAAATCTCAAATTTTAGATATAAATTTAAAAGTCAATACTCATCTACTAACCACTGGCCTCTAGCTCTCTCCCCTCCCCTGTATAACCTTCCCTTTCTCTCCACCTATGTGTCTGTCATCGCACCTGCTTTCTATTGTTCCTTTCTAACTAGTTTGTACTCCTCACTCTTTTCTAATTAATCTTTTTACATTTATGTAACCCCCTGCACATCAGTGGCGTTTCCGCCTTGCTCGGGGTGAAATGTTTAAAAAAAATTTAAAAAAATAAAAAAAAAATAAAGATAAAAATTAGATTTAAGAGTAGATTAATTCTAAAAAAGCACACACCCACACACCCACACACAAACATATACACACACACACACAGATACACACATACATATTTCCGAATATAATTTAAAAAGCTAAAGGATATTCGCAATTCACGAGTTAAATTTAATTTTAATTATTTTGAAAACTTAAAAAATCTAATTAAAGAAACGAAATTATTATATTTAATTTTAATTTTAATTTTAATTTTATTGTAAGCGCCCTGGTCAAAGTTAACCAAAACTAATCTTTATGTCTAAAAGGTAAATTGGATTTAGTATTAAAAATAAAAAAATAAAAATAAAAAATAAAAATAAGAATTGAAAGTAAAATAAAAATAAAAAAATAAAAAAATACATATACATTTTTAACAAAGCCCAGGGAAGTTTAATGAGTAAAATTGTTATGTCCAACAAAATGGAAATAAGAATCGTCACAATATATATATATATATATATATATATATATATATATATATATTATTAACTCTAGTAATGACAATACCAATAGTAACAGAACTAACTCTGCTGAGACTAGTATTAATTAAGCTATAATTTAAATCGTCTTGTACAACCCACCAAATTTATTTCTATCGGCCTGATTATTTACAATAAATTTTGAACGAAAATGTGCGTCACTCTAAGTTTGCATTTGTTGACATTACGATATATTTCAGAGCAGTGATGGTTATTTGCGTAGAATCGAAAATTGTGTTATATAGGCTTGATTTGACTTCATTTAGAAGTATCATTCGTGGTCGAGTGGTCTAGGACGCGCCAGGTCAATTGGTAGCTTCCCCTATGTTGATAGGGGTCGCAGGTT
Source organism: Ascarosepion bandense (assembly GCA_037127315.1). Lineage (NCBI taxonomy): Eukaryota > Metazoa > Mollusca > Cephalopoda > Sepiida > Sepiidae > Ascarosepion > Ascarosepion bandense. The sequence continues at coordinate 918,893 of JBBBDQ010001114.1, forward strand.
CAAATGTGTGTGTGTGTGAGTGCTTATACATATATATATATATATATATATATATATATATTTAGTATATATAGAGGCAGCAAGTAATTTTCTAAACATATGCTATTAAATATAAGAGACAATGAATGTCTATTATGTTTAATCATGAGCCGTTCTAAACATTGTATTTTGGCTTTCATTTCAGTTTAAAATAAAGACAAAAATTCTCCAACATTTGGATAATTATTTATTGGTTTTCCTCTAAGCTTTCGGCTCACATGAGCCATCTTCAGAGAGGTCGTTCAAACTGAAATATTATAAAATCCACCCTCACCGACGATTTTATTTTGTGTTGACATAAAACTCCGCTTGGCAACAGCAATAGTTACCAAAAATAATAAACGCAGTTCTTAAGTTTGCGATGCGGTTTTATGACGTCACACCGCGGGATGGCGCGAAATGAGAACAAAACCATGTAGTCAAATGCAATGTAGTTATTTCCTGTTTTAAAGTTGATTTTATTGAGTGTTGAATTTTTGTCTTTATTTTCAACTGAAATTAAAGCAAAAATACGACGTTTAGAACGGCTCATGATTAAACATAATAGACATTCATTGTCTCTTATATTTTATATATATATATATATATATATATATATATATATACTGTGTTGATAAAGTCCGTGTGCACTTTAAAAAATTTCTAGCTTTATTTATATTTGTGATAGAAATAATCTTGAAAAGAGTTAATGTATTCAAAGATCAGTCAGTTAAGTACCATACGTGATACATGCTTGGGCGATCATGTCTCTTTCTGGAAATGTTTGACTAGACAGAATATTTTCCCGCAGTAGTTTGCCATTACTTTTTTCCGGCAAGTTAAAATGTCCTGCTATTAAACCCATAGCTGGAGGGAGATAAATGGATTAATACATTTCGTAAGTGAATGAATCAAATTCGAATCATAGAGTTCTCATTAAGAGCTAAATTCTAGACCTTTTCCCTATTAAATTAATTTTTTGCGTGTTAACCTTCTGACCATTCAAATTAATCTTCTGTCCAGTAAAATTGTGTTCACAGTGACATTAAATTTTAAAATACCAGATTCGATACGCAGATGACACGGTGTTGATAACAAACACGGAAAGGAAAATGCAGGACCTTCTACAGAAGTTAGCAAAAGAAAGTGAAAAGAAAGGACTGAGCAAAAACCTCAAGAAAAACTGAATGCATGGTCATCAGCAAAAAGAGAACAATATGCCAACTGCACATTCAAGAATGTAAAATAAAACAAGAAAAAAACATTCAAATACTTGGGAAGTGTTTTGACAGAGGATAGAAAATGCGACATGGAGATCCAAAGACGCATTGGCATGGCCAAAGACGCATTTCAGAAGCTAAGCAGAATTATTGAAAGACAGGAAAATCTCACTAAAACAAAGAAATGACATTTGGATTGCGACGTGATATCTGCCCTCCTGTATGGAACTGAATGCAGGAAGATCTCATCAAAGATGAAGGAGGGGCTTGGAGCAGCAGAAATGTGGTTTTACAAAAGGATGCTGAGGATACCATGGACAGAGCACATGTGCAACGATGAGGTGTTGGAAATGATGCAAACGAGAAGAAAACTGATAATAAATATCAGGAAGATACAAATTAGGTTCCTGTGACACGTAATTAGGAAGAAAGGCCTGGAGAACTTGATATTCACAGGTCGGATAAATGGAAGGGGAGATAGGGGAAAGCAGCGCGAGACGTACTTGATAGGTCTCTGGGCTTAGAAGAGATACAAGGAGAAAAATTATTGCGAGCGACAAGAGACAGAGCCAAGTAAAAGTCTATGATCGCCTACGTCCTGAAGAGACACGGCACAAGAAGAAGAAGAAGAAGAATTAAAACTAATGACATTCCTGTGTAGCTAATCAGTAATGAGAAGAGGTGGATTCATACCTAATCAGAATTTGATAAACAAAACATAAATTATAATGTGGATATAAAGTGAGGGATCAATTCTCTATTATAATCAATATATAAAATGATCCCTCATTTTGTGGCCATGCTCCTTTCTATCCATTTATATTCTAGATTTATTGGCTTGAGAGCAGGCTTTGGGAGAGATACTAAGAGAAAAATTATTAAGAGCGACAAGAGACAGAGCCAAGTGGAAGTCCATGATCGTCTATGTCCTTAAGGGACACGGCACATGAAGAAGACTATAAGTAGACATTTCCAATGTATATATCTAACTCATATCTTCTATCACGTCAGTGCAATTTTTTTTTCTTTCTAATTCAGTAAATAAGACATTCTTAAAGATCTTTTCCTGCGATATGAAGATTTGTTTGAACAGTAGACAGATTTTCTTTATTAACGTGTCTCGGGAAGGCGGGACACTTAATTGAGATGAACTCTGAGATTAGGGAAGGTCAGATTGATAGGAGGAAAGATTTTTATCAATCTCCAAATCAGTGTTTAATGTATTTTTGATGCAAGAACTTTTCCACCTTAATTAGCTGTGGGAAGAAGTGGGTGATATCATTACATTAATAAATAGTAATTAGTGGGGGATCAGTTTACTACTTCATGACAATATAAGACAGATCCCCCACATTATGACCAGTAGAAACTATGATTATGCATCCAACTATTATATTCAGTCAGTTAAGTGCCATACGTGATACACGCTTGGGCGAACATGTCTCGAAAGAGACATGACTGACTGTGAAGAAGATTATCCCGCAGTAGGTTGCCATTGCTTTCTGTGGTAGACTGGTTGCCAGCCAAGGCTATAGAACCCAATCTGTCCTGTTATTTAACCCATAACTGGAAAGAAGAGACGGATTAATACCTTTCCTAAGGGTATTTGTGCGTAAGTGAATCCAATGAATTCAGCTGGAATTCGAACTCGGCTCCCCGATTTCTCGTTTCGAGCCGATATCCACTGGACCACTACGCACATCCTTACACAGCTAGAATCATTTTCCCTCTTCTGGCCATATAAAATATGAATTATCGACAAATATTTAAGAATTTCTAAAAGAATAGTAAATACTTTTGTAGTGTAGTGTTACTGACTCACAGGAAATAGAAATAACTCAACTGTCTCAAGAGTAATAGATGTAGCTATTAATACACTCGTTGAGTTCCGATGTGAATGAGGCACCTCATCTCCCTTTACAGAAGAGATTTTAGCCCCTTATTTTCTCTGTTACTTCAGTTAAGCGTCATATGTGATACACGCCTAGGCGATCATGTCTCGAAAGAGACGTGGCTGACTGGGCAGGGTATTTTAATGCAGCATGTTGCCGTCACTTTCTTAGGTAGACTGGCTTTAAACCAACGCTATAGAACCCAATCTGACCTGCAATTTAATCCATAGCTGAAGAGTGAAGATATGAAATAATACAATTTCTAAGGGTATTTGCGCTTAAGTGAATGCAGCGAATTCAAATTGAATTGGGACTCGACTCTCAGATTTCTAATTCAAAGCCCATATCTACTAAGGAGATGAGAAAAAATGACTGTTAATTTTACCTCATTACTGTTTCATTTAGAAAAGGCATGAATCCGTTTATTTTTCTCCGAAGATATAGATTATCAGATTATTTGCCTTCGAGGAATACAATTTGATCTAGAGAAAGTTCGAGTAACCACTCTATTATTTTTGAAAGAATTCATAATAATACATATGAAATCCGTGCAGGGCCCGGAAATTCTTTCCGCCTGAATCTATCCTGCACTTATACAAATCTACCATCCGCCCGTGTTTTGAATACTGTTGCCACATCTGGTCGGGTGCCCCTTCTATTCTCCTCGGGCTTCTTGACAAAATACAGCGAATAATCCGTCATGTGATTGATACCGACTTAGCTGACCGCCTGCAGTCACTCTCTCACCGGCGTGACGTGGCTTACCTGTGCCTCTTCTATAAATACTTTCATGGCTTCTGCTCTGATGAACTTAAATCACTGGTACCCCCTAGGTGTGAATTTGCACGAGATACTAGATTGACAACTAGGTCCCACCCTTTTACAGCGAAACCGATGAAATGTAACCGCACTTCTACTCCAACAGCTTCTTTTCTCGCACTTTCCGCCTGTGGAATTCTCTTCCGCATGCTTGCTTCCCCGACGGCAATAACCTCCAGGAGTTTAAATGTAAGGTCAATAGACACCTCCTAACACACTAACCCTCCCATTCTTTCCAACTCCCCCCCATGTACATTCTAACTCGTCTATCGCCCTGTGTAACCCCCTGCGCTATAATGGCAGTGGAATGCCTTGCTTGGAGTGACATGATTTAAAAAAAAGATGAAGATGAATGGACAAAGAAGAATGTCATCTAGAACAGTGTTACTCAAAGCGTGGTACGCGCACCGTCGCCGGTACGCGGGGATTTTCCAGAAAAGAAAGAAATAATGGTAATACTCGATGCCACGAGAGACTGCCAGGATATTTGATTCTTTTTTTTTTTTTCATTTTAGTTTTAAAGTTTTATGGCTACATTGTTCATTTACTCACTCATGTTAAAAGTTATTGCTATCCAACTAACGAATGCGATTTAATGAACAGCAAAACAGTGAACTGAATACGCATCAGACTTTGTTCCATTCATATATCTAAACTTATTTATAAATGGAAATTTGTCTGTGTGTGTCTGTGTGTTCGTTACGTATAGACTCCGAAACGGCTGAACCGATTTTCTTGAAAATTTACACAGTTGTACTATAAGCGTCTGCGAGTGTCCTTAGCTAGGTTTTGTGTAGAGGTGCCCCCGATAAATATCGAAAATCGATAATCGAAAAAATCTGCTTATAGAAGGATTGGTCCGATATTAATCAAATTTGATACACTCATAGACAAAGACATAAGAAACGATATTCAGAAGTTTCAAGGTTGCAGTTCTTACAATAGTGCAGGAAATCGATAATATATATATAAAAGGCAAGACGTTTGTGCGTGTGTCTGTTTGTCTGTATGTCCTGTGTACAAATCTACAATTTTTATCCAATTCTCACCAAACTTCACACACAAATGCTTTAGGTTGAGTATGAGCTCCAGGACCATGGATTAGTTTTAAAGCTTTCATTACACTCGAGCAACGCCGGGCTATACTGCTATATATATCATGTATTTTAAATACCTCTTAAATTAATTAAAATTAATATTTTGTTTTACTCTTTATCTATTTTTTGATAAGATTAATAACTTTTATTAAATTCAAATTGCTTACGAAGTATTAATATTAACTTTAAATATTTTTTCTGGATTTTTAAAAATATATACCCTCGAAACCATTGGCCATAACTAATATAGAACAAATATTGTACCGGTCAATGGCACACTGGGAAGATTTGTTACGTCAATGATGACTGCCCTTAGAATGAACAAGATATCATGACCTCATGTTTATTACAGATAGTCTCAAAATCTCCCTGAAATGGTGCATATCTAAAAAAAAAAAAAAAAATTCAGGGGTTCACAGTCATGTAGTTAGAGAAGCACTGATCTAGAAAACTGACCTTCTTCTTCTATGTGCCCTGTCCTTTCAGGACGTAGGCGATCATGGCTTTCCACATCTCCCTATCCCTGGTGGCTCTGAGCACTCTTTCTCCTGTTACACCATGCAAAACCTCGTTCCATCATCCACCTGTACTTCAAATATGTTATCCACTGCTTTCCCCTGTCTCTTTTTCCTGGACCTGGCCTGTTAGTATCAGGTTCTCCAAGCCTTCCTCCTTCATTGCATGTCCCAGGAACTTCAGCTGTCTCTTCCCGATGCTCAGTATTAATTTCCTTTTTGTTTCCATCATTTCTAAGACCTCATCATTGCTCACATGCTCGATCCATGGTATTCTCAGCATCCTTCTGTAGAACCACATTTCAACTACTTCAAGTTTTTCCATCATCTTTGATGATATTGTCCAGCATTCACTGCCATATTGAAGAACTGACATCACATAGCAACCCAGTACTCTCTTCCTAGTTTCTAGCGAAATTGTTCTGTTTCTTAATACTTTACTCAACTTCTGGAACGCTTCCTTCGCCTTACCAATTCGCCTTCGGATCTCTGTGTCGCACTTTCCGTCTTCTATTATAACACTGCCCAGGTAATTAAATTTTTGTACCTGCTTGATTCTGGTATCCCCGACTTGTATTTGGCATATTGGGCTTCCCTTTTTACTGATCACCAGTGCGCCAAAAAGATACTCAAAGAGACAAGGCGGGCTTCAGAGAATGACGGATAGTACAGACGCCTCCACACAAATTACGACTCATTTCAACTTTGCTCGCTTCGTAATCGATCCTTACTTAACGGCCCGCCTCCAGTCACTTTCTCGCCGACGTGATCTGGTTTCTTATGTCTTTTCTGCAAATATTTTCACGACTTGTGTTCCGACGAGCCGTTTTCCCCCGATATTCTGACCACATGAATTAACTCGTGCTACCAGATTGACATCTAGATCCTAACCATTCACCGTTGAAATAATTATACGTAAACACCTCTTCTACCTCAACAGTTTCTTTTCTTGCATTTCCTGTTTGCAGAACTCCCTTTCCATTTACTTGCTTGCCTTATAGCTACAACCACCTAAAGTTTAAATGCAACATCAATTACCATCTTCTTGAATATCATCCATGTTTTATACTTACTTTAACACCTCATGTACCGTGTCTTTTCTCTTTTTTCTTCTCACTTCTCACTATAAACCCACCCTTCCTAATAAGGTGAGTTGAAATTAATGCATGCAAGATTTTACAGATCTCGTATCATTACTTCATATGAACATTTCAGCCTACCCTCGCAGTCTATGAACATTTCAGCGCACCCTTGAGTAAGAATTGTTGAAATTACAGCTTTTGTATAATTCCTTCGTAGCCAGCCCATGATTTTATCAAGACACCTTCATAATAAGAAGATTTGAAATTCATGCAAGCAAGATTTCACATATCCAGTATAAATTATTCATAGACAGCCAATTAGCGTTTTAGCAGAAACTGGTAATGAGAAGAATTTTAAAAAATAAATGCAAGATTTCATTGCTTTATATATAAACTTTTAGAGACTGTAGCTATCATGGAAGCAAGTTTAAAGAAGGAAATCCCACAGACGGGACGTGCGAGAAAAGAAACTGTTAAAATAGAAGAGCGGGTTACATTACTATTTTTACGATAACAAACTATTCTATCTCTCCTAATAACTGATTTGTTAACCACTTAGACAAGCTTGTTAAGTAATTTCCTTGAAAGACATCCTTCGAATTTTTAGCCCAACTTTGTAATAAGATTTAAAATAATGCATGCAATATTCTGTAGGCCACGTATCGTTCTATCATAGTCGGCATGTTTTAAATTTTCTTCCCAAAATCGTAATAAGAATATTTGAAATTAACGCTCTAGTGTTACTCTTTCGTTGTCAACGTATGAACCTTTCAGCCTTTCATTTTAATAATAAGTGTTAAAATTAATGAATGCAAATTGGACGGTTCATGCATAATTTATTAGCTAATTAAATTTTCAGTTCCCCCTGTTCTGCTGTGAATATCAGCAGGGAAAATGAAATCGGAGAGACGAGTTCGAGTAGCAATAAATCACTTTCACTCTACGTATGGGTCCCACCCTTTCACAGTTAGGTTAGCCAAATGCAGACGACAATTCTACTCCTGCAGCTTCTTCTCTCGCACTTCCCGCCTGTGAAACTCGCTCCCATATTCTTGCTTTCCTGACGGCTTCAACCTCCAGAAGTTTAAATGCAATGTCAATACTGACCTACTAACCACTTGACTCTAGCCCTTCCCCCACCCCGTATACCCCTCCCTTTCTCTCCTCCCCTGAAACTGTCATCTCACCTGCACTCTCACCTTTCTATTGCTCCTTTCTAATTGGTTTGTACTCCTCTTCTCTCTCTTCTAATCAATCCTCTTTCAGTTATGTAGCCCCCCGCACATCAGTGGCATCTCCGCCTTGTTCAGTGTGAAATGATTAAAAAAAAACAAAAAAAAACGTATCTTTTCGGCAACCCCTCGGAAAATGAAGTGTTGAAATCAACGGAAGCAAGATTTCAGAGAATTAATGTCGTGACTTTTTAATCGGTCTACAAACTTCACAGCAAAACCTCGAAAATATTAATGTTTGAAATTAATGCTTGTAAGTTTGAAGTGTTGAAATTAATGAATTCAAATTAGACGGTTCTTGCATAATTTATCAGCTAATTAAATTTTCAGTCCCATCTGTGCTGCTGTGAATATCAGCTGGGAAAGTGAAATCGGAGAGACGAGTTCGAATTCCGGTGAAATTCTTTGCATTCAATTTCGCGCTAATACCCTTGAGAAAAGTATTAATTCGTCGCTTCTTCTTTCACGTACATTTTTTATACTCGCAAGCAAGATATTTTACTGCCACTGTTTTGCAGGGGCTTACATAGGAGGAAAGTTATGAGAAAGAGTGACAGGTTATAGGGGTGTCAGGAAGTGGTTGAGAGAACGATGACTGTGGCCATAAAGTGAGGGATCCGTTTATATATTGATTGTAATGTAGAACTGATCCCCGACTTTATAACCACATCATAAGAGTATAGTTTATTTTTTATAATCATATCGCCCCAAGCAAGGCATTTTACTGCCACTGTTTTGCAGGGGCTTACATAGGAGGAAAGTTATGAGAAAGAGTGACAGGTTATAGGGAGTGTCAGAAAGTGGGTAAGAGAAGGATGAGAATACTGATGAGAGTGGAGTGGACGAAGAAAGAAGTATGAGAAAGAGAGAGGAAGCAAGTTAGTGAGATAGTAGATGACTATTGACTTTACATTTGAATTCTTGAAGATTGTAGCTGTGGGGGAAGCTAGTAAATGGGAGGAAATTTCACAGACGGGAAGTGCGAGAGAAAGAGTTGCTGGAGTAGAATTTGCGTTTACAATTTATTGGTTTCACAGTAAAAGGGTGGGACCTAGTTTCTAATCTTGTGACTTAAGTAAATTCATGTATTGGTGTGGGGTACCTGTGAACTAAGTTCGTCTGAGCAGAAACTATGAAACTATTTGTAGATTTCTGATCCATGCTAATGGAGGTTCAGAGCGATTGTCTGTGGTGATTAATAGATATCAGCTTCGTTTTAGAAGCATTCAAATTCACGAGCTATTTGATACACCAGTACACCACGGATTGGAGGTCCTTTTCGAGCTCGGCAGCGAGGTCTGCTTTGTCGGCATTGGTACTTGGGATCTTACTTCATCGAGGAGATCGTTTATGTAGATAAGGAAAAGGGTGGGACCTAGAATAAAGCCTTGAGGGACACCTGCGTTCGTTTGATAGTGTTGGGAGGCATGTCCGTTCATTACTACCTTAATAGTGCGACTAGATTAGATAAAACAACCGTCTACTTATACCGTAGCCCAGTAGCTTGCGTAGAAGGCCAGCGTGCCAGACCCTGTCAAACGAATTGGAGATGTCTAGGATAACAGTTCGGGCTTCGCCGTTCTTGTCGAGTGTCTGGTGAATATATTCAATGATGGTCGTGAGCATTCAGCAGTAGACCTGGAGAAGCGGAAACCATGCTGTTTGTCAGATAAGAGTCTGTAAGCTGTGAGATGCTGTACTACCTCGGCATTAATGATGGCTTCGAACACTTTGCCCAAGATCGGTAGGAGGCTGATAGGGCGATAGTTAGCGGGGTTGGAGGGTTCTCAGGTATTGTTATATATAGGAACCACAGCCGACAGGAGAGCAAGAAGCAGAGAGGCAGTACTTATAGAGTTGAGAGAGAACAGAGAAGAGTTTTTTTCGCTTTATGGGGGTCAAGTTTGGAAATGTTTTATAGACTTAGTTTGCAACCAGTCTACCGCAGAATGAAATAGCAACCTACTGCGGGAATATTTTCTGCCCAGACCTGATCGTGAGACCTTATCTCTCAAACGTGTGTCACGTATAGCGCTTAGCTGGCTGATTCGCGTCATAACAATGACTGAATTTAATGCTTGCACAATTTCACAACTCCCGTATCATTTCTTTGTAATAAAACTTTTAAAATCTTCAGCCCTTGCTCATAATAAGAAATGTTAATATTAATGTATGCAAAATTTGACTGCCCTAGAATCATTCATTTATAGTCAGCCTATGAATAATTTCAGCCAGTACTAGGCATGACAGTAAACTGTATCCGGTAGCAGAGCCTCATATTGGGAAGTTGTGAGGAACATAGAACCACCTTTTAATTGATGTTGTTCCAATGTCCACCCTGACCCGGAGTGGTAACACCTGTTAGGATCCTAGCTATGGGCAAATAGTTAACCTCCAAACTGGGGTCAAAACAACATGAAAGTATAAAAATACTTTTATAGAAATATATACATGAAAATATACTTTTATAGAAAAATATACATTTTTGAAGGAAACATATTACCAAAAACATTCTTGAAAGAAAAAATTATTCTTAGCAAAACAACTTTGAACACAAAATTAGAAGACATTTTCAGTTTTCTAAAATAAAAAATAAAAACAAAATATTTTCATTAAAATCTGACTAATTCAACCTTTTCATTATAACCGAATATGAAAGAAAAAAATACCTTAAAACCTCACCTTTTCGGCATTAAATTTTTTTTTTAATCGTATCACCCCGAGCAAGGCGGTAACGCCACTGATGTACACGGGGCTACATAATAGTGAAAAGATTGGAGAAGAGAAAGCCGGAAACCACATCCTAAACAGGGAACAAGGGATAAGCCTCTTAACCTGTTCAATAGATATGGGTGGAGTGTGAACTGGGCGATAGATAGATAGATCTATCTACTCCAATTGAAAGAAAAAAGAAAAAAAAACAAAGTGAGAAGATTGGAGAAGAGAAAGCCGGAAACCACATCCTAAACAGGAAACAAGGGATGGGCCTCTTAACCTGTTCAATAGACGTGGATGGAGTGTGAACGGGGCGATAGATAGATAGATCTATCTACTCCAATTATACCCCAAAGAGGTGTTGATATGCCGTTAAACAAAACTCAAACATTTCAACTTATTCGCGTAATAAGAAGAGTTTAAATGAATACAGGCAATATTTCAGAGTTCTGTTCATAGTCAGCATAAACATGCCGAAAATCGTGATATGAAGGTTTTGAAATCAATGTATGTAAGAATTCATTGTTCGATTAGCAATGCCTCACTTTCATTCTACATATCTTTTCAGCACGCCCTCGTAAAAATAGGTGCTGAAATCAATTAATGTAAGATTTCACAGGATTAATATCGCTACTTTTTAATCAGTCTACAAACTTCACAGCAAAACATCGTAATATTAATATTTGAAATGAATGCATGTAAGGTATCACCCTTTTTTGAATCATTCGTTCATAGTCAATCTACACACCATTCAGTCCCCTATCGTAATAAGAAGTGTTGAAATTAATGCGTGTAAGTTTTCATCGCTCAAGAATCGTTTCTTCAGAGTCAACCTATGAATTATTCAACCCAACCTCGTAATATTTGAAGCTAATGTATGCAATAATTCACAAAACTAGAATAATTTCTTCATTTTCAGGTCATGAAACTTTCAATCTATGATCAACCAAGTGTTAAAATTAATTCCTGCATGAATTTAGCCTCTCTTCGACCTCAACAGGCATAATTACATTCAGTCTGCTAGGCCTGTTGGGTCACTGTGTCGGGCCAGGAAGTTTTGACGCCTGAATCCATGTAGAACATATACAAATCAACCCTCCGTCAGTGCATATAATACTGCCGTCATATATGGTCAGGTGCACCTGCTGTTCATCTCAGCATTCTCGACAGGCTCCAAAGGAGAATCAATAATGTGCTATGTACCGTCTCAGCGACGGGATGTGGTTCTCCTCGGTCTGTTCTAAAAATATATTCATGGCTTCTGCTCTGACAAACTTAAGTCTCTGGTGCTCCTGCCACAAAAGTTTACTCGTGCAACCAGGATGGCAAGTAGGTCCCACCCATTCAAAGTCAGATCAACCAAATGCAGCTGACAATTCTAGTCCGGCAGCTTCTTTTCTCGCACTTCCTGCCAGGTGGAATTCTATTCTTTATTCTTGCTTTCCTGACGGCTACGACCTCCAGTAATTTAAATGCAATGTCACTTGACCACTTGACTCCAGCTCTTTCTACATCACCCTGTATATATTTTCCTTTCTCTCTACCTTTGAAGCAGTCAACACACCTGTATTCCCATCCTTCTCTTGCTCCCTTCTCTAACACCCTTGTAACTGGTTCGTCTTTCTCTTTACTCTCTCCTTATTTAATCTTTTTTTCTGATGTACCCCACTGCGCATCAGTGGCGTTGCCGCCTTACTTGGGGTGAAACGATTAAAAATAAATTCACAGATCTTGTATGATTCCATCATAGTCACCCTAAACAATTTCACCCAGCCCTCGAAATAATAGCTGTTGAAATTAATACATACGATATTTCAGTGATCTAGTATCTTTTCTTTATATTCAGTCTATTAATTATCAGCACCCCCACTCATAATAAGAAGATTTGAAATTAATGCAAGAGATATTTTTCCTTTCAATTCAGCCTAAGAAATTTTCAGCCCACCCTGGTAACAAGAAAATTTGAAATTAATGCCTGAAATGTTTCACCTCCGTCGCTTCATTTCAGCCTAGGAAGTCTTCAGATAACCGAAATCCAATAAATAGTTTAAATCAGTGCATGCAGCATTTTACAGTTTTCGTATAAATTCTGAATAGTCATTTGATGAACATAATAGCCCACCATCGTTATAAGATGTTTTGAAATTAATGCAATCAATATTTCACATCTCCTATATATTTCCTTCATAGAAAGCATATTAACTTTTCAGCATACACTCGTGATAATTGTCATGGTGGCATCACCCATTACAACGGATTGAACTCTTCCTACAACTACATATACTTCCCCTCACAAGAGGTGGCAGATCAGCATGAGAGATCCGCAGGAGACCAGCATAGAGCGATAGGCAGAGATAGCCAAGACTGCTACCGACTATTGCGAGTCTAAATTATAGTATTATTTTCTTATTCGTATTTATTCGTTCTACTAACAGAGTTCCATGTATTTGTATTTTGCTGTGTTTAATATATATATATCGTTATTTCCTATTTTGGTTGTTGCTGTATTATTTATTTTGCTAGACTCTCTAACCGGGTCTGTAATGAGACTGTCCCTCCCTATCTATCTATCTATCTATCTATCTATCTATCTATCTATCTATCTATCTATCTATCTATCTTTTCTATCTATTTTCTATCTATCTATCTATCTATCTATCTATCTATCTATCTATCTAGTCTTTTCTATCTATCTATCTATCTATTTTCTATCTATCTATCTATCTATCTCAGTCTTTTCAATATCTATCTATCTATCTATTTTCTATCTATCTATCTATCTATCTATCTATCTATCTATCTCAGTCTTTTCAATATCTATCTATCTATCTATCTATCTATCTATCTATCTCAAGTCTTTTCTATCTATCTATCTATCTATCTATCTATCTATCTATCTATCTATCTATCTATAACTTACAACTCTTTGTGTCATGTATATCTTCGATCAAACAACCAACGACTATATTTAATGGATCAGTAGATATAAGCGTTACAATAACTCATCTCAGATATATAGAGAATGGCATCACAAATGTTACATTGGCCGAAATTGGAATCTGTCATAGTAGCATCCCCCATTTAACGGGTTGAACTCTTCCTACAAATACATATAATTCCCCCTCACAAGAGGAGAGCCCAGATCACTGAGAAGCAAAGAAAGCTCAGCAAGAGATCAGCAGATGAGAATAACACAGAGAGCGATAGGCAGAAATAACCAACACTGCTACCGTACGACTATTGTGAGTCCCAGGTATAATATATATTATTTCCTAAACCTTATTTATTAGTTCTACTAACAGAGTTCCATGTATTTGTATATTGCTGTGTTTAATATATATATATATATATATATATATATATATATATATCGTTATTTCCTATTTTGGTTGTTGTTGTTTTTTCCTTGCTGGACTTCTTAACCCGGTCCACGATATTAATAAGAGTTAAAATGATTGCATGAAATATTTCGCAACTTTAGTAACATACTAGCAGTATAGCCCGGCGTTGATCAGGTGTAATGAAAGCTTTAAAACTAATCTAGCTCAGATTCATTGGACGTTGACACGAAGACTAAAAAGCAATAGTTGTTTCCAGTTAAAGCGAAACTGTAGACTGAAAGAAAAATGAACGGATGGAAGTCAAATTTTGATTTCCTGGTATCGATATCAAATAAGTTTTTTTCGTCGTAAACTGAATTTTGAAGGCTAAATAAGTCCTCTGAGTAAATGGTATCATGACTGAGACTAAGAACTACAATTATACCTTCTTAGAGCCAAACCCAAAGCAAAATCTAAAATAAAAGGGCTGAAAAAATACAGACATACAAGCAGATAAACAGACACACACAAACATCTTGCCTTTTATATATCGATTTTCTGCACTATTCTAAGAACTGCAACTTTGAAACTTCTGAATATCGTTTCTTATATCTTTGTCTATGAGTGTATCAAATTTGATTAAAATCGGACCACTCCTTCTATAACCCGATTTATTCGATTATCGATTTTCGATATTTATTGGGGGTACCTGGACACAAAACCAAGCTAAGAACACTCACAGATGCTTATAGTACAACTGTGTAAATTTGCAAGAAAATCGGTTCAGCCGTTTCGGAGTCTATAGGTAACGGATGCACGCACACACACACACACACAGACTAAGTTTCCATTATAAATAAGTTTAGATAGATAGATCTAGATATTTATAAACAACCTACACGCTATGCTGTCAACCTTCGTAATAAAAGTTGAAATCAATGCATACTATAACTCGTAGCTCTAGTATCGTTCCTTTATCATCAGTTTATGAACTTTTTAATCCACCCTCATATTAAGAAGATTTTGAAATAATTCATGCAGGGTATCACATTCACAGTCATTTTTCATATTCAGCTTATGAACTTTTCAGCACACTTTCCTAATAGTCAGTCAGTCAGTTAAGTGCCATACGTGATACACGCTTGGGCGATCATGTCTCGAAAGAGACATGACTGATTGGGCAGAAGATTATCCCGCAGTAGATTGCCATTGCTTTCTGCGGTAGACTGGTTGCCAGTCAAGGCTATAGAACCCAATCTGTCCTGCTATTTAACCTATAACTGGAAGGAAGAGACGGATTAATACCTTTCCCAAGGTTATTTGCGCGTAAGTGAATACAATGGATTCAACTGGAATTCGAACTCGGCTCCCCGGTTTCTCGTTCGGAGCCGATATCCACTGTGCCACAACGCACATGTTGTTGTTGTTGTTGTCGTCGTCGTCGTTCGTTCGTAAGCTTTTTTCCTAATAGTAACCTTTCAAATTAATGCATGCAATATTTCAAACGTCTGGTATCATCACTTTTCAAACCACTTTCGTAATAAGACGAGTTGACATCAATGTATGCTCACGATATTTCACTAGTTTCATTTCTCCAGATTCAACCAATGAACCATTAAGGCCACACTCATAATGAAATGTTTCACGTTAATGCTTTCAGTATTTCCCAGCTCTTGCGTTAGTAATTCCTTGTCACACTATGAGTGTTTTCTGACATTCATCGTAATAATTTCTGCTATCTGGTTTCAAGATTATTTATGCGTTTACAAGAAAAATCTAAAGGCATAGACGTCGTGTCTTCTTTGCAATGGAATATCCTTTCGCTGAAACTATTACCACGATACTTGAAAATGTTGCAGTCAGTTGGTGAGATAGACAAGAGGGATATAGTGGACGAGGCAAAGACTCGTTTTTCCAGATCAGTGACCTAGTGCAGTGTCATCCTAACAACAAAGAGTCAAGAATTACCATGAAGTAGAATTAGATTTAGTCGATTAACTACTGAAGGTGACATTTTGCTTAACTGAACGGCTATTGAACACAGTTGCTAGCAGTAAACGCCGGCAGTGATGCGCTGATTTTATCCCAGAAAGCTGTACGGCATGGCGAAACACATTAACCGATGGACATATCACCGAAGTTAAACAACGTTGAGCCTGTTCAGTACTTAGATGGGTGACCACTTGGGAATACCAGGTGCTGTAAGAGTTTAAAGACGGATGTGCGTTGTGGTGCAGTGGATATCGCCTCGGAAAGAGAAATCTGTTAATCGAATTCCAGTTGAATACGCTGCATTAACTTAAGTACTGTTGTAATATAACAATCTGGCCCCACCCGAGGAAGGCTGATGCAAGCGAGGGTGTTTCCGGTCGTTGAAAGGAACGGATGTCGTTTGACCTTATTTCCGGCAGCAGCGGAAATAACTACAGAGGCAAACAGAACAGGTGTCTCTGAGAATTACGTGGGCGTGCGTAGCGAGGCAAATCCGGAAGAAAAAGTCCCGGTTCTGGAAGATTATAAAAAGACCTCGGCACACGGATTCGCCAGTAGAGGAGCAACAGAGATCGGCCGGTGAAGGGAGACACAACAGATAAGACTACACTCCCGTCAACCCATTAGAAGCGCGCTCTCTCAATTCTCTGTTCCCTATGCTACACGGTTCATCGTCATTAATAAAAATATAACTTTATATTTTTATATATATGCGTGTTTGTTGTTTGTCGATATATAACACTGTTACCCTTGGGAAGGGTATTAATAAATAACAGGGTAGGTCTTGGGGACCCTGCCCTTAAAAAAAAATACAAATCCCAGTGTATCTTGATACTCGAAAAGAAAAAAAAGTATTACTAGATACAAAACTTATTAAAAAAACAACAACAATAAATAAATAAAATTTAGTTGTCAATAAATGACCCGCCGAGGTTGATATGCCATAAAAACAAAACAACCAACCAACATGATTTAATAAGCATTCAAACCAACTAACATCTTTTCTACCTGAATCTATGGGTTGAATAGAGGGAAAGATTAGGTTCTATAGCCTTGGTTGTCAACCAGTCTACAGCAAAAAGAAATGGAAATCTTCTACCTAGTCAGCCATTTATCGAATGAGTCATCCTCGGCCAAACATATATCGCGCATGACGCTTAACTGACACCAAACACTGCAAGCCAATCATTACAATCTAAAGTATGTTTCTTCTCTAAAAAATATCCCACAAAGGTTTGACAAATCGTAAAAAATATATGAATCATAAAGTCTATTATGGCACCTATGATCGAAAAACTTAAAACAATTACCTGGTAATTTATTTGAGTGCATCATTGTACTTACATTTCTTGCTGTTTAAACAAAGAAGCTCAAAATAATTAAAGTACTTTTCTGTAGCCATATTTCATATATATATATATATATATATATATATATATATATATATATATATATATATATATATATATATATATATATATATATAAATGAGATATGGCTACATCGCTCATTCAGTGAAATGAATACGAGTGCGCTAGCTATTGGACGTGTATAATGATATGCGCTAAAATGTCTGCCTACTTTCACCGAACGCCTATAGCCCAGGGGTAGAGTCGCTGATTGACGCCATTTCGGTCGGGTTTCAATCCTGGGTAAAAAAGCAATCGGAGTCTAATCGTACTGATGATCTGTAATACGGCGAAACAGATCTGTCTGCGGATGACTATATATATATGTATTAAATTACTTTAATCCAAAACGGAAAAGTAGGAAGGCAAATCCCAAAACCCTTTTAATATTAAAAAATGGTGCAGAGGAGAACTCAATGTAATTAAAATGACAGAGTCAATATAAATGAAAATAAATTCATAAATTTATTTTACAAAATAAAAATGTTTATATTAAAATGTTTATATTAAAATAAATTTATAAATTTATTCATATATTTATTTTAATTTCTCTCTCTCTCTCTCTCTCTCTATATATATATATATAGCCATAGATATGAGATATGCCTATATATATATATATATATATTATTGGTAAATGTGAGAGTAAAACGCTTAATCGAAATAAGTGATGCTTAATTTGTTGCATTTTATCGGTGATTTTTTAAAAATTATTTCTCCCTCCTGGAAGCTAATAAAGCCACTAAGATCAAAGTGGTTACCGAACGAAAAAAAAATAAATGAGAAAATATTCAAGACAGAGAACAATAAAAACAAAAATTAAGAAGACAGGAGATAACTATTAACATTGCATTAAAATGCTTGAATAAATTGACTGAAAATCAAGAGACAAATAAAGTATACTAGCAGTATAGACTGGCATTGCTCGGGTGTAATGAAAGCTTTAAAACAAATCCATGGTCCTAGAGCTCAGACTCTTTGGACGTTGGCACGAAAGACTAAAAAGCAATAGTGGTTTCCAGTTAAAGCGAAACCGTAGACTGAAAGAAAAATGAATGGATGTAAGTCAAATTTTGAATTCCTGGTATCGATATCAAATACGTTTTTTTCGTCCTAAACTGAATTTTGAAGGCTAAATAAGTCCTCTGAGTAAATGGTATCATGACTGAGACTAAGAACTACAATTATACCTACTTAGAGCCATACCCGAAGTAAAAGCTAAAATAAAAGGGCTGAAAAAATACAGATATACAGGCAGATAAACTGGCACTCACACAAACATCTTGCCTTATATATATATATATATTATCGATTATTTGATGGGCTTGGCCAAATGGATGTCGGAGCGGAGTTTGGAAGAGATACCAAGAAGAAAAATACTAAAAGCGACAAGAGATATAGGCAAGTAGAAGTCCCTGGTCACTCAAGTCCTGAAAGAACATGCAGCGATTTTGTGGCGGTATCTACTTATATATATATACTAGCAGTATAGCCCGGCGTTACTCGGGTCTAATGAAAGCTTTAATACTAATCCATGGTCCTGGAGCTCAGACTCAGCCTAAAGAATATTTGTGTGGGGTTTAGTGAGAATCGGATAAAAATTGTGGATTTGTATAAAGGACATACAGACAGATAAACAGACATACACACAAACATCTTGCCTTTGATATAAATATGTATATATTATCGATTTTCTGCACTATTATAAGAACTGCAACCTTGAAACTTCTGAATATCGTTTCTTATGTCTTTGTCTATGAGTGTATCAAATTTGATTAAAATCGGACCACTCCTTCTATAACCCGATTTATTCGATTATCGATTTTCGATATTTATCGGGGGTACCTCGACACAGAACCAGCTAAAAACACTCGCAGACGCTTATAGTACAACTGTGTAAAGTTTCAAGAAAATTGTTTCAGCCGTTTCGGAGTCTATAGGTAACGGACACACAGACACAAACACACACACAATGTTCCATTTATAAATAAGTTTAACTAGATTTATATATATCACAAATATCACCTTATTTTAAAAAAAAGAACAATTATTTATGCCGAAAGGTCAGCGTATGTTAAACAATCTCTTCAAGAATGAAGAAGAGGCTCGAGGCGGCAGAAATGTGGTTCTGCAGAAGGATGATGAGGATGCACGTGTTCAAAAATAAAGTGTTAGAGAGGATGCAAACGAGAAGAAAACAAGTGTCAGCTCAGGTTCCTGGGACACGTAATGAGAAAGAAGCGTCAGGAGAATCTAATACTCACAGGATGGATAAAAGAAAAGAGAGACAGAGTAAAGCAGACACAGCACATGAAGAAGATGATTATTTTTTTTAAATATTTCACCCTAAAGAAGGAAATAAAGCCACTAAGACCAAGAAGGTTACTGAGTGTGTGAGTATATAAGAAAAAAATGGAGAGAGAACAATTTTCTTCTTCTTCTTTTATTTCTGTGTGCCCTGTCCTTTCAGGGCGTAAGCGATCATGGTCTTCCACATCTCCCTATCCCTGGGGGCTCTTAGAACGCTTTCTCCTGTTACACCATTCAACCCTCGTTCCATCATCCACTAGCTCAAGCCCATAAATCTAGACTATAAATGTATAGAAACTAACATGGCCACAAAATGAGGGATCAGTTTATATATTGATTATAATATAGAATTGATCCCCCATTTTATACCCATATAATTTCTTAAAAACAGTTGGCATATATATATTCTTCTTCTATATGCCCTGTTCTTTCACGACGTAAGCAATGATGTCTTCCCACGTCTCCCTGTGTTTGGTGGCACTTAGCACGTTTTCTCCTGTTACACCACGCAACTCCCGTTCTGTCATCCACCTGCTCAGGCCTTTCAAATATGTTATCCGCTGCCTTCCTCTGTTTCTTTTTCCTTCTACCTGGCCTGTTAGTATCAGGTTCTCCAAGCTCTCTTTCCTCATTGCATGTACCAGGAAATTCAGTTATCTCTTTCTAATACTCACTATTAATTTTCTCTTCGTTGCCATTCTTTCCAAAACCTCATCATTGCTCACATGCTCGATCCATGATATCCGCAGCATCCTTCTGTAGAACCACATTTCAGCTGCTTCAAGTCTTTTTCTGATGCTCAGTATTAATTTCCTTTTCGTTTCCATCCTTTCCAAAACCTCATCATTGCTCACATGCTCGATCCATGATATCCGCAGCATCCTTCCGTAGAACCACATTTCCGCTGATTCAAGTTTTTTCCTTGATCTTTGATGATATTGTCCAGTATTCACTACCATATTGAAGAACTGACATCACATAGCAATCCAGTACTCTTTTCTTTGTTTTCTGTCTCTTAATATTTTATTTTCTGTACCCGCTTGATCCTGTATCCTTTTGTAGAACCAAATTTCAGCTGCTTTAAGTTTGTCCTTGATCTTTGATGATATTGTCCAGCATTCACTGTCTTATTAACGAACTGACATCACATAGCAATCCAGTACTCTTTTCATTGTTTCTAAAGAAATTTTCCTGTGTCTTAGTACTTTAATCAACATTTGGAATGTTTCCTTTGCCATGCCAATTTGCCTTCGGATCTCTGTGTCGCAATTTCCATCTCATGTTAGAAAACTTCCTAATTTTTGTACTTGCTTGATTCTAGTATCCCCCACCTGTATCTGGCATTTTGGGTTGCACCTTTTGCTGATGACCATTCAGTCAGTTTTCTTAAAGTTTATTTGTAGTCCTTTTTTGTCGCATTTTTTAGCTACTTTCTGTACAACATTAATTTTGATATTGTTTGATAATCTACTTAGAAGATTAATATTTTGAAAGAAAACTTTCAGGGTTTGATTCTTTCTATGTGTCAAATTGTTCGCGTTTGTGCATTGTATAAATTTGTTTGTGAAATCTATGATATTGTGTTTGCGCAAATCAAGCTTACAGTATTTTTCATCTTCAATTCTTTACTTTTATTTATTTCTTTTGTAATCCCAGTTGCAAATTTTAATCTGAAGCTGAGGGCTCCTCCTTTTCGAATTGAAAAAATTTCCGATAAATTTTCATTTGCTTGTGAAATTAAATTAGATTAGTTTGTGTTAGAATTTATCCATTTATGGTTTATTGAATTTTCTATTCGTTAACTCGAGAGAAGATATTGCGAAGATATGTTAGGATATTCTTAAAGATTTCGTATCAAGAGTTGTGCTTCCTTCCTTTGATTGGCTGATTGATAATTCTAAAAACCTTTTTCTTCTAATTATTATTGCTTTTTACAAAAAATCTTCACTCTGTACATGGGGTCAGTTGAAGTAAAAGATTACATTAAGGGGTAGTTCGGAAGGGAACATAGATGCTTACCTCGCTTTCTCCCTGGAACGTGGTGCGACTTCAGGTCGAGTTTATTGTGGGGAACCAGAGCGCCTACGCTCAGGCCAGAGCCAAAACTTGCCGGGTATCCGCCACCGTCGGTTGCGCTGACCTCGCTGGATCCACACCCCTAGTACAAAGCGATAGTGAAGCCTCGAGTATATGTTCCCCAGGACCGGGCAACTCACATTTCGGTATTTTCATTTTTCTCAGATATATCTCTGTTCTTGGACGGAGACACAGCTTAGCTGAATTCTGCACCGAAGATTGTTGATTTTCTAAGCGCTGTTTAGATGTTTTTTTTTTAATCGTATCACCCCGAGCAAGGCGATAACGCCACTGATGTGCAGGGGGTTATGTAACAGAGAAAAGATTGGAAAAGAGAAAGCCGGAAACCACATCCTAAACAGGGAACAAGGGATGAGCCTCTTAACCTGTTCAATAGACATGGGTGGAGTGTGAACCGGACGATAGATAGATCTATCTACTCCAAATGAAAATTAAAAAACAAAAGTGAGAAAATTGGAAAAGAGAAAGCCGGAAGCCACATCCTATACAAGGAAACAAGGGATGAGCCTCTTAACCTGTTCAATAGACATGGGTGGAGTGTGAACCTGGCGATAGATAGATCTATCTACTCCAATTGAAAAAAAAAACAAAGTGAGAAGATTGGAAATGAGAAAGAAGAAAAACCACATCCTAAACAGGGAACAAAGGATGAACCTCTTAACCTGTTCAATAGACGTGGGTGGAGTGTGAACCGGGCGATAGATAGATCTATCTACTCCAATTGAGGCACAAGGCCGAAAGTATGAAGCCCCCAGTGAGGATCGAAATTAGATTAGATTAGATCACATAGATTATATTAGATAGATAAGATTAGATAGATTAGATTATATAGAATAGATAGATGAGATAGATTAGATTCGCTAGCTAAAAAAGGGTAAATTTCTTCAATAACTAATTGTTGATTAGGGTTCTATCTATCTATCTAGCTAGCTAGCTAGCTAGATAGATAGATAGATTAGATTAGAGTAGTTTCGATTAGATTAGATTTGATAGATTAAATAGATTAGTTTAGATAAGATATATTACATTAGATTGATAGATTAAATCAGATTGTTTAGATAAAGTATATTATATAGATTAGATTACGTAGATTAGAATAGATAGATTAGATTAGATTAAATAGATTAGATTAGATAGACTAAACTAGATAGATAGATAGATAGATTAGATTAAATTAGGTTAGTTTAGACTAGATTAGATAGATTAGTTTAGATAATATATATTTTCATTAGATTGATAGATTAAATCAGATTGTTTAGATAAAGTATATTATATAGATTAGATTACGTAGATTAGAATAGATAGATTAGATTAGATTAAATAGATTAGATAGACTAAACTAGATAGATAGATAGATTAGATTAAATTAGGTTAGTTTAGACTAGATTAGATAGATTAGTTTAGATAATATATATTTTCATTAGATTGATAGATTAAATCAGATTGTTTAGATAAATTATATTATATAGATTAGATTACGTAGATTAGAATGGATAGATTAGATTAAATAGATTAGATTAGAAAGACTAAACTAGATAGATAGATAGATAGATAGATAGATTAGATTAGGTTAGTTTAGATTAGATTAGATTGATAGATTAAATTAGATAGATTAAACAAATTATATTATATAGATTAGATTACATAAATTAGATTACGTAGATTAGATTAGATTAGATAGATTATATTAGATAGATTAGATTAGATTGCATAGATTAGATTAGATTACATAGGTTATATTACATTAGATTGATAGATTAAATCAGATTGTTTAGGTAAATTATATTATATAGAATAGATTAGATAGATTAGATTAAATAGATTAGATTAGAAAGATTAGATTAGATAGACTAAACTAGATAGATAGATAGATTAGATTAGATTAAATTAGGTTAGTTTATATTAGATTAGATTAGATTCGATAGATTATATATATTAAATTAGATTGATAGATTAAATTAGAGAGATTAGACAAATTATATTATATAGATTAGATTACGTAGATTAGATTATATTATATTAGATAGATTAGATTAGATTAAATTGCATAGAGCAGATTAGATTACATGGATTAGATAGATTAGATTCGATAGATATTTACGGACTGGTAGAGACAGGTCTACACAGGTAAACTAAGAAATGAATAAATAGATTGGTGGACATTCACAGAAAACCAATATATTTACCATAAAATCTTTTTTTTTCTTTATGTCATTCTAATATACAACATAATTCGCTGCAAATATCAATGCAGTGACAAGCGATTTTAATCACTCATATCCCCAAATACGAACAAAATGGCGCTTGAAAATTTTAAATTACCTCTTTTTCTGGGTTTGAGATTTGGGGATTTAATCAAATCTCTCGTCATCCTGGTTATCAACTGGCGTCAACATTTATTAATATTCAATATTAAAACTGAGCGACTTTTCTATTAGCACTGTAATAACACGGTGAAAATATTTTAATAAAAAGATTAAGCGAAAAGATCTTTGTTTATTTTATAGGATCTCCTCGTTTAATTCGAATAAGAAAATCTCGGTTGTCTCCCTTGAATGTGAAATGAATGTAGACTTCCTTCGTGCGCTGGGGATCGATGTTCGAACCTAGGTATAGACTAAGGCAGAAATATTTTCAAGTTAATTCTGTCAATTCTATAAATCAGCGTGATACAATTTATTATTTGAGTTTTAACGTTCTTCATTAGAGACGACTTCTCTAAAGATATTCTTCCACCATAAAAAACCGGTCCCTATACGATCACCAAAATTAAGCAAATCGACTCTCATCTGTAACTAGACAGATGGACGTCTGTGAGTACCAGATGATGTAAGCTTTGATGCGCGTATACTGTTATGGTTATTGGCTCTGTATTTTTATTGCTGGATCAATTCAAGTGTGAATCGTTATATTCACTTCCTCACAAATAACGTTGAAAAAGGTATGCGTTCACATACTCTCCTGCCGAGTATGGATCAATTATCAAGGCTTGTATCAATGAAAAATTATTACCTACAAAATAATTTTTTAAACATTCTTAAAATCTAAAAATATTTTCTGGTTTCAAATATCCTGCAAAGTGTTGAACACTCATAAAAAAAAATTATCAATCTTTTAATGAAATACTGATTAGCTACACAGGTATAAACCTATTTCCAGATGGAAAATATTTACTTTTTTCGTAGCAATAAGCCCAACAGGCCTGATAAAGTAAATATGGCATATGATTTCGAAAATGGCAGTTGTTAACTGGGGCAAGAAATGGCCTAACAATTTTCACAACATAACTGCTACCACTGAATCATCATCTATAACTATTTCCACTTCTATCAGCATGGAGGATGCTAGCCTCCTGGAGACCAATTCAAAACGCCTCATTTGTCTCACGTCTTCCTTTTGTATTCTATTGACTAATTCGACTTCTAGAAATATGGTGAGCTGTATTCTTCGTGAAAGAATCAACGTTGCACGTTTATAAATCTACCATTTTTCAGTGCTTTCCATATTGCTGCCATATTTGGTGTGGCGTTCCTGCTATATATCCTGAGATTCTCGACAACATCCAAAGTAGATTCTGTAATATTATCGATTCTTACCTGGCCTTTCGACTTCAGTCATTTTCCCACCGGCCGAATGTGTCTTCATAATTTCCTTCTTTATAGACTAGCAGTATAGCCCGGCGTTGCTCGGGTATAATGAAAGCTTTAAAACTAATACATGGTCCTGGAGCTCAGACTCTTTGGACGTTGGCACGAAAGACTAAAAAGCAATAGTTATATCCAGTTAAAGCACAACCGTAGACTGAAAGAAAAATGAATGGATGTAAGTCAAATTTTCATTTCCTGGTATCGATATCAAATTTTCTGCACTATTGTAAGAACTGCAACCTTGAAACTTCTGAATATCGTTTCTTATGTCTTTGTCTATGAGTGTATCAAATTTGATTAAAATCGGACCACTCCTTCTATAACCCGATTTTTTCGATTATCGATTTTCGATATTTATCGGGGGTACCTCGACACAAAACCTACCTAAGAACACTCGCAGCCGATTATAGTACAACTGTGTAAATTTTCAAGAAAATCGATTCAGCCGTTTCGGAGTCTATAGGTAACGGACCCACATACACAGATACACACACACACAAACACACACACGATCAAATAGTTCTTGTCCTGATACTTTTGCACAGTACTGTATATATACTAGGCGCGATTGGTAAATTGTCGCAATTATTTTGACGCCTCATAAAAGATAAAATAGTTCTTGTCCTAATCATTTTGCACAGTACTGTATATGGTCAGGCAATTGTTTGGAGGCAGTCATTTATAGATTATTTGGATACAAAACCGCACGGAATTAATAAATCTCTAAGATTTTAGGTAAAAATATATATGATGATAGACAGAATGAATTAAGGTGATTTTCGTCGCGTACCGTAGATGCGTCACAAGGAATCTCAAGTAACAATGTTGGCATATCAGCTTATTAGATGTATCGTACGAGTATATAAAGATTACAACAACCTAGGACAGCTGTAACCACGTTTGTGTACTGCGTCGTCTCTGGGTCCCCAGGCCGTCACATAAAATCGTATTAACGTAAAAGTAGGATTTCGTTTTGCTTATACGTAATTATTAGAAGAGACTGGTTGCTGCTTGGATTCTAAGAGACAGCGCTATAATGACCTCCCAGAGACGCAAAATCAAAGAATTTGGTCTGGCCGTTCTAATAATTTTGAGGGGAGTCTATGGGTTGCGATCGAGAAATAGTCGGTAAAATAGAACCAAAATGAAAATAACGTTGGCATCTTATTTTAACAGATATATACGGAGCGATGGATGAATTGTCGTCTAAATCAGGCCAATATGCAAATAACACTGGCATCGCATTTTAACAATATACCGGTGCGATGGATGAATTGTCGTCTAAGTGAGGCCGATATAGAAA
The DNA here is from genome assembly GCA_037127315.1 of Ascarosepion bandense. Classification (NCBI taxonomy): domain Eukaryota; kingdom Metazoa; phylum Mollusca; class Cephalopoda; order Sepiida; family Sepiidae; genus Ascarosepion; species Ascarosepion bandense. The sequence continues at coordinate 945,561 of JBBBDQ010001114.1, forward strand.
TTACACTGGTATCATTTTAAAATATGTACATGATGCGATGGATGAATTGTCGTCTAAATGAGGCCGATATGGAAATTACACTGGTATCATTTTAAAATATGTACATGGTGCGATGAATGAATTGTCGTCTAAATGAGGCCAGAATGAAAATAACACTGGCATCGCATTTTCACAAGTATATATACCTATAGTATCTTGAAATACTAAGGAGTAAATTAATCAATACAAACTCCAGTTGCTTTAACCACGGACTCCAGAATCTTCTGTATCTCTTCTGGACGGTCTCCTTGTTTAAGTTGCTGAATGATGCCATAACCATTGCTTTCAGTTCATTCTGAGAGTTTTGTTAGTTTCACACTTAAACACGCCCAGCACATAATAATCACGATGGCTGCGGATTTGGGAAGTTACGTGGCCGAAATCGAACTCACTACACCCCTCCAGTATTCCCTGTGCATTTGAAACCCTGGCGCAGTTTATAGCGAAATTCATAATCTTGTCAAACAGCCGAATACTTGATGCTTCGCCAGGGCTACTAAGGGTGTTTTTATTGTGACACCAACACTGGATGGGTTGCCACCAAGCCCCATCCTGCTATTTAATCCATAACTGGGGGGAAGTGGCGGATTAATACCTTTTCTAATGGTACTTAAGTGAATGCAGGGTACTCAACTGGAATTCGAACTCGGCTCACCGGTTTCTCTTTCCCAGCTGAGATCCACTGCACCACAACGCACATCCGTCACTGAACGCTTACAGCACCTGGTATTTCTAAGCGGTCACCCATCTAAGTACTGACCAGGCTCAACGTTGCTTAACTTCGGTGATCGAACGGGGTGCAGTAAGCGTTTAGTAAGGGATGTGCGTGCTTACGGCATATCACGATGAATATACCGGTTCTCGCTCGATCACCGAAGTTAAGCAACTAGTCTGTACTTAGATGGGTGACCGCTTGGGAATACCAGGTGCTGTAAGCGTTTAGTGACGAATGTGCGTTGTGGTTCAGTGGTTATCGGCTCGGAAAGAGAAATCGATGAGCCGAGTTTGAATTCCAGTTGAATACCCTGCATTCACTTAAGCAATGGTATCCTGGGGAAAGGTATTTATCCGTCCCTTTGATCCAGTTATGGGTTAAATAACAAGGGTAGGACTTAGGGACCCTGTCCTTAAAAACAAATCCCAATGAATCTTGATACTCGAAAAGAAAAAAACTATTACTCGACACAAAACTTATATGAAAACAACAAAAAATTGTTGAAAGCAAAAGGTATTACTAGTAATAAATAAATAAGAAGTTTAGTTGGCAATAAATGACCCGCCGAGCTTGAGAAGCCATAAAAACAAAACAACCAACCAATTTTCCAAATGTTTTTGTGAGCAAGAGCGCCAAAAGAATTCGATAGACATTTAGCACCGATACTCTCTAATCTATGAGTGAATTCAAAATAAATTTTTCTGTTGTGTTAGTATTCTAATATAATGTTTCTATGCTTGCCGGAACATGTAATTTTTACAGACAGTTTTATTTTCAAACTTGCCCTTCATATAATGTACTTATCAACAGTCCAGTGTAACTGAAAGATCCAGACGTAAATGTGGGATTAGAGCGATCGTGTTTCGTCAGTTTTCTCATTGAGGAGAATCTGCTTTCGGCTAAAATCAGTTTTTAAAATCTTATTACAGCTTCGGGTTAATATGCAAATTCAAACACATGAAAATAATAATTGTTAACAAGGGCTTGTCTAAACTAGCCGGAAATTATTTTTATAGTTAGAAAATTAAAAAAAAAATATTTAATTATAAATCACAAGTAATTTCGACGTATTTCAGATTCGTATTTACAGCAAACTGTAATTCATATTCAGATGGTGTACAACGTTCTTTAAATTGTTTTCTTTTATTTTTCTGTTTCATATCCGCGGCTAAAAGCCTCACAATAATTAGTCCAGGAAATGTTTCTTCCAAGCCACTAATTAAATATTAATTAGAATTCAGAAACGATGATATTGTGCTCATTTTTTTTTGTGCATTTTTATCTTATTTTTCTTGCAAATTTTATTTCCATTGTTTACCGCCCAAATAATTTTATGCCAACCTAATCAGAAGTACGATTATCTCGCCAACGTGGTGGCATTATAATTTCACCTTGAGGCACTCGAAGACGGCTTGCGAGGACTCGATTTCCTAAATGCTTGACTTAGAAGAAATTAATTGCCTTTAATTACTTTAGAATACCTTATTGAACTCTGATGTTTTGCAGTTTTAAAATTGCCTTCTCGTATTGCAGTCTATACGGAATCTATTTTGTTGGGCGATGAGAGAAGAAATTATGACTACCTTGCAAATAAACTTGATTGAAGGACTAATGTAGACATTCAGTAAATATTCTATTTTTAAAAACGTGATATTTTAAATCAGTTTGTGGCTATATTTGGCCGTTGATTAAAATAATGGCAAGCAATTTCAGATTGATGTGAGTGTGTTCAAAATGTCAGATAAACAAATATGGAAATCTGATATATTGGAACAATTCTATAGCACACCGAGAGGATGAAATTCGTCATAGTAACGAAAAATCTTCTAGAGTAACTTATAGAAAACAATCAATTTTAAATTGTGAATAAACATATATATATATATATATATATATATATATATATATATATAAAAGAGTGAACAATGAAGTCAACATTCAGGGGTGACAGACATGTTTATATATATATATATATATATAGGTGTGTGTGTGCGTGTAAAAATGTAGTTTTAAAATGGGCTAAATTTATACGATAAAGTGCTCAATATCAGAAAATGACCGTATGATCTTTGTGCCTAGCATGAAACAGTCTGTCCCCACTGTGTGTTGACTTCAATGTTTATTTTATATATATATATATATATATATATAAACCATCCGCATATATACATATAAATTTAATCGAATTATATAATAATTAAAATAAAAAACCTTCAGTTCGTAATATGCACCTGATAATTGAATAATGCATAAAAGTCCGAGTCATACTTCAAACATAGATTTATTAATATATATATATATATATATATATATATATATATATATATTAAAATTATTAATATGTATATTAATAAATATACAATAATATATAAATAAATATATATATATACATATATGTATATAAATTATTAAAATGTATATTAATAAATATATATATATATATATATATATATATATATATATTAATAAATATATATATTAACCTACGTTTAAAGTACGACTCGAAATTTCAAGCATTATACAATCATCAGGAACTTATTATGAACTGAACGTGAATTATTATTTGACGTATTAGCTTTCCTTAAGTTAAGTTCGTTACAAATTTTAAATCGGGTGTACGAATAGTTTTATTTATTAAATCAGACACATATAAAAATCTAACATCCGCACGTAGATTGAATACCACTGCCATATCTGGTCAGGTGCTCCTGCTATCCACCTAGGTATCCTTGATAAAATCCAATAGAGAATCTGTAATGTGATCGGCCACTGGAATCTGGAGAAAAGTTTTTCTTAAGTCAATCATAGTGAAGATTTTAGCTTCCTGTAACGAAATGGTGTAATCATCTATGTTTGGCACAGGATATTTGTCAGGAATTGTATGTACATTCAAACGTTTATAATCCCCTCAGGGTCTCCACGCACCCTCTTGTCATTTACTCGTAGACATGTAAATGACATGGACCGAATGTGGGTAAGAAAACATAGCAACCGCTATATATATATATATATATATATAGATAAACACCCAACCTATCAACTATCCTCACTTCTAACAAATATCTAAAAAGCACAAACCTATCAGGGAATTTAAAATGTCAGAAACCCAGGTGCCTAATTTTAAACATTTGGTAAACGACACAACTCCAAAATCAAATTGCAGCCACCACGCCTCACTTGTGACAGCGAAAACATAATATACTTCCTCTTCTGTTCAACATAATATACTTCCTCTTATGTCCTAATAGTGGATATATTGGCGAATCCGGTAATAGCTTTAGATTTCGCTTCAATAATCACAAACTTAATATACGCCAAAATAATCAATATTCCCCAGTAGGAGCACATTTCAATCAACCGGGTCACACCTTAGAAAATTGCAAATGTTTACTAATAGACTCCAATTTTATTTCTACATACGCACGCAGAAAGAAAGAAAAATACTGGATTTTAAAATTAAATACACACAAGCTAGGGTTAAACAGGGACTTAGGGTGCTTTGAATCTTTACAACTACTTCAATAACTAAACGTTTTTAGATACATTTCAAAATATTTTAAAACTTTTTTAGATACATTTAAAAAATCTTTTATCTAAAACAAATTTACAAGCATTATTAAAGATAGGTTTACGTTTACAAGCATAATTTTTAAAAAAATCTGTCACTTTCAACGTCGCTTGATGTAAAAACAAAACTCTCTCCACAAACGCGTCACGTGATGTAAACAAACTCTTCACTGACGCTCTCGCGAAATCTCGCGAAATACGTTACTAATTCAAATTTTAAAATCTTTTGTTTCTGATGAAGGACCGAGGCCGGTTTGAAATATAAAATATAATAGTAGAAATAAACAAATACAGACAAAAAAACACATTTTTAAACTCAAAACGTTTTAATATTCTTTCCTATATATATATATATATAGATATTAACATAAACCTACTAGCTACTTACCTACCTACATAGAGATAGATACGAACAGACGAAGATAGATAGATAGATCATTGCAAAAGCTCGTTCCCAATTATAAAATCAAAAACAAAATTTTACATGCAAGAAAATACTTATACCTAAAATCTTTAAATTCTTATTTTTCATTAACAATGAATGATTTTACTGGCAGAGGTTTGTGAAGTAGATTTCAACTGACAGCACATTAAATTCCTTTGTCATTTAGATTGTTCTGTCAAGAAAGAAATGAAAATCCGAAGTTGCAAAGCTTCTTCAAGAGGTGATTGCAACATGATGACTGGTGTTGTCGAGGTGGAAAATGACACCTTTTCGATTTGCCAAAATAGACTGTCTTTCTTGTCTTTTTAAATTTACGAAATATATGTTAATTTCCAAATTGCTCCATCGAAATATTTCTTTTTATTTTACACAATGGCATGCAGAGCGTCGTTATCAATGTCGAAGGATCTCCTGGAGAGTGGATAGGTTAAAACCATTCTGGCGAAACTATTCAAACCAGTTCCAGAAAGTCCGAAGAACTGGGGGGACACAATCGAAATAAAATCATCGAATGTTTTTTATTTGTCGCAGTTCCGATTCTTACTCCTTTCCGAAATTTAGAAAAACCGTGCTCTGTCAAAAGTACAATTTAATATCCATTATTTTTAAGCATTTTTTAATGGAAAAGCCACTTAGTACATTGCTCTGAACAAAGGTGAGAACAACGGTCAGACAAATAAAATTATTAGATAGATAGATAGATAGATATGCACAAACGAAGATAGATAGAGATGAACAGACGAAGATAGATAGATAGATAGATAGATAGATAGATAGATAGATAGATAGATATAAACAGACGAAGATAGATCGATAGATAGATATGAACAGGCGAAGATTGATCGATAGATAGATAGATATGAACAGACGAAGATAGATAGATAGATAGATAGATAGAGATGAACAGACGAAGATAGATAGATAGATAGATAGATAGATATGCACAAACGAAGATAGATAGATAGATAGATAGATAGATAGATATGCACAAACGAAGATAAATAGATAGATAGATAGATAGATAGATATGCACAAACGAAGATAGATAGATATGCACAAACGAAGATAGATAGATAGATAGATAGATAGAGATGAACAGACGAGATAGATAGATAGATAGATAGATAGATAGATAGATAGATAGATATGCACAAACGAAGATAGATAGATAGATAGATAGATAGATATGAACAGACGAAGATAGATAGATAGATGGATAGATATGAACAGACAAAGATATATATATATATATATATATATATATATATATATGAATTAGATATATAGATAGATAGATAGATAGATAGATAGAAATGAACAGACGAAGATATATACATATATATATATATATATATATGAAATAGATAGATAGATAGATAGATATGAACAGACGAAGATATATATATATATATATATATATATATATATATGAATTAGAATTAGATAGATAGATAGATAGATAGATAGATTCACGAAGCGTAAGCTGTTCGGCATAGATGTATCTCTTGAAGCATGTAATTTCTGATCAGGAAAATGTTTGGATCTTAGTGCAATGTTCGCTGAATTGTGCGCAGCCAGTACAGTTGAGAGAATCCACGGTGATGTAATTAGCAGCAGTAGAAGATTTATAAATTAATAGGATATATGGGTGTCCTCTCTCTCTCTCTCACACACAGACGCACACAATGGCGTTATCTCTCGCAGACGCACACTCTTTTAGATGCTTGTGTGTCTGATCTTTCTTCCGATCAGACGATTCTGAAATTTTTTTTTTTATTGAACAATCAGCGTCACGCAAACCTCAAGATATCAATTTGTATGTTGGTTTAGCAGCTGGATTGTGCAAAGAATTTCCGATGAAAACACCGTTATTCAGGTGACGTTGTTTGCAATCAAATCACCTTTTTTTCTGTAAGCAATGACAAGGGTCCCTGGCTCTGCATATGCTCCCTTCCTTTTTTTTAAATTTAATTTTATGAATGTTGTATTGATTTTCGAAAAGATGTTTTCAATATATTAACAGGAGATATGTTTTTCCCCTACCTAAAACTGCAAAAAGGCTATGGTTAATTCAGTCAATTAAATATTACAGGTAATACCTGCCTGGGCGATCATTTTCCCCAACATCTTCCTTATTTAAATCACTGTTGACTCTTTCCGTTTGTTTAACAGCATATCAATTCTGTAGGTTATTTAATGCCAAAAAGTTGGGGTTTTAAGATATTCTCATGATGTTAGTTTATAGTGAGAAGGTTGATTTAGTCAGATTTTTATGAATTGTTTTGTTTTTATTCTTTTTTAATGTAGAAAACTGAAATTGTCTTCTAGCTTTGTAATCAAAAATGTTTTGCTGATAATTTTTTTCCTTCAAAAATGTGTCATGGTAATATGTTTTTCTTCAAAAATGTATTGTTTTAATATTTTTCCGTCAAAAATGTATATTTTTCTATGAAAGTCTATTTGTCTATACATATTTCTATAAAAGTATATTTTTATACTTTCCTAGTGTTTTGACCCCAGTTTGGGGGTTAACTATTTGCCCATAGCTTGGATCCCAACAGGTGCTACCACTCCGGGACAGGGTGGACTTGAGAACAACAGCAATTAAAAGTTGGTTCCATGCCTTGCTTCCGGATGCAGTTTACCGTCATGCCCTGGACCACTCTTTCAATTAATTGCTATAGAACTGTTCTTTTTTTTTTTTTTTTTTTTTTACAGAACGCACAGATACTCTGATACTCCTTAGAACTGCAAACCCAAAAATAAGTTTATCATTTTTTGGCAGACACCTACTGCGGGAAATTATTATATCCAGTCAGTTATGTCTATTTCATGACATGATTACCCAAGCGTGTATCACGTATAGCACTTAACTATCTTACTAGGAAATACCCTTTCGAAAGCTATTAAATAATTAATGTCTTTCCGTCCCCTTCAGCTACTGGTTAAATAGCAGAACAGATTGGGTTTTATAGCCTCGGTTGTCAAACGGTCTACCACAGAAAATAATGGCAACCTACTGCAGAATAAATTCCTTCTGCTTAGTCATTCATGTCTGGAAAATGTGTATCACACATGGCAATTCAATGTCAAAGCCAATAAGATGAGAGTAAAGAAAATGAAAAGAAAGATGAAAGAAAAATATATCAAGACAAGGTGAAAAATAGGGTAGAACATATATATATATATATTAAATTTTACTAACAGGTGTGAAAGCTCTTGCTGTAATATAACAATCTGGCCCCACCCGAGGAAGGCTGATGCAAGCGGGGGTGTTTCCGGTCATTGAAAGGGACGGATGTTTGTTTGACCTTATTTCCGGCAGTAGCGGAAATGGCTACAGAGGCAAACAGAACAGGTGTCTCTGAGAATTACGTGGGCGAGGCAAAACCGGAAGAAAAAGTCCCGGTTCTGGAGATTATAAAAAGGCCTCGGCGCACGGATTCACTAGTAGTAGTAGAGTAGCAGTAGAGAGGAGCGACAGAGATCGGCCGGTGAAGAGAGACACAACAGATACGATGACACTCCCGTCAACCCATTAGAGGCGCGATCTCTCAATTCTCTGTCCCCTATGCTACACGGTTCATCGTCATTAATAAAAATATAACTTATATTTTTATATATATGCGTGTTTGTTGTTTGTCGATATACAACATTGCCATGTCTTTGGTCTTTATTCTATTTTTGCTATAATTATGTCATTGCCCGTGTACTGAATACTGCTGCCACATATAGTCGGGTGCTGCTGCTATTCACCTCGGGGTTCTAGACATAATCCAACGGAGAATCTGTAATGTGATCGATACCGACTTGACAGCTCTGCTGCAGTCACTCTCTCACCAGCGAGACGTGGATTCTCTGTGCCACTTCTACAAATACTTTCACGGCTTCTGCTCCAATGAACTTAGGTCACTGGCTGGTGACCCCTATGTATGAATTTACACGAGCTACTATATATATATATATATATATATATATATATATATATATATATATATATATATGTATAGTTAGGCATAGATGTCCAGTCCGAAAGCGGTGAGGATAATCTAACAAGATGAACTTAATATAAAATATTAAATGTTATATCTATATAAAGAGCTCAATGGATGCTATCCAGAGCAAATTATATTTATAAAGGAAAACTCAACACGTCATTTTAAGTGGTTATAAATTATAATTGATTTCTATGAGCTTAATTAGCTCATTTCATCAGACCTTACAATATTTCTTCCATCTGGTATTCCGGCAAAGTTGTTTGTACCAAATGGAAGGAATATTGGACGGTCAGATGACATGAGCTAATTAAGCTCATAGAAATCAATTATAATTTATAACCACTTGAAATGACGTGTTGAGTTTTCCTTTATATATATATAAAAAGGAAAACTCAGCACGTCATTTCAAGTGGTTATAAACTATAGTTCATTTATATATAACAACATTTCTCTGAAAAACATAAACATGTAGGTAATATCAGACAGATTTTGGTCAACAATACGGTAATCCTTACTCATACACACAGTAAGAGGAACCTGCAGATATTGGAGGCCATGTACATCAAATCAAAACAACCAACACTCAATAAAATCAACTTTAAAACAGGAAATAACATATTACATTGCATTTGACTAGATGGTTTTGTTGTCATTTCGCGCTATCCCGCGGTGTGACGTCATAAAACCGCATCGCAAATTTAAGAACTGCGTTTATTATTTTTGGTAACTATTGCCGTTGCCAAGCAGAGTTTTATGTCAACACAAAATAAAATCGTCGGTGATGGTGGATTTTATAATATTTCAGTTTAAACTACCTCTCTAAAGATGGCTCATGTGAGCCGAAAGCTTAGAAGAAAACCAATAAATAATTATCCAAATGTTGGAGAATTTTTGTCTTTATTTTCAACTGAAATTAAAGCAAAAATACGACGTTTAGAACGGCTCATGATTACACATAATAGACATTCATTGTTTCTTATATTTAACAGCATATGTTTAGAAAGTTACTTGCTGCCTCGATATGCTAAATATATATATATATATATATATATATATATATATATATATATATATATATGCTACCATTTTATTTTTGATCTGCGTTGTTATTATGCCATGATAAAATACTACCTTAATTTATGGGACGAAGCATTATCATTATTTACAACATTTACAAGCTGATTATTACCCACATCATTGTTTTCATTGTCATCTCATAAATTTCTGTATGAAATGGGACGAGGAGTTGTGATTATTTGAATACAGGTTATTTTTCTCGTCATGGTTGTTATTATAACTTCATAGACTTCTGTGTGAATTGTTCTTGGATAAGGATTTATAATTATTCTCATTTTTTGTCACACTGTTTGAGGTTTCCAACTTTTGCAGTTTCCGGACGTCATCAAGTAACTGTTACAAAATGTCCAAGTGAACCGTTATTCTAATTTATGAATTTATACTGTTTTTGTTTCACTTTCATGTTGTATTTCGTAACGATCGTAGCAAAACATTATGTAACATGATAACAGCTATATATGTCTGTGTTTGCTAGAAAAATTTTAATATTGAAGAATCCTTACCAGCACCTTCTTCTGAATTTTAGAAGGGAATTTATTAGTAAGTGTCTCCATAAAGCTAGCTTTGTGAACACTAAAATTTTAAATTCCTAATTTTTAGATTTTAGGATATTAAAAAAATAAATGTAATGATTTTTGATAAATTAATCTAATTTTAATTTTAAATAGTAATTTAACCCCTCTACCTTCCTCTCCTAGTCTCTTTTAATTGTCTATTTTTATAAAATGTGGATTCTTTTGCTAAACCCCATTTTCTTCTGTTAGTATATATATTTTTAATAAGTTTTTCACATCATAAACTTTATAAATTTTCTATATAAAATTTTTTTTTAAATTTATATAAAAAATTTTTTTAAGATTAATTTTTTTTTTAATTTATAAAAAATTATAATTTTCTCTAATTGTTATTTAGTTTGTCTATACCTAAAAATACCTTTAATTAGATTAACTTAATTAATTTTTTTAAAATCTTATTTTTATTTTACCCCTAAATATACTTTTTCAAATAAGTCTCTTTTTTTAAAACTTTAGCCCTTTTAAACATATAAAGTTAAATTTGTTTGACACGTATCGAGCGTTTCTACTTGATTTTTTTCCTTTTTCTTTCTTTTCATTTTTTCCCCCTTCTTTATTCTTTCTCTATAAATTTTTTATGTCCCGCCCATTCCCTTTGTGTTCTGTTTTGTTTAACCCAATTCTCAATTTATCGACTTTCCTTCCTTAACCCTTTTCGTTTATTAAGCAAGACATTCCAAATTTCCCATCTCTTCACTTACAACACTATTTAAAAGTAAAAACCAAAAATAGACTGATTTTTTTGGGGACGTATATTTCTCAAATCTTAACTGTTATTTATTTTTTTATATTTTTTATTTCTTTAACATTTTCTATTTTTTTATTTCTCTTTTTAATCTTATGTTTATTCTCATTTTGAATATAGACTGACTGTTGCAGAGGAGGCGTGAGATCTCTCTTAGGGATTTCATGTTGAAATGTTCATTCAACATTTTTGAATTTTGAAAATTTATTTTAATTTATATTGGCGCTGTAATTTTAATTACATTGAGCTGTATTACATTGATCCTGTATCATTTTTTAATATTTAAAATTTTTAATATTAATTGGGATCAGGTTTTTGGGATTTACCTTCCTACTTTTCCGTTTCGGATAAAATAATTTAATAAAATATATATATATATATATATATATATATATGGCAGTAAAAATTCAGGAAGGATTGGTAAAAAATGTTTCCCTCTATCTGGCCTGTTAGTATCAGTATCAGGTTCTTCAAGCCCTCCTTCCTCAGGAACTTCAGCAGTCTCTTCCTGATGCTTAGTATTAATTTTCTTTTTGTTTCCATCATTTCCAAAACCTCATTTTCCATTTCGATTTCCAGGTTTATATATTTTGACAGTTTTTCGAATTCCTTCGTTGTTCTGTTACAATCCGCTGGACAAGCCATATCAATTAATAGGTAAGTTTTTTTTCATTCTGGTTTTTAACAATAATGCCCGGCCTATTTGCTTAAATTTTATTATTATTATTATTATTATTATTATTATTATTGTATGATTTTCTTCATAATTCGATTTCCGCCATGGTCACACTATCTAACGAGTTAGCGAAAAGGCCAAAGGTAGTGTGTTTTTTATGGCTACATTTCATTTGATTTTCTTTTTCTTGCAAAAACACAAGCGTCATATTGACGAAGTTCCTAGTGTGCGGGTTTTACTTATCAAGACAATTTGTTTAGACATCTCTTAATCTGGGTTTTCCTGTGATTCTTTTACTGTGTTCATTTGTTCATTTTTATCTGATGTGTTGCTAATTAATTAGAAACTTTTGTTGTTGCTAGCATCACTAATCTTTTTAAGGAAAGTCATTTTCAAAAACTATAAATGAAAAAAGATAAAAACTCAACATTCGTTTAATAAAGTTTGTCAATGCGGTAAAACTTTAAAATAATAGTAACGATAATGTTTTTACTATTTAAAAAAATAAGATTAAGTGAAACAAACAACTTGGGAAAACTAAATTATTTATTTATTGACCAATTTAAGGAAAGGAGTGATATTGTCTATCGGAGTAATTTTTTTTTTAATTCAGAATTATTGATAACTTATCTGTTTGCATAAGACTATATCTATCTATCTATCTATCTATCTATCTATCTATATATATATATATATATATATATATATATATATATATATACACTCTATTCGGTCGGTAAATCATTTGCTTGCACATCTGTATATTCATTTAATTATTCATTAAACTCACTGAAAATAGCGTCATCGGCAACTAAAAATACGTAGTTATTCTAAGAAAGAGTATCGTACACATTACGATTAAACCAAAACAATAAGATAATCTTATTGTTTTAGTTTAATCGCAATTTTTTGTTATTTTAAGAAAAATGTATTTTAGAAAAGATTCTTTCTAAATATCGACAACTAATATCGTAGTCTTTCTAAGTAAATGATTAATAAAGATAAGAACACAATCCAAATCATTAAACGAGAAACATATATTAATCAACAAAAAGTAGAAAAATTCATATTTACACTTAAAAAAAAAAGAAAAAATACTTTACACTTTTAGGAGCTTCAAAAAACACGTCATTCTTGTTGTAATTATAACCATCGTCTTCTGTTATTATCATTCTGTCATTTTTCATCATAATTCTATTTCTCCTATGGCGGCACTACCTACCAAATCTTCAGGAAGACCTAACGCAGGACGTGGCGTATTGTTATGGATCCAGTTCATGGTTTTTCTATCTCATCTAACATTCCTAACGTTACATGGACAATTTTCTCCTTAGTGTGTGGGCTGTACTTAATAAGACAATTGTTTGTATATCTCTTAAGCTGGGGTTTCCAGGGATTCTTTCAATGTATTGTTTTGTTCCATTTTTTATCATTCCAAGTGCACCTACTATCACTGGCACGGTTCTTGTTTTCAATTTCTACATTTTTTTTATTTCAATATTCAAGTTTTTATATTTTGACAGTTTTTCGAATTCCATGGTTGCTATGTTACAATCCGCTGGACAAGCCATATCAATTAATAGACAAGTTGTTTTTCTGGTATGTCCTGCCTATTTGCTTCAATTTTTCTATCTGTGTAGATGGTGTAATCCCAAAGAATGGTAGCATCTTCTATTTCTGTAACCGGTGCAGGGTGATGTTCATACCAGTGTTTGTTTACATATTTTCCATAGTGTTTGCACATTGTCCAGTGTAAATATTACCCCACTCTATTGTGACTATTTTTATAGAGATTAGACAGTCTATTGTTTCTTAGAATTTGTCACAGAACCTGCATTTTGGATCCACATCACTATGTATAATGTTTGCCTGAAAGTTCCTAATGAAAAGACTTTGGTCTTGCGCTGCATGAAGAAAGGCTTGTCTCAGACTTTAATCCAGATGCACGTAACTATTGATGAATATTAGCTTTATCCAAATTGGGTTTATTAGTGCTTTCTGAATATTAGCCACGCAGAGGTATGTATTACAAGCGTTGTTTCATCTGTTCAAGAGCTTTAACCTAGGTTTTCTTTTTCATATTTTTTGCCGCAATATTTGGTTCTTTGCTTCTGTTTTGTTTTTCTAAAGAATCTACTAAATGTAAATCTTGTTTGTATTTACTGCCTTCTTTTATTACTGAATATTTTTTATTTCTGTTTTCATGTTGTTTGACTAATTTCTCATCTAGTCGTTTGATGTTTCTATGCATATTAGTAAGCCAATAGTTGTTGTCTTGTATGACAATTCTAGCTGAATAAAATCTCTTCCAACTTCTTTACAGGTTATGTATAGACAGTTTACATTGGTCCTTGGATGATGCATCTTAGGCTTAGAAAGTGTTTTTTTATATTCAATGGGTGCCAACACCACAATCTTTATAAGGATAGTCAATATTAATAACAGAATTTGCATTTTGGTCTAACACAACTTTTAGATATGGTAACTATGTTTCTTTCACCCAATTTATTCAAATTGTACAGCCAAACAATTCTGAGGACCCTAGAAGTTATGACAGGTTTTGTCATAGGAGACCACAATTTAAACAACGTAAGGTCCGCATATGATACAGTGCTGATAGCAGGCACGGAAATGAATCTACAAGACATCCTATAGAAGGTAGCTGAAGAGAGTGACAAGAAAAGACTACAAATAAACTGCAAGAAAACCGAATGCATAGTCATCAGCAAAAAGAGCAGCCCTAACTGACAAATACTAAAATCAAGCAGGTACAAAAATTCAATACCTGGGAAGTGTTGCAACAGAAGAGGAAGATTTTGTTACAGAAATCCGAATGCGAATTGACATGGCGAAGGACGCATTCCAGAAGCTAAGAAGAGCATTAAGAGAGGAACATTTCACGAGAAGCAAAGGAAAGAGTACTGGATTGCTATGGGATATCAGCTCTTTCATATGACAGTAAATGCTGGACAATATCGTCAAAGATGAAAGGAAAACTTGGAGCAACTGAAATGTGGTTCTACAAAAGGATACAGTAGATATCATAAATTGAACACGTGAGCAATGATGTGGTTTTGGCAAAGATGGCAACGAAAATGAAATTAATACTGTAAAAGACAGCTAAAGTTCCTTGGACATGCAATGAGGAAAGAGGTATTGGAGAATCTGATACTAACAGGCCAGATAGAGGGAAAAAGAAACATAGGAAAGGAGCAGATAACATACTAGACGGGCCTGAGCAGGTGGATGACATAACGGGGTTTGCGTGGAGTAACATGAGAAAGCGTCACCAAGGATAGGGAGACGTGGAAGGCCATGATCGCATATGTCCTGAAAAAACAAGGCACATAGAAAGAATTTCTAGTTAGCAATTATTCTTCCTGTTCAGCGAAAATATCGGTATCAGCTTTTAACTCTGCAGTACGTAATCGACTGATGGATAAACGGTTTGCCGACATCAGTTCGTTTAGTACGAGAGGAGTATTGGCCATGACGTGGCTAATTTTGCTAACGTTTCTCCATTTATTACTATTACAAGCAGGATAGCCCGGCGTTGCTCGGGTGTAATGAAAGCTTTAAAACTAATCCATGGTCCTGGAGCTCAGACACTTTTGAATGGATGTAAGTTAAATTTTGATTTCCTGGTATCGATATCAAATAAGTTTATTTCGTCGTAAACTGAATTTTGAAGGCTAAATAAGTCCTCTGAGTAAATGGTATCATGGCTGAGACTAAGAACTACAATTATACCTACTTAGAGCCAAACTCGAAGCAAAAACTAAAATAAAAGGGCTGAAAAAAATACAGACATACAGGCAGATAAACAGACACACGCACAAACATCTTGCCTTTTTATATATATATATATAGAACCGCCGATTGACGCCACTTCGGTCGGGTTTCAATCCTGGGTTAAAAGCAATCGGAGTCTAACCGTACTGATTATCTGTGTTACAGCGAAACAGATCTGTCTGCGGATAACTATATATATATATTATTGATTTTCTACACTATTGTAAGAAATGCAGCCTTGAAACTTCTGAATATCGTTTCTTATGTCTTTGTCTCTGAATGTATCAAATTTGATTAAAATTGGACCACTCCTTCTATCACCCGGTTTTTTCGATTTTCGATATTTATCGGAGGTACCTCGAAACAAAACCTAGCTAAGAACACTCGCAGACGCTTATAGTAAAACTGTGTAAATTTTCAAGAAGATTGGTTCAGCCGTTTCGGAGTCTGTAGGTAACGGACACACATACACACACACATACACACACAGACAAAGTTCCATTTATAAATAAGTTTAGATTATTATTTATATGATCGGAAGAATTTCTACCTCATATCAGGTTGCCGTATCTACCCGGACATTTATTATGATGTTGTTTGAACAAACTTCATACCATTCTCAAAAAATAATGTAATCTTTTCTTAAAATATTATTACGTCTATCAAAATTTTGTTAATTGCTTCAGCAAATATATTGCCTGCGGTGAAAATCTTGTTTTCAGTTTGAGTTTCAGTTTTGTTTAATGGCATATCAACACCTCTGTGGGTTATTTAATTCCAAAAAGGTGGGTGTCATAAAGTTTTTTTTATGTTCGGTTAGAGTGAGAATGTTGATTTAGTCAGATTTTAATGAAAATTATTTGTTTCTATTCTTTTTTATTTTAAAAAACTGAAAATGTCTTTTAGTTTTTTATTAAAAATGTTATGTTTAGAATATTTTTTTCTTCAAAAATATATTGTTGGTAATGTTTTTCTTTAAAAAAATGTGTATTCTTTAATAAAAGTTTATTTTTATGTATATATTCCTATAGAAGTGTATTTTTATACTTTCATAGTGTTTTGACCCTAGTTTTGGGGTTAACTATTTGCCCATAGCTGGGACCCTAACAGGTTCTACCACTCCGAGTCCGAGTAGACCTGAGAACATCAGCAAGTAAGAGGTGGTTCCATGCTCCTCACAATCTGCCAGTCAGAGGCCTTGCTGCCGGATGTAGTTTACTGTCATTCCCAGGACCAGAAAATCATTTTATATAAAAATATAATTGCCAGGTTTGAATAAGTTATTACCTTTTTTATTCGAAACTAATATTCGCAAAATATTTTCTCCAGATTTTATAAACTTCTTAATAGCTTTGAACATTCTTATTCGAAACAGCTTCACCCAAACTGCATTTACATGTGTCCGATGGCAAAAGCCAACGTCATATTGTTGAAGACACCGCGGGGAATTTTCTATATTGAAAAGCCTTTGAAATCCTACTTTCTTTCAAAGTTTCGTTCATTCATTTGTAAGAACTCATTTGGATATGAACTTAGGCTTTTGCTATTCTGAGGTCTAATCAATAATCTTGCCACCCCCGCAAGGACTCTTTTGTATGTTTTATTGATTATTACCTCCCCGTCAACACACCATTTATGGCGCACCTAAAATTTGACATCCTTAGCCAAACAGGATCAACTTCGAACTTGAAGTCTTCCATATCATGACGGGGTAACAGTCTTTAAATCAGATAAGGTTAGGTATCCCCCGTAGGAAATTTGGCACCTTGTCATAACAATAAAGTTAGTGAAATAACCTTGTGTCCGATATAGGAACATCAGAGGAAGGCTATAATCTTGCCGACAGACGTTGTAGAAAAATAATTTGACGCTTATGAAATTGCCTGCCCTATTGATATGCTTTTAAAAGATAGTGACCAGGCCAATTTTTTCCCTGTACGATCATTATCGTCATCATCTTACTAGTGAAGCACCTGATATATGTGAACAGGTGAAAACAATAAGTAAGAATAACGTCTGGAGAACCAATGAAATTTTATTAATTGTCACTCTAGGTTATTTTTAAAATTCTGGATACACCCTAATTTTCAACAAAAATAAAATAATGAATCATAAAACATCAATTCAATTAAATAGGTAAAATATTTTTTATTTATCTTTTTATATTAAAATACTTGAACTATATTGATACGATTTTGCATAGAATTGGTTTAGTTTGTTGTTTACGGTATATCAACCTCAATTGATTATTTAGTGCCGGTGCAATTTTTATTATAGGTTCGTACGAATAGAGTAAATTAGTTTGTAGATCAGGTTTCATTGGTCTATTTTGTAAAGAGGGTGTTTTTGTTGGGAATTTTATTTTTGTTTCATTTGTTTTAATTTGCAGCATATCAACCTCAATTGGTTAGTGAATTCCGACAATATTTTGTAGGTTAGGTTCCTATGTATAGAAGATGTATTCTTTGTAAGAAATCAATTTGTCGAACAGCAACTATTTGATTGTTTTTTTTTTAAGTGTCTTACTTTGGTTTAGAATTATTTTGTTTTACGGTTTATCAACCTCATTGGGTTATTTAATGCCGGCGCAATTTTTGGCATAGGTTAGTATGAATAGAATATTTATTCTTTGTGGGAAATCAATTTGTAGATCAGCTTTTATCTGAGAACTGTCGTAAAGAATGTATTTGTAGAAAGTCTTTGTTGTTGTGGTTGTTATTTTCCGGCACATCTAACTTAATGGGTCATTTAACGCATAGATTTTTTTTTTAAATTTTAGGTTCGTATGAATATAATATTTATTTGTCTATATTTCTGAGATGGGGTGGCATTTACATTATTCGGACTATTGTCATTATCTTTGTTGCAATTTGCACGAGGTTTCGGCCTTTTTCACGCTCCAGACTTATTCAGTAGCTCTGAATTTCGAACCGAATATTTTATTACCCTCAATGGGGTATATGATCATCATTCTTTGAAATATGAGCTCTAGTAAAATACTAGGGAAAATTATTAACATAAAAACACTCAGTGAAAACAATTAAGATAAAAAATGGCAATATGAAATCTGGTAAAAAAAGGGTTAATGAATATTAAGTTTATAAGTCCCAAAAATTCAGTTTTTCTTGCTCTTAAGGGCACATGGCCAATTCAAGCAATGCGCAGCGTAAATGTACCGTTCAAACTTACTTATTTCTATTTACTTGATGATTAACACTTACTTTATACATACGTTCTTGTTATACAAATACACTGTTTTTGAATCTGTGTTCTGTGTTCCGTGTCTTACTTCCGGTCAAACAGGTCCCTACAACTTTGCAGCGAAGTTTCACCACAGCAGCTTCTGGACAAATTGGCGACGAAGATTCCAGTTTGCCTTAAGATTTCGGTATCGCCTTTGTTTTTCTGTTAAATCCCTTCCTAGATATTCACATTTTTGCAGTCGCTGTTTCTTAGAACTGTCATGTTTTATCTACAACGTGCTATTCAGTTCTTCCATTGATTCTTTTAACGTTCACAATATTCGATGAATTTTTTTCTTATGAATATTTTCGTGTAAACTGCCTCGCTACTCGCATGATTTAGCCACAGAGTTCTTAACATTTCTCAAAGGAATCAATGTCGTTCGAGTTTCTTATCACATATAACGTGTTTGTCGAGCATCCACTGCCATATGGGTAATTAGATAGCTTAAGGTTACATATATAATTGGCTAAAAACATTAACCAGCTCTCTACACTTCACTTTTACACAGAGATATAAACAGATCTTGAAGACCGGACCGTAGAACAGCTGAAAAACAATCCGAACTCAGTCCAAATGATTTAAATAAAGTAAATAGTCAGAATGCTTTATCACTGAAATAGGGACAGAACATGAAGAAGACTGGACCTTACAATAGCCGAAACGTTTTGAATATGGAAATACAGATAAGGACAACGATTTGAATGGTGTGAATAGTTACAATACATAATCTCAGAAATATAGGCCTATGTTCGTGTTGTTTTAGTATTCGATTAAATATAATAAGTAACTTGAAATTAGCGGCATTTTTTTATCAGCTGGAAGAACATTAGAAAACAAACGGAAAATATAAACTACGAAAATATTTCAGCACGGAAAAACATCTGATAAATTGTCAACAAAAAGTGCGACACAGAGATCCGAAGTTGAATTGGCATGGCGAAGGAAGCATTCCAGAAGCTAAGCAAAGTATTAAGAAACAAGATAATTTCACTAGAATCAAAGAAGAGAGTACTGGATTGCTACGTGCTGTCCGTCCTTCAATATGGCAGTGAATGCTGGACAATATCATCAAAGATGAAACTTCAAGCAACTGAAATGTGGTTCTACAGAAGGATGCTGCGAATATCATGGATCGAGCATGTGAGCAATGATGAGGTTTGAAAATGATGGAAACAAAAAGGAAATTAATACTGAGCATCAGGAAGGGACAGCTGAAGTTCCTCGGACATGCAATGAGGAAGGAGGGCTTGGAGAATCTGATGCTAACAGATAGAGGGAAAAAGAGACAGGGGAAAGTAACGGATAACATATTTGAAGAACCTAATCAGGTGGATGATGGAACGAGGATTACATGGTTTGCTCAGGGATAGGGAAACGTGGAAGGCCATGATCGCCTACGTCCTGAAAGGACAAGGCACATAGACGAAGAAGAAGGTTACAAATATAATTGGCTTCGATACTCCATTTTGGGTCTGATCTGGCTATTGTAAACCTTGATCATGGTCAGTGGGTTTAAGCAGTTTATAGGAAAGATAAAAGTTAAGCGAAGACATTTTGGGAGAATTGTTGTATTAGGTTGTCTCAAAATTTCGTAAACACTTGCAAAAATTTGAAATTTTACTCGCCAAGTAATCTAAGGTTACCAGAAAACACTTGCAAAAAATCGAAATTTTACTCGCAAAAACAACAAAAATTATTGCTTAAAAGAAAAACCATAATTTTCCAAGACTTTCTGCCATCGATATGCAAGCTTTCAGATCTGGTCAAAGTACAATTCAGCCGGCTTCGAATCAAAGAATTCTTGACACGCTTCCTCGACTTCATCAAACGAGTCGAATCGGCAGCCCTTCTGAAAGTGTTGCATTGATCGGAAAAGGACGTAATCTGATGGAGCACAGTCAGGACTGTAGGCTGGATGTGGCAGAACCTCAACGCCGTCCAGCTCTTCAAACTTGTCTTTGTCCTGGTGGTGTGTGGCTTGGCATTGTCCTGTTGCATCAAAGCGCGCTTTCGGTTGGTCAGAACCGGGTACTTTTGCTTCAACTTTTCGTAGACCCGCTCAAGTTGCTCACAGTACAGTTCGGCACTGATGGCACGACCATTCGGAACCAACTCAAAATGCACGATTCCTTCAAAGTTCCACCAAACGCACAACAAGACTTTCTTCCCGAATCTATCTTGTTTTGGAACCGACGGTGTCTCTTGCCGTTTCTGAACCCATCGCTTGTCTCGATTGTGCTGGACCAGATAGACACATTTCTCATTTGGGACAAACTAATATTTTAATTTTCAGTTTTCCATATGCAGTTCAGGGATTTGAGATAAGAATACACGAACTGAAGAAAATAGAAAGCATCCCGCTTTTGTTTATCTCAGTGGAAAAGCAGTAAATATATTCATAGCTATTTGGAAGATTTAAGAATTTAAGACATTTCATTTGCGTTGTGGTGCAGTGTATATCGACTTGGAATGAGAAATCGGGGGCCAAGTTCAAATTCCAGTTGAATTCCTTACATTCACTTACGCACAAATACCTTTGGGAAATATAATAATCCGTTTCCTCCCTCCAGTTATGGGTTAAATAATAGGACAGATTGGGTTTCTATAGCCTTGACTGGCAACCAGTCTAATTCAGAAAGCAATGACAACCAACTTCCGCCCAGTCTGTAACGTCGTTTTCGAGACATGATCACCCAAAGCGTGTATCACGTATGACACTTAACTGACTGACTGAATATAATATTTGGAAACATGATTAAGGTTTCTACTGCGCATAAAGGGGGAATCCGTTTTCTATTGTTAGGAAGTAATAAATTGATCCCCCATTAATTACTACTTAACAACATAAATCATCTCTTCGCCCTCTAGCTATGAGTCAAACAACAGGACAGATTGGGTTCTATATCCCTGGTCAGCAACCAGTCTAACGCAGAAAGAAATTGCAACCTTACGCGAGATAATCTTCTGCCCAGTCAGTCATGTCTCTTTCGAGACATGATTGCCCAAGCGTGTATCACGTATGGCACTTAACTGACTGAACGAATATAATAGTTGAAAATATGATTGTCTTCTACCGGGCATAAAGTGGGGGATCAGTTTTCTATTGTTATGCAGTAGTAAACTGATCCCCCACTAATTACTACTTAATAATATAATGCATCTCTTCCCCCTCTAGCTATGAGTCAAATAACAGGACAGATTGGGTTCTAAAGCCTTGGTCGGCAACCAGTCTACCGCAGAAAGCAATGGCAACCTACTGCGGAATAATCTTCTGCCCAGTCAGTCATGTCTCTTTCGAGACATGATCACCCAAAGCATGTATCACGTATGACACTTAACTGACTGAATATATTAGTTGGAATCATGATTAAGGCTTCTACTGGGCATAATGGGTTTTTATGTTATGAAGTAATAAACTGTTCCCCCACTAACTACTACGTAATAATAAAATACATCTCTTCTCCATCCAGTTATGGGTTAGAATAATAAGATAGATTAGGGTTCTATAGCAACCAGTATCCCGCAGAGAGCAATGGCAAATTACTGTGGGATAATCTTCTGCCCAGTCAGTCATGTCTCTTTCGTAACATTTTCGTAACTTTCGTAACATGATCGTCCAAGCGTGTCTCATGTATGGCTCAACTGACTTACTGAATGAGGGAGGTGAGCATAGAGAACATAATACTCACAGGACGGACAGAGGGAAGAGAAAGGGGCAAGCAACGCTAGACATACTTGATAAGCATCAGCAGGTGGATGGCGGAGTAGTAGTACCTTTGAGTAGTTGTACTCTACTATTGACACTGTCAGCACTCTGCCTTCGAGTAGAGAGCGCTCTCTGCTTTCGAGCAGAGAGCAATAACCCAGTAGTGGTTATGACGAAGGGTAGAATCAACGATTGCAGAAAGATAGACAGATATTTTTGGCCTGGCTATATGACCGGGAAGACCCACATTAAAAGAGACATAGTGTCACATCTCCGCTTACGTGGGAAGGTGTGGAAATACCGTTGAGTAGTTGTACTCTACCATTGACACTGTTAGCTCTCTGCCTTAGGGTGGAGAGCGCCCCCTGCTTCCGGGCAGAAAGCACTAACCCAGTCGTGGTTCCGCCGAAGGTTAGAACCACGACTGGGGAAAGATAGACAGATATGTTTGGCCTGGCTATATGACCAGGAAGACCCACATTAAAAAAGACCTTGTGTCACTTCTCGCGTTAGGTGGGAAGGTGGGTACATACCGTTGAGTAGTTTTACTCTACTAGTGACACTGTCAGCTCTCTGTCTTTGGTGCTTCGAGCAGAGAGCACTAACCCAGTCGTGGTTACACTGAAGGTTAGAATCACGAATGGGGAAAGATAGATATTTTTGCCCTTTTTATATGGCCGGGAAGACCCACATTAAATAAGACATTGTGTCACATCACGACTTACGTGGGAAGGTGGGTAAATACTGTTGAGTAGTTGTACTCTAGTAGTGACACTGTCAGCTCTCTGCCTTCGGGCGGGGAGCACTAACCCAGTCATGGTTCCGCCTAAGGGTAGAATCATGACTGGTGAAAGATAGACAGATATTTTTGGGCTGGCTATATGGCCGGGAGAACTCACATTAAAAAGATCTTGTTTCACATCATGCCTTACGTGGGAATGTGGGTAAATACCGTTGAATAGTTGTACCGCCGCTAGTTGGTCAGTGAGGATATAGACTCATTACCCGGACATACTTCTTTGCTACAAGATTGTATACATTGATTCCTACTAACAGTATTCCTAATATTCCTGAATTGACGAACCAATGTTCCAGTTTTGTATATTTTTGTTCAATATAACGTATATTTTCTATCTCCATGCCTGTTTTTGTTATTTATTATTTTGTGTGTTTTCTCAACAAGAATCCACAACAACAAAAATTAATCAGATAAAAATAGTTGAAAGATTATCTCAACCCAGAATAAGATATGGTAACTATCATTCTTTTTTTAACTGATCTGACTTGTGGAAGTCAGTCGACCTCTTGTCGGTCTACATATCTTAGTCCCTATTATTTTCTCTTTCTCATTATGTCCCGTGTCAGTTCGTGTGAGTTTTTCAGTGATTTACTGAAAAACAAAAGATTTTTGCAAGCAGGTATTTTTCGTAATATGCTAGATATCAAGACAGAGATAAAAAAATATCAGAGTAGTGTCTCCAAAAATAATCGACTTGGCAAGACTTTGCTCAGTTAAGTTACAAACCTTTCCACATCAACCCTATATATACATATATATATATATATATATAGAGAGAGAGAGAGAGAGAGAGAGTAAAATGACTAAGTGAGAGAGACTCATCAAGCAAACATTTTGCTCATTCTATACATGTGTGTGTATTGTGTGTGTGTACACTTTATTGCATGTTTCACTAATGAAGTTCATATAACGAACGTCGATTTCACACCTTTTGTATGTCAAAACTCTGACGTTTGCATCATTTGAATTCCGAATACTTTTTTGTTGGGTGCTAATTAGATAATTAGTTGATTGATTTATCTCGCAAAATTGTCTAGGTTTATTTGAAAAGATAGCATGATAAGATAATGCTCGTTTGAATGTTTAGCGTGTCAATTGTCAGCCGTACATGTTTATTTGCTGAAAATAAATATTTCTTTTACGAATGGAAAATTCCGATTGACGTTTGTAGAATATTATAAAGTTTCGTCAGAGAATGAGATAAGGAACAAAAAGAAGAAAGAAATATAAGATAAGATAAAGAACAAATGGGAAACGTTTATCAATCAAAAATGTTTCACTTTTATTAAAGCCTTCATCAGAGAATGAGAAATGGAAGAAAAAGAAGAAAGAAATATAAGATAAGATAAAGAACAAATAGGGAATGTTTATCAATCTAACATGTTTCACTTTTATTAAAGCTTCATCAGAGAATGAGATATGGAGAAAAAGAAGAAAGAAATATAAGATAAGATAAAGAACAAATTGGAAACGTTTATCAATCTAACATGTTTCACTTTTATTAAAGCTTCATCAGAGAATGAAATATGGAAGAAAAAGAAGAAATATAGGATAAGATAAAGAACAAATAGGAAACATTTATCGATCAAACATGTTTCACTTTTATTAAAGCTTCATCAGAGAATGAAATATGGAAGAAAAAGAAGAAAGAAATATAAGATAAGATAAAGAACAAATAGGAAACGTTTATCAATCTAACATGTTTCACTTTTATTAAACCTTTGTCGCACAATGAGATATGGTGAAACAAGAAGAAGGAAATTCTGGTAAATTTTTATTTTTGTGATGTTTGACTTTCATTTACCGTAACGAAACTGCCCATAATGCTGATATAAAAATGCTATCCTAATTAAATAAGGAGTTAAGACGAAGGCGTCTAAAAGTTGTGCTAATCACCAGTACAGCTACAATGAATATACGTCCAGATTTTGACAACGTTTCCCCATTAATGTCTGATTTTCTTTTATCACTGATGTGGCATATTTAAATTTAAAGATCATGGTGGAAACAAAAAAAATGAGAATAAAAATATATTTGGGTAGATTGTAAAAGATTGATCTCTATACATGGAAACTCTCACGTCTCTGATTTGTGCGCTTGTGAAGTAACAACAGGGTAAACAAACCCATTCTAATGAAGTCCTTGGAAAAATGGTCACTATAACTTTTTTTTTTCCAGTTTGTCAAACATCTTTTGTCATTCAGTAATGAATTAGAGCACTCTGGTTACTGGCCTATGATACATAATACGCCTCTTCCTACCGAGTGCCCATAGCTCAGAGGTAGAATCGCCAACTGACGCAAATTCGGTCGGGTTTCAATCCCGGCTTAAAAGTAATTGGATGTCTAACCGTACTGATGAGCTGTGATACAACTGCGGGTGACTACCAAGTCGTTTCTATCCCGGCCAGAAGCAAGTGGATGTCTAGCCACACTGATGAGTTTGATACAGCGAAACAGGCCTTTATGTGGATGACGAATATAAAATAAATTTCGAAGTTCAAAACCGTTGAATGATCATTTCGACATGAAATCCCTAAGAGAGATTTCACATCTCATCGGCAACTACCACATATCAAAATTTTGAAATGTGGTGATCTCTCTTAGGGATTTCATGTTGATATGGTCATTCAACAATTTTGAACATCGAAATTTATTTTATGACTGACGCCAAATGAAATAAAAATATTAAGATTTTACTGGCGGAAGTTCAAAAATTGACGTCACAAAAACTAGATGGCAATCAGTCTCTTTTTTTAGATTTTGCACAAAATTAATTTTAGATTAAGTGAAAAATTAAAAAAATTGACTTTGTCTAACTTTACAAAGGGGAAGTGGGGTAACGGAAGAAATAGGAAGTGGTGTTTGACTGAGAAGTAAGCTAAACAAAATGGAAAGAGAGGGAGGAAAAAGGAAAAAGAAACAAAAAAAATAAAAACTTCATATTCGTAGAGACGCTAGGGATGTGCTAACAAAACGAGCGTTTATAAATGTGTTAAAATATTAGAAAAAACTTCATTTGGGGAAAATTCATTGAATTAATTATATATTTGATTATTTAATTATAAACCTAGATTTAAATTTTAAAAAAAATATTAAAAAAAAAATATCTTTGTATGTGCTGGGAAAAATATATATTGATACTTGCAGAAAAAATTGGGGGTTAAGTTAGTATGGTTACCCTTACTTCATAAATAGGAGAAAGGAAGAGGAAGGTAGACGGGTTCAAATTTACTATTTAAAAATTTAATTAATCAATCAATCAAAAACAATTTAATTTATATTTTCTCTCGTGAAAACTGAATTTAGAATTTAAATTTTAAATGTCCACAAATTTCGCCTTATGGCGGCATTTACTAATGAATTCTTTTCTAAAATTCTAGAGTAGGTGCTGGTTTGGGTACTTTCATATTAGTAATTTTTCTTGCAGACACAGAACGCACCTATCAGAAAAATTCCTCGGAATTCGGGCTGAACCTATCAAACTCCAAGTCATTACAGGGTCCAGCCCTTCCTCCTTCATTTTCCAGAATCTCCGTGAAATGGCTGTCTGGTATTTCTGACCCGGGTTCGAAAAAGAATACCTGTGATTGTAAAATCTTTGCTTAAAAGGCCCCGCGGACATACCAATATATATTTGTTTTTGGTCTAAGAATCTACTTAAAATGTTTAAAATATATATTCCTACTAGATCTGCCACCTGGGCTGAATCATATATATATATATATATATATATATAAAGAACACCTAGCGAGCCAGACAACCTACCTAGGTTTCAACTAAGAACACTCGCAAACGCTTATAGTACAACTGTGTAAATTTTCAAGAAAATCGGTTCAGCCGTTTCGGAGTCTATAGGTAACGGACACACACACCCACGCAGAGTTCCATTATAAATTTTTTTTTTTTTTTTTTTTATAAGCGTTTCACCCCGAGCAAGGCATGTCACTGCCACTACTGTGCAGGGGGCTCCGTAGAGTGGAGAAAGGCTGATTAAATATAGGAAATAACAGAGGGTGGGTGAGGATACCGAGAATGAGGGTTGGGTAGATGAGAGTGTTGTGAGAATAGTTGGGAGTTAGTGTGATAGGAGGTGTCTATTGACCCTACATTTAAACACCTGGAGATTGTAACTGTCGGGAAAGCAGACTTGTGGAAGGGAGTTCCACAGGCGGGAAGCGCGAGAAAAGAAGCTGTTGGAGTAGAATTTACGGTTATATATATATATATATATATATATATATAAGTCTGGATAAATATCTCAAAATTCTTGCATGCAAAATTTGAATTTATTAATATGAGATGCAATATTTAATTAAGTGCGTTGACAAGGAATGTGTTCCAATTGTGTTAAAAAAATCAATATTTCTGTATAAATTCAATGCATTTCACATCATTAGGAATAAATTCTTATTGATTTTGCTATGTTCTCCTCCCTTGCTTTTTCATTTCACACACACACCTATATGTATATATATATATATATATATATATATATAAATATATATATATATATGAAATCAATGAAAACAAATCTTCATTCTATTTGTGTATAGACATTGTTTCGCATGCGCCCCGTTGCGTGTTTCGTTGATGGAGGCCATATAACGAACTCCGATTTCACGCCTATTTTAAGTCTGACAAAACTCTGATATTCGCATCATTTGAATTGCGAATATTTCGTTTTGTTGGGTGCTAATGAGTTGATCGATTTATCTCACAAAAGCGGCTAAGTTTCTTCGGAAATGTAGCGTGATTGGATAATGCTCACTTAAATGTTTAGCGTGTCAATTGCCAAGCGTCCATGTTTATTTGCCAAAAATAAATATTTTTATGAATAGAATATTTTCGACTTGGTTATCGAATTCTTTAATTTGATTGACTCTAATGATTCAGGAGGGGATGGTGAGCACCTGCCCTATGCAAAAACAAAACAAAACAGAAAAAAAACAAAACAATCGATCGCTTCCACAAAAAACACAGGCTTTATTATATCTATGTTATACTTCAAATTTATACAAATGTATGAACGTCTAATACACTGATATTAAATGTCATACATCAAATGCACAAATAGTTTAACGAGTTTGAATGCATTTTTTTAAAATCATTTTACTCCAAGCAAGGTAAGAACACCACTTTTGCACTGCGTGTTACAGTGAGAGTAAAACAAGGAACAATGTTGGAAGACCATTCCACACGTTAACGTGAGACTTGGAGGTGAAAGTGGGTGTCTTATTAATTAATTTAGAGTTGGAGGAGAAAAATCGGTTTCATGCTTCTTTGCTCGTAAGTAAATATAATGAACCCAACAGGAATTAAAACGCGGATCTCTTGTTAATAATTTCGAATCATTAGCATTGCATCGATTCGCACATCTACGCATACAGCACTTGTTATTGCCAAATGTTAAATGTTTACTTGCTATTAAGCGGTAGGCTCACAGGAAAGTCTGTTTCAAAGTATTTGTCATTGACAGATTTTATGAGTGAACGAGATAGATAGATAGATAGATAGATAGATAGATAGATAGATAGATGTGAACCTAATGAGATAGATAGATAGATAGATAGATAGATAGATAGATAGATAGATAGATAGATAGATAGATAGATTTTCCCCTTTTCATTTGGGACAACGTAGATCTCGTAGCTAGCTACCTAGATAGATCATTTAAACCCTCACATTCACCAACTAGAAGTATTGTACACTTACATATAAAAGGATGTGAATTGTGGTGCATTGGATATCGACTCGGAACGAGAAATCGGGGAGCCGAGTTCGAATTTCAGCCGAATTCATTGCATTCACTTACGCGCAAATACACTTGGGAAAGGTATTAATCCGTCTATTCCTTCCAGTTATGGGTTAAATAACAGAACACATTGTGTTCTATAGCCTTGGTCCGCAACCAGTCTCCCGCAGAAAGCTAATGGCAACCTACTGCGGGATAATCTTCTGCCCAGTCAGTCATGTCTCTTTCGAGACATGATCGCACAAGCGTGTATCACGTATGGTTCTGTTGTCATTTCGCGCTATCACGTGGTCTGACGTCATAGAACCGCATTGCAAATTTGCGAAATGCATTTGTTATTTTTGGTAACTATTGCCGTTGCCTAGCGGAGTTTTATGTCAATACAAAATAAAATCGTCAGTGATGGTGGATGTTATTTTGTTACCGTCTTAATAACCTCTCTGAAGATGGCTCATGTGAGCCGAGAGCTTAGAACCAAATCAATAAAAAATTATCAAAATGTTGGAGAATTTTTGTGTTTATTTTCAACTGAAATTAAAGCCAAAATACACCGTTTAGAACGGCTTATGATTAAACATAATAGACATTCATTGTCTCTTATATTTAACAGTATATGTTTAGAAAATTATTTGCTGCCTCGATACACTATATATATATATATATATATATATATAAAAGGATTTTCTGCTTGGGTGCAAGTTTATTGCCTTCTTATCTCTTTCTCGATAGATTGCATGTTCTTTGATATTGAGGCTAATTGGGTTGACGCCAAATAAGTTGCAACAATTGAAAATGCGAATGATGGCAAGTGACAAAATAAAGAAAGAAAAATTGGTTGGAAATAATAGAGAATAAAAGAAATCTCTAGCAAGAAATTAAGACAGAAATGAAAGAGAGAACGTGTTAAGAATGAAAGATCATATCAAGGAATTGGCAAAATAATGGTTAAGATAATGAAGAATTGTTATCAAGGGGAGTATGAGAATGTCTCAAAAGGAATGAAAGAAAGAAGGAAGAAAGAAAGAAACAAAGGAAGGAAGGAAGGAAGATGTGGAGTAATTATATCAACGACAAAGAATTAAAGAAAAAAGGCAGTGGTAATGCATGAACAAGAAAGAAAGTGAGAATGAAAGAAAGGAAGAAGTGAATGTATGAGCATACATCAAAAAGAAAGAAAAAGTTGAGTCCCATCATGTGCGAACAAGATCTAAATAAAGAAAGCAAAAAAAGAAAGGGAGTATTAACAAGAAAGTTAGAAAGAAAGAAAGAATGAAAGAAAGAAAAAGAAAGAAAGGTAGTATTAAAATACATCAACCAGAAAGAAAGAAAGAAAGAAAGGTAGAATTGAAATACGTCAAAAAGAAAGAAAGAAAGAAAAAGATAGGTAGTATTAGAATGCATCAACAAGAAAGAAAGAATGAGAGAAAGTATAAGAATGCATCAACAAGAAAGAAAGAAAAAAAGAATGAAAGACAAAAAAGAAAGAAAGAAAAAAGAAAGGTCGTATGTATCAACAAGAAAGAAAGAAAGAAAGAATGAAAGAAAGAAAGAAAGAAAGAAAGGAATCTAGAAGTAATAATTAATGAAAGAAAGTCTTAGCAAAGTGAGAATGCCTCATCGCGTCAATCAAAACAGAAAATAGCCAATATAGGTAGAAATACGCAAATAAATCGGGGTATGAGAAAAAAGAAAGAAAGAAAGAAACAAATAAGCAAACAAATGGTTGCGCGTGTATGATTCAGTCAGAGAGAAACAAAGAACGAATGAGGTTTATAAGAGAAACAAAAAGAATGAAACAATGAATTGAAGTGGAGTTTCAAAATGCATCCTCAAGAAGACAAGAATAAAATAGGTAAAGAAGGAAAGAACGAATGAAAAGAATGCAAGAATGAAAAGAATGAATGAAAAGAAAGCAAGAAACAAAGAAAAAAGAGACAGAAAGAAAGAAAGAGTATAAGAACGATTTGAAAAGAAAGAAGGAAAGAAAGAAAAGAGACAGAAAGAAAGAGTACAAGAATGATTTGAAAAATAGAAAGAAAGAAAAAGAGACAGAATGAAAGAACGAGTATAAGAGTGATTTGAAAAGAAAGCAAGAAAGAAAGAAAAAGAGACAGAAAGAGAGAAAGGAATAAAGAGTATAAGAATTATTTGAAAAAAGTAAGAAAGAAAGAAAGAAAGAAAGAAAAATAAGGAAATTATGAAAAAAAAGAGGAGTGCGATCATGTTTCAATAAGAAATACTGAATAAAACACGCTGAACGAATAATTGAATGAATGAAAAAAATAGAACAATTCTTCTATAAAGGCAGGAGGCAAACAGTAAATATGTTAGGAAGCGAAAGTAACGGGAAAAAAACAATAAAAATGAATAAAAAAAAAAGAAAAAGAAAGGGCGTTTCTAGAATTGGAATTAGAATAAAAATGAAGAACATTAGAAAGAACAGTAGAAAGAAAAATTGAAAGAAATACTGAACTGGGAAAGAAAGTGTAAATCGGAGAAAGAATGTCGAATGAAAGAATAATTTTAATTCCAGGTAATAAGACACAAAACGAATTATATAAAACGATAAATCTTGTAAAAAAGAAATCATCGCTAAAATTGAAATTGAAATGTCATGTCAGTGGAAAAGATAATCAGAAAAAAAAAAAAAAAAGAGAAAGAAATCCATCGATTCTATAAGGATTGTCTCAATATACTGTCCATGAGAAAAGACGTTCAACATTTTTAACTGATAAGATACACTGTGAGATTACGATCCACATTAGCTACGCCCTACAAGCGAAAATATCCTATCTGATTTAGCGAAAACGAAGAATCAAAACATGATAAAATATGCAGGGTGCGGATCATAGAATACAGAGAAAAAAATAGTGAAATCTATATATAAATTCTCTGATTTTTGTCCGTCTGTTTATCACAGACTTTAAAACAACTATACATAGTCCGACCGAAACTAAATTTTAACGCGCGAAGCAAATACAGAAGGGGTTTAGTATATTGTCGGTTTTACTAAGTTCTGTAGATTAATCTAGCAAATGTTCATTTAATTTTTAGAAATATTAAAATTTTATGATTTAAAGTACAAAATGTTATTATGATTTTAAAAACAATGTAAGGATTAAAATATCAAATACATCTAAACATATTTATAAATGGAACTTTGTCTCTGTGTGTGTTAGAGTGTTTGTGTGTGTGTCTGTTAACTATAGACACCGAAATGGCTGAACCAACTTTCTTCAACATTTACACAGTTGTACAATAAGCGTCTGCGAGTGTTTTTAGCTAGGTTTTGTGTCGAGGTACCCCCGATAAATATCGAAAATCGGGTTATAGAAGGAGTGGTCCGATTTTAATCAAATTTCATACATTCATAGACATAGATATAAGAAACGATATTCAGAAGTTTCAAGGTTGCAGTTCTTACAATAATGCAGAAAATCGATAATATATATATATATATATATATATATATATATATATATATATATATATAAAGCAAGATATTTATGTGTGTGTCTGTTTATCTGCTTGTATGTCTGTATTTTTTCAGGCCTTTTACTTTAGTTTTTGCTTCGGGTTTGGCTCTAAGTAGGTATAATTGTAGTTCTTAGTCTCAGCCATGATACCATTTACTCAGAGGACTTATTTAGTCTTCAAAATTCAGTTTAAGACGAACAAACTTATTTGATATCGATACCAGAAAATCAATATTTGACTTTCATTCATTTTTCTTTCAGTCTACTTTTTTGCTTTAACTTGAAACAACTATTGCTTTTTAGTCTTTCGTGCCAACGTCCGAAGAGTCTGAGCTCCAGGAACATGGATTAATTTTAAAGCTTTCATTACACCCGAGCAACGCCGGGTTATACTGCTAGTATTTTATTAAAATAAAATATTGTTACTTAAGTTTTTGTATTAAAAACATATATTGAATATTACTTCCACAAAATACCCCAGTATATGCAACCCTACATATACCAATTTTTTAAAAAATTAATCAGTTTGTCTGAAAATCGCAAAAGCGTGAAACCCAGGGTCACAAACTCACACCTATCTATATGAATATGTCAGCTCTATCACTGATATTGAGCGCTTTCAAAAAGTACCACGCATACATAATATATAAATAGTATAATACATATAACAAATTGTATATATATATATATATATATATATATATATATATATATATATATATATATATCCACATTCCCCTTATATTAAATATTATATATTAAAACATATATCCCAATAGAAAAGAATTTATATATGATGTGCCAAATATTCTTTCTTTCACGAGCCGAGTTTGAATACAAGCCATGTTTATCACATTCATTTAATCGAAAATACCTTGAAGGCTTTATAAATCCATCTTTTCTTCCCAATCTATGGGTTAAATACTAAAATTTACATCTACTAAAATAACTGGCATTTGCAAAAACTGTTAATGCAATATTCACTATCTATATTTCTCAGATTAGATAATGTAATTTACATTATTCGAACTATTGTCCTAATCTTTGTTGATATTTGTACGGCGTTTCGGCTGTTATACGCTCTAGCCTTCTTCAAGTGCCAGGAATTTTGAACAGGACCCTTTATTACAAACACTGGGATATATCATTCTCATTCCTTGTGTAGAGCCTCTTTTGGTAGTCATGAGTTATCTCCCTCTAACCCTGTGTTTTACTTGTTCGCCTCTGCTGTAGCCAGGTATTGAACTCACAAATATTTTTGTAATCGTTGGTTATTTCCTGTGACTTGACCAAAGAGTTGTGAGTTCAATACCAACCTACAGCAGAGGCGAACAAGTAACTTGCAGGGTTAGAGGGAGATAACTCATGATTTCCAATCAAAGATTAATGCAACGAATGAGGATGATATACCCCAATGACTGAAGTAAAGGGCTGGGTTCAAATTTCTTAGCACCTGAAAAGGCCGGAACGTACAACGGACAAAACGTCGTACAAATGGTAACAAAGATGAGGACAATAGTCGGAAAAATTCAAATACTGTAACTACTACCTCATCTCAGAAATAGAGACAAATAGATTGATCTATTATTAAACGTCATACAAATGGCAACAATGATGAGGACAATAGTCCGAATAATGTAAATACTGTAAATACTACCACGTCTCAGAAATATAGACAAATAGAATGATCTGTTATTAAACGTGGTACAAATGGCAACAGAGATGAGGACAATAGTCCGAATAATGTAAATACTGTAAATACTACCTCATCTCAGAAATATAGACAAATAGAATGATCTAATATTAAACGTCGTTCTCAGAAATATAGATAAATAGATAATGTAACTATACGTTTTATATTGTTTAGACTGCTGTGCACAGCTTTATTGTCGTATCTCGACATTTTGGCCGTCAGGTGATTGGAATGCCCAAAAGGTCACGTGGCCTATTGGATAAAAGCGTTGGATGAAGTAATGCAGTGACTTGATGCAAAAAGTTGTGAGTTCAATACCTGGCCACAGCAGAGGTGATCAAAAACATGTAAAACTGAGTTACTAAAAAAAAAAATTAACAATAACTGCATTTGAGATATCTGGAAGAGGCATGATACATTGAAAAAGAACAATCTACCCCGGTAGCCGAAATATAGAGATCGGTTCGAAATTTCAATCTGCTGAAGAAGCCGAAGCGTACAACTGCCGAATCGTCGTGAATATGACATAAAGACGGGGAAGTCAATTCAAACGATGCAATTCACTCTCTAATTACACTTAAAGAATTATTCGTACGAGCCGAAATATGCATAGGCTTCACAGAAGCCACAAAGATTTGATAAGCCGTAAAAAAATCCATTGAGTCAATCAATTTCTCTTCAATCAACGAGCCCTTAACGAAAACGATATTTGTTCACCTGGAAGTTTATACAACCAAAAAGATCTCGATAGAACGTTGCCTGGTCGTAAACAAAAGAATCAATGTTAAAATAATATCGTTAAAAAACCCGAAATATATTTCCCGTGTGAAGATGTCAAATATTTTTTTTCTGGAGAATAAAACAGTAGATAATTATTGCAAGATGGTAAGGAAGGAAGAAAAACAGCGAGAAATGTGCCATCGAAATGAAACAAATAAACACATTCTAAGATCTGCCCGTTCACACTAGAATTTTTAAAGCATTTATTGCAAAAAACAAAAAAACAAAACAAACAAAACAGCGTGGCCAATGCCTAGAAATAAGAATAACAACTGATTATGTTTTTTCAACATCGGAAGGGGATCATATGATGTGAATTCCACAACACGGAATGTCAAGTCAACCCTCAACTTAAATCAACCTTTAAATCAATCTTTAAATCAAGCGTTTTTGTTTCTCGATTTGATTCGTTTCACCAAGTAAAATACATTGCGTAATCCTCAAAACAAAAATATATATATATAATACTGAAACCATTTTTGCAACACACTGACGCGTGTTGAAATCCCCACGGTATTAATTATTGTTAAACTTTTTTTTTTTTTGTACAGATTTACAAACTCTACGTTTTGTTCAATTTTACAAACGAATCGATGATATTTGAATAAGCTGATTTCTTTGGAAAAATACCTTGACAAAAAAGTTACTTCGAGTTTTGAAAATTTCGTTAATTTAATTTGTTTTTTTTTTCACTTCTTGATAAAAAATATATTTTAAGAATTTATTATTCATTTTAAAAAAAAAAATTATTACTCTTGAAATACTCTCTCTATTTCAGACTTTCCCTACTGTGTTTATTTTTACAATCTTATAAGTGTGAATTATATTTTACCAGAATTATATATATATATAAAATAAATTATTATCTATCTATCTATCTATCTATATATAGTTAGGATGTATATAGGAAGAGCGTCGGAGAGAATGAGTGTGAGTTAGTGTGTTAGGAGGTGTCTATTGACCTTACATTTAAACTCCTGGAGGTTGCAGCCGTCGGGGAAGCAAGCATGCGGAAGGGAATTCCACAGGCGGGAACTGCGAGAAAAGAAGCTGTTGGAGTAGAAATTACGGTTACATTTCATCGGTTTCACTGTAAAAGGGTGGGACCTAGTTGCCAATCTAGTATCTCGTGCAAATTCACACCTAGGGGGCACCAGTGATTTAAGTTCATCAGAGCAGAAGTATTTATAGAAGAGACACAAGGAAGCCACGTCACGCCGGTGAGAGGGTGACTGCAGGCGGTCAGCTAAGTCAGTATCAATCACATTATTTTGTATTTTCTCTTTGCGTAATTTTAAGCATTTTCATACTAATGTTCAATAAATATAAGATCAAAGAGCCACTCAAGGTAGAGGACAACTGTATATAGTTGTATGAGCATAAGGAAAGATATGGAGGAAGTTTTATGCGATATAAATAACTGTCTGGATTATAGTGATTGTGAAACATTTTACGGGAAATATTACCTCTTAGTATCGTGGTAACATCTTGCGAATGTACTTTGTGCTGCAGTGGAAATCGGTTCGAAACGACAAATCGAGGAGCAGAGTTCGAATTCCAACTGTATTCGTTGCATTCACTTGCGCGCAAACACCCTAATCTACCGCTTCTCTCTCTAGCTATGGGTTAAATAGCGGGACAGATTGGGTTCTATATCCTTGCAGGGACAATTAGTTTAACACAGAAAGTAATGGAAACCTACTTCCATGGAAACCTATCAACCCGTCTCTCTCTCTCTCTCTATATATATATATATATATATATATAGATATATATATATATAAGTTAAGAACAGGTACGAAGAAGTGTCTTTTATCTAGCATGTTTCACTTTAATAATCTTATTCAGGGATTTTTTAAAGACGATCTCTGAATCATCTTATGAAAGTAAAACATGTTATATTAAACACACTTTTATCTGCCTGTTTTTAATTATTCTATACATAATCTTGGATTTCAATCCATATATTCAATACTCATATATATATATATATATATATATATATATATATATATATATTTTCCAAGAGCCGCTTAGATGTGGCACAATGCCGAAAGTAAAATGACACTCAGTGTAGATCGAACTCACTAATTAGTTGTAATAAGTAGTAGAAAATCAAGTTTGCTAACCTTTACACCACGTCGAGATAAAGAGGAAAAAATAATTGAAATTTAACAAGATTTGAAAACACCGAATATTTTTCAAATATACATATGTCACATTTCTAATATCAATATAATAATGTATCAGAATTATTGAAATTGTTTTACTTCAGTCAGTCAATTAAGTGCCATACGTGGTACACGCTTGGGCGATCATGTCTCGAAAGAGACATGACTGTCTGGGCAGAAGGTTATCTCGCAGTAGGTTGCCATTGCTTTCTGCGGTACTGGTTACCGACCAAGGCTATAGAACCCAATCTGTCCTGCTATTTGACTCATAGGTAAAGGGAAAAGAAATCTATTATATTATTATGTAGTAATTAGTGGGGGATCGGTTTCCTATTGTTATTAAATAATAAACTGACCCCCCACTTTATGACCAATATAAGCCTTAATCATTATTCCAACTATTATATTCAGTCAGTCAGTTAAGTGCCATACGTGATACACGCTTTGGGCGATCATGTCTCGAAAGAGGCGATATTGACTGGGGAGAATATTATCCCGCAGTAGGTTGCCATTGCTTTCTGCGGTAGAGTGGTTGCTGACCAAGGCTATAGAACCCAATCTGTCCTGCTATTTAACTCATATATATCTGTGTTTTTGTCCCCCCCCCCCTTTTTCGGAGTTCATGCTTCATTTGGGAGGAAAAAAAAAAAATTTGAAATTTATATTTATTCTGCTATGCGAAGCTACTTTGGCCGAGTTATCAGCAGCCATTACAGCTCCATGCCACGTGCTGTTCTTTGAATGGGAATTTACCTAGCAGGCCGACTCGCCGTTAACTCTTGGGAAAAGCAAGAATTGAAGAATGAATCTTCAATTCAAATTTCCTGTGTTAAACTGAGAGGTATTTTCCGTTTGTTTGTTTTGTTTGTTTTGTTTGTTTTTTTTATTTTTTTGTTTTTATATATATCTGTGTTTTTGTCCCCCCCCCCCCCCTTTTTCGGAGTTCATGCTTCATTTGGGAGGAAAAAAAAAAATTTGAAATTTATATTTATTCTGCTATGCGAAGCTACTTTGGCCGAGTTATCAGCAGCCATTACAGCTCCATGCCACGTGCTGTTCTTTGAATGGGAATTTACCTAGCAGGCCGACTCGCCGTTAACTCTTGGGAAAAGCAAGAATTGAAGAATGAATCTTCAATTCAAATTTCCTGTGTTAAACTGAGAGGTATTTTCCGTTTGTTTGTTTTGTTTGTTTTGTTTGTTTTTTTTATTTTTTTGTTTTTATATATATCTGTGTTTTTGTCCCCCCCCCCCTTTTTCGGAGTTCATGCTTCATTTGGGAGGAAAAAAAAAAAATTTGAAATTTATATTTATTCTGCTATGCGAAGCTACTTTGGCCGAGTTATCAGCAGCCATTACAGCTCCATGCCACGTGCTGTTCTTTGAATGGGAATTTACCTAGCAGGCCGACTCGCCGTTAACTCTTGGGAAAAGCAAGAATTGAAGAATGAATCTTCAATTCAAATTTCCTGTGTTAAACTGAGAGGTATTTTCCGTTTGTTTGTTTTGTTTGTTTTGTTTGTTTTTTTTATTTTTTTTGTTTTTATATATATCTGTGTTTTTGTCCCCCCCCCCCTTTTTTTTGGAGTTCATTTGGACTTTAACTAAGTTAAAACTTAGTTAAACTCCACTTTTGTAAGTTTGTAAGTTGTTTTTTTTTTTTTTTTTTTTTTTTTTTTTTTTTTAATAGGAGTAGATAGGTCACACTATCGCCCGGTCTATACTCCTCCCACGTCTATTGAACTGGAGTAGAGGCTCGTTCCTTGTTTCCTGTTTAGGATGTGGTTTCCGGTTTTCACTCCTCTCTCTTCAGACCTTGGTACTGGTGCTTCCGCGAGTTTCCTGCGATCTGGCCGGTTGGTGGCAATGGCTCATCACTGTGAGGGTACCGGGTTGGCAGTTTCCTGGTTGCTGCTTCCGACTGGTAGTTAGGAGCCCTAACTCTTGCGTAGCGTCAAGAGCGGCTGCTCTGATCAACAGTTGTATAATATCGGGGTTCTTGTAGTGCCATGTCGCGCATGGATAGGTGTCCCTGCAAGCGCTTTCGGTGGGCAACCCCGAGGCCACACCTTGTTGCAGCCCTAGCCAGTCTCCCTCCCAGCACAGATCGTGGGTAATGACCGCCTGTATCCTCTACCCTAGGTCCCTTTCTATAAACAAAAAACATGACAAGACAAAACAGAAATGACCCTAAACCAGCTAAATCCAAACCACCTAAGCCCATTAACCTCTCCTTCACTAATATCCGAGGCATTCGTACTAACTTTGCTAGTGTAGAAGCGTTCCTGCATGAAAAGTCCCCAGACATCCTCGCGCTCTGCGAAACTAACCTCAACTCAGCTATTCCCTCCTCTGACCTCTTCATCCCTGGTTATCTTCCCCTTTTAAGGAAGGATTCTACTGTCCACATGCATGGGCTGGGTGTTTATGTCAGCGAACACCTCCCCATAACTAGGGTGACTTCACTCGAATCTACTGACCACCAATACATATGTCTCCGCTTGTCTCTCCTCAGTTCGGTTAGCTACCTATTCTTCCTTTACCGTTCTCCCTCCTCTCCTGACTGCTCCCTACTAGATAGCATTGCCGACGACATAGATAAGGCTATTTCCTATCACCCATTTGCCCACATATTTGTATTTGGAGACCTCAATGCCCATCACTCTGAGTGGCTTGAAAACGCTGTTACTGATTCGGCGGGCATTCACGCCGTGAACTTTGCTATTTCCCAATCCCTTACGCAAGTGGTGGACTTCCCCCACTCGCTTCCCAAGCACACCCTCGGGTCATTCCTCACTGCTAGATATATGTTTCACCTCTGCGCCCGACGCCTGTCAAGTCTCGCAGCTTTGCCCTCTCGGCAACTCCGACCACGCTGTAGTCTCCCTCAGTATTTCTTTCCAATCTCACTCCCCCCAGGATCCCCCTACTCATAGAACCTCCTACCTCTACCAAAAGCTGACTGGGATGCCTTTCGCGATTTCCTCTGCGACGTCCCCTGGGGAAAAGTGTTTGACCTATCAGTTGATGACTGTGCCTCTGAGGTCTCGTCATGGGTGAAAGCTGGCATTGATGCCTTCATACCCACCAGGAAGTATTGCTTAAAACCTCATTCCTCTCCGTGGTTCTCTCCGGCCTGCTCAGCCGCCATTGCCCACAGGAACCATTACTTCCATCTATTCCAGAGACAGCCAACTGATCACAATAGGCGCCTGTTCACATCCGCTCGCAGTGAGTGCAAGAGAACCCTAAATGACGCCAAACAGTTGTTTGCGGAGAGAATGCGACAGCACATAGCTGACCGCAAGTTCGGCTCCAAGGACTATTGGAGGATTTGTAAACGGGTGCTCAACAATAGGAAATCCTCAATACCTCCCTTAATCCATGGATTTGACGTTCTCACGTCATCTGCTGAGAAAGCTGAGTGCTTTGCCCGCAGATTCTCATCCAACTCCACACTCGACTCGTCCGGAGTGCACCCACCCGACTTCCCTATTAGAACTGAGGCCAAACTGCATGACGTATATATTACCCCGACAATAGTATCCAGAGTAATTTCAAAACTCGACCCCCATAAGGCGTGTGGAGACGATGGAATCCCGGTGATAGTCCTTAAGAGGTGTGTCCCTGAACTTTCCCCTGTCCTCTCTAAACTGTTTAACTACTGCCTTTCTGCTTCCTGCTTTCCTGCATGCTGGAAATTCTCCTCAGTCGTTCCTGTCTTTAAGAACTGTGGTGAACCCTCGGACCCATCCAACTATCGCCCGATCAGTCTTCTACCAATATTCGGGAAAGTGTTCGAGGCTATAATAAATGCTGAAATAGTTCATCATCTCACCGCCCACAAACTGTTCTCCGACAGGCAATATGGATTCCGATTTGACAGGTCCACAGCCGACCTGCTAACTACTGTAACGGAGTACATGCTACAGGCCCTTGATGAGTCTGACGAGGCTCGCGCGGTTGCTCTGGATATCTCCAAGGCTTTCGACAGGGTTTGGCACCCTGGCCTCCTATGCAAACTACGCGGTTATGGTATTACCGGTCGCCTGCTTGACCTAATCCAATCTTTCTTAAATAACCGCAAAATGAAGGTCGTTCTGAATGGGCGTGCCTCTTCGTCCTACAGCACGAATGCTGGTGTCCCACAAGGCTCTATCCTGGGCCCAACGCTCTTCCTTATTTTCATCAACGACCTCCCAGATGAGATCAGGTCCCAAGTAGGCATCTACGCAGATGACACTACAATATACTCCCGCTCCAGTAAGAAACCTGTCGTGGCGGACAGACAAAATCTCGCTGCTGACCTTGAGCGGGATCTACACTCTGTGGTGAACTGGGGCAAGAAGTGGCTTGTCAACTTCAATTCCTCGAAGACCAAGCTGTTGTCTGTCAACCATTACAGGCAACCTCTTCTGCCTCCCATAAGCATGGACCAGATGATTCTCCCGGAGAGTAATACACTACGCCTCCTCGGACTTACCCTGTCCTCAGACCTCAAATGGAAGCACTATATTGAATCCATAGCAAAATCTACTGCTAAGAAGATTGGGTCACTATGTCGATCCAGGATGTTTTTTCCACCTGAATCCATCCTGCATATATACAAGTCAACCATCCGTCCGTGCATGGAGTACTGCTGCCATTTATGGTCAGGTGCCCCTGCCGTTCTCCTCAGTGTTCTCGACAAGCTCCAAAGGAGAGTCTGTAATGTGATAGGTTCTGATCTGGCGACTCGTCTGCAGCCACTTTCCCATCGTCGAAATGTGGCCTCCCTCTGTCTCTTCTATAAATACCTTCATGGCTTCTGCTCGGATGAGCTTAAGTCACTGATGCCTCCTCAACAGGTGTTTACCCGTTCAACCAGACTGGCAACTGGGTCCCACCCATTCACAGTCAGGTTAGCCAAACGCAGACGACAATTCTACTCCAGCAGCTTCCTCTCTCGCACTTCCCGCCTGTGGAACTCACTCCCGTATTCTTGCTTTCCTGACGGCTACGACCTCCAGAAATTTAAAAGCAAAGTTAATACTCACCTACTAACCACTGGCCTCTAGCTCTCTCCCCTCCCCTGTATAACCTTCCCTTTCTCTCCGCCCATGTACCTGTCATTGCACCTGCTTTCTCAGTTTTCTATTGTTCCTTTCTAACTAGCTTGTACTCCTCACTCTTTTCTAATTAATCTTTCTACATTTATGTAACCCCCTGCACATCAGTGGCGTTTCTGCCTTGCTCGGGGTGAAATGATTAAAAAAAAAAAAAAAAAAAAAACTAGAAGGAAGAGACGGATTAATATCTTTCGCAAGGGTATTTGAACGTGTTTTACTTACACGCGCGTTTTCAGGAAAAGATTGTTTTACTTTAACCAGTTTTGTTTTTAGCGTTTCAAATCAATTGGTAATCTAATAAATATTCACAAACTTTATATATATATATATATAAGCTAAAAGTCAAACTGGTTAAATGGGTGTAATGAGGATGTAAATATATTTTGATGCGTTTGAGGGCTAGAGTCAGATCGATATCAAAGTTCACCGGTGAAAAAAAATACGAAGCTGTCATGTTGGCATCACCCATTACAACGAATTGAACTATTTCTACAACTACATATACTTCCCCTCACAAGAGAAGGCACATCAGTGTGAGCGATCTGCAGGAGATCAGCATAAGCAGATCAGCGGAGAGCGATAAGCAGAGATAACCAAGACTGCTATCGTACGACTAATGCGAGTCCCGATTATTGTATTACTACCTAACCCGTATTTATTGTTCTACAAACAGTTACGCGTATTTGTATTTTGCTGTGTTTAATATAAACTTATTTATAAATGGAACTCTGTGTGTGTGTGTGTGTGTGTCCGTTACCTATAGACTCCGAAACGGCTGAACCGATATACTTGAAATTTTACACAGTTGTACTATAAGGGCCTGCGAGTGTTCTTAGCTAGATTTTGTGTCGAGGTACCCCCGATAAATATCAGAAAATCGATAATCGAAAAAATCGGGTTATAGAAGGAGTGGTCCGATTTTAAACAAATTTGATACACTCATAGACAAAGACATAAGAAACGATATTCAGACGTTTCAATGTTGTAGTTCTTACAATAGTGCAGAAAATCGATAATATATATATATATATATATATATATATATATATATATATATAAAATGCAAGATGTTTGTGTATGTGTCTGTTTATCTGCCT
Organism: Ascarosepion bandense; assembly: GCA_037127315.1. Lineage (NCBI taxonomy): Eukaryota > Metazoa > Mollusca > Cephalopoda > Sepiida > Sepiidae > Ascarosepion > Ascarosepion bandense. Next base: position 989,019 of record JBBBDQ010001114.1, read on the forward strand.
GTATATCTGTATTTTTTTCAGCCCTTTCATTTTAGTTTTTGCTTCGGGTTTGGCTTTAAGTAGGTATAATTGTAGTTCTTAGTCTCAGCCATGATACCATTTACTCAGAGGACTTCAAATTCAGTATACGTTAAACAAAACTTACTTAATATCGATACCAGGAAATCAAAATTTGACTTACATCCATTCATTTTTCTTTCAGTCTACGGTTTCGCTTTAACTGGAAACAACTATTGCTTTTTAGTCTTTCGTGCCAACGTCCAAAGAGTCTGAGCCCCAAGATCATGGAATAGTTCTAAAGCTTTCATTACCGAGCTATACTGCTAGTATATATACGTGTGACATTCGGCCCGGTTGGCACGCTGGCTGACCCCTAGACGCTCACGGCCGCCAATGATGATGATGACCGGAACCTGAGTCAGGCTTGATGCTGTCGAACACGGCACAGTAACCAAATTGATCCAACTGATTACGTCAGCAAATCCAGCCTTTAGTTTTGCATACGTTCAAATAATTTAACACCGACTTCTCATTCATCATCTGGTACAACTGGACTACTATTGCTGCAATCGGTGACCCTAGAATCACTGTATGATCTTAGGCACATAAGACCATGTTTCCCACAAAGGTAGATGTTTGTCCTGCAAAGATTTCTGATCAAAATCTTGAACTTACAACGCCCAAACTTCATTAGTTCCGCAAGAGTAGGATCTACGTCAGTACAAACGCTTTATATTTCAGGAACCATTGATGTTGAGAATAGAAAATTTTGTCTGCATACAAGTGTTGTTAATACAGACAAACTAACAGCGTAATATTTTACTTTGAATCAGACCTATTACTTTTAACAGTCTTTTTAGCAAAATATACGATCTACTTGAAGAAGCTTTGACGACATTGTGTGCTACAAGCAGGGTGAAACAACAGAAGGGAGAAAATAGCTCATTATAGCAAGCCAACGGCTAAGCAACTTGTGATCTGAAATTCCAGTTTTGGTAAGAAACCTGATGGTTAATGCCAACAATTGAGGTCGCTATTAAAAATCTGTATATACTTTTCGCATCTTTTCATGTCAAAGAGTTGTGGAACTCCTGCAAAAATAAAAAATCTCTACAAAATGAAACCCATCCTCAAAGAATGAATAGAAGTTAAAATTTCTAATAGGAAAATGTCAAGAAGGGAAGTAGTAATGACTAAACTTCAAATAGGCCACACCGCTGTCACCCATTCACACCTACTAAAAGCTGAGGAGATACCAATTTGCATTCCATGTCAGGACCTCTACACCGTGAAACATCTACTAACAAGCTGCATAGATCTTGAACAAATGCGATTAAAATACTATCAAGAAAACAATCTGAAAGACATCTTCATCAAAGCAGATCCAAATGACCTTTTATAATTTCTAAAAGCAACAAAATTATATAACAAAATATAGTTGCAAAAGAAGATAGCATATAACCATCACACTTCAAATCACAACATCTCTACTTATATATCGACAGTAATAGACTCACAAAAGATCAACACGCAGTAAACAAAAAACAAATGAGTGTTTTGTTAAACGCTTTAGCGTTTTCACGTGTCGTTTAAAGGTTTAATGGCTAACATGTTTGTCGAGTTAAGCCGCGCTCATATCGAAAAAATAGATAATAAAATAAAGAAATAAATAAATAAGATAAAATAAATGATAAATAAATAAATGTTCTCGTAAAACACATTTGAAATTACCAGTGCATGAAAACCACTTACAAGTGTCAACTGCTCAAGCACCTTTCAAAAAAATTGGTGTTCAGAAAAACGCCCATAAAAAAATTATTAAGGTGGATGAAAGAAGAGTTATTTTTTTATTTACATGCAGCATATAAAAATCCGCTTCCAATGATATAAAACATGTTTGGGTAAAATGTTTTTTAGGTCCACCTTATATTCACGTTATATCGACCAGTCAAAGCCGACCTTCGTGACATTACATTCTCTTGTCGATTTACTTGTAAATTTCATTTCATGGAATATAGACAAAAAAAAAAAATCATACTAATACGTGAATAAAAAATAATATGAAATATGGATTTTCTTTTTCTGGTAAGATTTACGCTTCCTAGCCATACAAGCAATAAGGCGACATGTTCTCTTACAAAGAGGACTGGGAGAACATTTTGAACATTTTTACATTTATAAATCGAACTCTTCCTGATAACTAATATAATACATGAGCTATTATTATTATTATTATTATTATTTCATTTTTCATCATATTTCGATTTCTGCTATGGTCGCGCAACCAACCAGGTGTGCGGGAAGACCTAAGGCAGGTCGTGACGTGTTGTTATGGCTCCATTTCATGTTTTTTCTATCACCCCTATCATCTCAAGCGTTACATAGACAGACTTTTCCTTAGTGTGTGGGCTGTACTTAACAAGACAATTTTTTGTATATCTCTTAAGCTTTGGTTTCCAGGGATTCTTTCAATGTGTTGTTTTGTTCCATTTTTTATCATTCCAAGTGCACCTACTATCACAGGCACGACTCTTGTTTTCAATTTCCACATTTTTTTCTGTATAATTTCCACGTCTTTATATTTTGACAGTTTTTCGAATTCCTTGGTTGTTCTGTCACGATCCGCTGAACAAGCCATATCAATTAATCAGCTGAAATGTGGTTCTACAGAAGGATGCTGCGAATATCATTGATCGAGCATGTGAGCAATGATGAGGTTTTGGAAAGGATGGAAACGAAAAGGAAATTAATGCTGAGCATCAAGTAGAGACAGGTAAAGTTCCTGGGAGATGCAATGAGGAAGGAGGGCTTGGAGAACCTGATACTAACAGGCCAGATAGAGGGAAAAAGAGACAGGGGAAAGCAGCGGATAACATATTTGAAGGACCTGATCAGGTGGATGACGGAACAGGAGAAAGCGTGCTAAAAGCCACCAGGCATAGGGAGATGGTGAAATCCATGTTCGCCTACGTCCTGAAAGGAAAGGACACATAGAAGAAGAAGAATGTTTTTTCCGATCTCGGTAAAAGGACCTAAACAGCAACTGCAAAAAGACAGAAATTATGGTCATCTACATTAGAAAAATCTGAAGATTGCGATTTGAGCACTGGAGATTAAAAGATTAAACTCAGAAGCTATGTGATAATCCTTGGATAGTTAAAGATATGAACTTTTGTAATTTCCTTTCCCTCGCAGATTCTTTTCACGGCATTCACAGAGTCGGCAGTGCCATATATTCTGTCGATTTTGTTAATCTTTAAATTATCATGTACTAGCAGGATAGCCCGGCATTGCTCGGGTTTAATGAAAACTTTAAAACTAATCCATGATCCTGGAGCTCAGACTCTTTAGACGTTGACACGAAAAACTAAAAAGCAATAGTTGTTTCCAGTTAATGTGAAACCGTAGACTGAAAGAAAAATGAATGGATGTAAGTCAAATATTGATTTCCTGGTATCGATATCAAATAATTTTCTTAAACTGAATTTTGAAGGCTAAATAAGTCCTCTGAGTAAATAGTATCATGGCTGACACTAAGAACTACAATTATACCTACTTAGAGCCAAACTCGAAGCAAAAACTAAAATAAAAGGTCTGAAAAAAAGGCAGATAAACAGACACACACACAAACATCTTGCATTTTATATATATATATTATTGATTTTCTTGCCTATTATGAGAACTGCAATCTTGAAACTTCTGAATATCGTTTCTTATGTCTTTGTCTGTGAGTGTATTAAATTGATTAAAATCGGACTACTCCTTCTATCACCCGATTTTTTTTTATTATCGATTTTCGATATTTATCGGGGGTACCTCGACACAAAACCTAGCGAAGAACACTCGCAGACGATTAGAATACAACTATGTAAATTTTCAAGAAAATCGGTTCAGCCGTTTCAGAGTCTATAGGTAACCGACACACACACAAACACACACATACACACAGAAATTCCATATTCAGATGAGTTAGATTTGACGAAGAATATTTATTCTCTGTTACTCTCTGCGGGAATCGAACACCACTCTTCTTGTCGTTGGATTCTTTTAATAACTACATCAAATTCATGACAAGCTAAACCAAAAAAAAAAAATATATATATATATATATAATTTCCTGGGGTGAATTACTGTTTGCGGTAAGTTACTTTTATATTATTTGGGGCGAATTATTTTAAAAGAAGCCAACGCCACTCTCCTTGTCGATGAATCCTTTTATTAACTACATCAAATTCATGACAATCTAAACAAAAAAAAATTTGGGGTGAATTAATATTTGCGATAAAAAACTTTCCATTATTTAGGTCGAATTATCATAAAAGATCCGGTAAATTGTCTGGCTTGATCAATTACGACTGAGCAGTGAGTTCGATGCTCACTGGGTGCCTCATAATTGCGTACTTGTGCCGCGTTTAAGCTATGCTTAGTAAAGCACTATCTAGGTTAATATACGAAAATCTATGTATTGTTAGTGTTCACGTCACTCTTCGGGTGATGACGGCGGTGTCCGGGTGATTACGACAGCGTTCGGGTGATTACGACAGTGTTCGCGTGAAGAAAACAGTATTCGAAGTGAGTCTTTAGTAACGGCGCCATGATGGAACTATATTACTGCATAGTGAAAGAGAAAGAAAGAGAGAAAGTGATATTGAGAATGAAAGAGAGAAGAAAGAGAAGGATGGAGAGCGATTTTATCGGTAGCAAGGAAAAAATATACGTGCAAATAACAGCATCAAATTGACTTCCATTTTGTTACCTCTGAGATCTTGTATCTGCTTGCGTGATGCTCACCAGAAATAAAAGCATTATTATTTTTTCTTTCTTTTCGTTTATAAATCTGGACGGATAATAGAATGCCTTGGTAAATAGACGCAAATTAAAAATGGCTGAAAGCAAATGAAACCTGAGCATAAAATAACTTAAAACATATCTTGAATGGCTTAAAAATACGTGTAAGGTAAAGAATGTCTTTCATTAAAGAGAAAACAAAAATTTTAGAGGCATTGTGCGTGTCTTCATAAATGCTGAGATATTTAATATGCACTGAATTTTAGCACGAGGGAAACTGGAATTATGGAGCTGATAATGACAATGGACGTGACAGATCATTTCTCAGAAAATTGATAGTAATCTATAGAACGACTAATTTTCATCTGTCATTATCTACTAATCTATGTCCGTGATCATATATATATATATAAATTTTGTGTGTGTTTGTGCGTCTGTGTTCATATATATATAGAGAGAGAGAGAGAATGAAAGCGAGAGAGAGAGTAGGTGGAGAAAGATATAAATTGACTGATGTGGATAGATTCATACAAAAATCGATAGACAGATATGATGTGATCGATAGATATGAAGAGACTCACACACACACACACACACCAAAACCTAAATAAATAAAGTATACTTGCAATAGCGTCGTATAAACACACGAATAACTTATTGAATTCTAAAACGGAAATACTAAATAATTGTAGACATAGAAATCCTTTGCTTTTGGATTAGGTATGTTTGGTGGATTTGCGTATTTCCTGATTTTCTATAGTTGTCGTTGGTTATTTTATGTTTTCTTCTTCGCAATTATTGTTTTATATAAAATTCGTTTTCATTAAGTATCCATTATGATATTTGTGTCGCTATACGTGTTTCAAGTTCAAATTTGACTCTCTTCAGGCAAATAAATTTGTGACTTTACATCACGAGATACCTTTATCTTTCTGACGGCCGAAAATACTATGAAGTTACAGAGAAAAGCAACGGATAACATATTTGAAGGACATAATCAGGTGGATGATGGAACGAGGGTCGCATGGTGTAACAGGAGAAAGCGTGCTAAGAGCCACCAGGGATAGGGAAACGTGGAAGGCCTTGATCGCCTACGTCCTGAAGGGACAGGGCACTTAGAAGAAGAAGATATATGCAAACTGTTTATAAGAATTTATAATGTGGATATAAAGTGGGAGGTCAATTCTATAATATAATCAATACATAATCTGATCCCTCATTTTGTGGCCATGCTAGTTTCTATATATTTATAGTCTAGATTTATGGGCTTGAGCTAGTGGATGATGGAACGAGGGTTGCATGGTGTAACGGGAGAAGGCGTGCTCAGAGCCACCAGGGATAGGGAGACGTGGAAAGTCATAATCGCCTACGTCCTGAAGGGACAAGGCATATAGAAGAAAAAAATAATTCTGGGTTGTTTTTGTTGTGTGTGGGAACGTATGCGGGAATGGTTTCTTTTTCATGTTTCTTTGTTTGTTGGGATTCCGGATGTAGTCTAAGGATATTTCTTCTGCCAATTTGGAAACCATTGTTTACTATTGGATTGGAGTGGGGGTATCATCTTATTTGAAATGTTTTTTTCGTAGTTCATCTGGGTGTATTTTATAAAGGGTTTCATCAGCAACTATTGTGCAAATTTCTCATGCTAGGGACTAGGGAATGGATTTTAGACAAGTTTTACGGCAGTGACATTTGAAATGGAGGTATTGTGGGGTGTCTGTATGTTTATCCTAAATGTTTGTGATAATGTAATTGTTTTTGTTTCTATGAGTAGGAATGTCAATTCATTATAGCTATATTCTAGTGTGAGCGTAATTTTGGGGTTCATTTCTTGGGTTAGATTGTGTTGATCTCCAAAGATATATATATATATATATATATATATATATATATATATATTAAGTAATTTATCAAGTTTTTTATTCGACTTCAACAGAATGTACAAAGCACTGGACGGCGGTTTCGTCCTATATTTGGGACTCTTCAGCAGTGCACATCCACTACCAGGAATCGAACCCAGACAGTTTTGGTTATTAAACTGCTGTTATAACAACTGCACCATGGGCCCTCGTGACGAAGATGTAACGAATTAAACTCGATGATGCGCCGCTCGTTCACAAATTCCGTGGTGGAACTCATCGAAGCTCCTTTACCCGTAGGACGGTGCTTCCCAGAGCTACTACCTCTCCAACCAAGCCGCTAAATCCATCGCATGTTAAGCTGGTTGAAGCACACAGATATGATTAAAGTATTTTAATCATATATACATATATATATATATATATATTTAGTATATCGAGGCAGCAAGTAACTTTCTTAACATACTCTGTTAAATATAAGCGACAATGAATGTCTATTATGTTTAATCATAAGCCGTTCTAAACGTCGTATTTTTGCTTTAATTTAAGTTGAAAATAAAGACAAAAATTCTCCAACATTTGGATAATTATTTATTAGTTTTCTTCTAAGCTTTCGGCTCACATGAGCCATCTTCAGAGAGGTCGTTCAAACTGAAATATTATAAAATCCACCATTACCGACGATTTTATTTTGTATCGACATAAAACTCCGCTTGGCAACGGTAATAGTTACCAAAAATAATAAACGCAGTTCTTAAATTTGCGATGTGGTTTTATGACGTCACACCGCTGGATAGCGCGAAATGACAACAAAACCATGTAGTCAAATGCAATGTAATATGTTATTTCCGGTTTTAAAGTTGATTTAGTGAGTGTTGGTTGTTTCGATTTGATGTACATGGCCTCCAATATCTGCAGGTTACTCATACTGTGTGTATGAGTAAGGATCACCATATTGTTGACCAAAATCTGTCTGATATTACCTACATGTTTATGTTTTTCAGAGAAATGTTGTTTAATAGTACTCTGATCAAAAAGATGACATGTAAGTCTACGGGAGAGCGTGGTTGTAGCAAAACCAATATATGTACTAGGTTTTTGATTAGTATCAGAGATGCAATCTCTGAATGGGCATGTAAACTGGTACACTACATTGGTTTTTTGTAGAGAATTTAGTTTAGTGCTTGGGTTATTATAGATTATGAGATCAATTGTTTTAAACTTTTTATAATATATAATGAGTTTAATTTGATTATTACTTTCCACTGGTTTAACATTTCTACGTATTATGTTTTTGAGAGTTTTTTCATCTTGTTTATAATTTAAGTTAATAGTGTTATGTTTATTTTGATGTAAACCATTATTATTAATAGTATCCTTATTGTTGGAGCTATTGTTAATTTTGTTGAGATACATTTTAATTTGTTGATCAATAACGGAGTTAGGAAATCCATTATTGACTAGTGTTTCCTTAATGTTGTGTAATTCTTTATAAAATATAGATTTGGAAGAAGATATCATTTGTGTGCGTTGAAGTAAGTTTTTTATAACAGCTAACTTATATCGTTGGGGGCATTCACTATTATAATTAAGAAGACACGAATTTATGCTAGTTGGTTTTCTATATAGAGAAGTAGTAAATTTATGTGTGCTAGAATCAATGAATACATCAAGGAATGGGAGTTTGTTATTAATATTAAGTTCTAATGTAAATTTGAGGACGGACAGACTTTCAAATTTGTTTTTAAGATATTTAATTTGATCGATATTCTTAGCTAAAACAAAGATGTCATCTATGTATCTTACAGATACAGAGGGTTTCTTGTTGTCATTAATTATTTGATTTTCTAGATTTGGTATTACTAGTTAATTTTTTAAATTTATTGTGATCGTCCAGAATGGCCTGTAATTTGGAGTGATATTCCTGTCTGTTTAAAATAACAAATGTATTGGTTTTATCGGCACGTCGGATAACAATATTTTTGTTATTTTTGAGATGTGTGGTTGCTTTTATGAGAGGCGTATTTATAATATCATTAGGATTTTTATGATAATGGTGTTTGATTGATTCAGCTTTGAGTAAATCTTGTAAGCCTACCTGTGTAGTAATATGGTTGTCCTGTTCGAATTGAAGTCTTTGTTGGTATAAAGCTTCAATTTCCATTTGTTTAAACATTGAATTAGGTTTCTGTGCGACATGAAAATTTGGTCCGAGATTAAGGAATTCTATTTCATCTGGAGTAAGTTGGTAATCCGATAGGTTAATGAAGTTGTCATTGATGTTTAGTAAAAGTATTTTTCCTTTATATAATTTGTTTAGCTTTTTTTGGATGACTTGTTTATGTGATTCATGTTCCTTTTGTGTTGTATTGTACAATAAATCCAATATTTCCTTGAATTTTTCACTTGTGGTAGAAGACTGTAAAATTCCTTTAATATGTACAATTTCGGTGTTGATTTGTTGTAATTCCTGTTTGGCTGTGTGCATTTGACGTTTTATGAGGTTCCATTGAAATTTCTTGGTGTTAGGATCATTTAATGCTGCGACATCATGTAACTTAAATTTAGTATATCGAGGCAGCAAGTAATTTTCTAAACATATGTTGTTAAATATAAGAGACAATGAATGTCTATTATATTTAATCATGAGCCGTTCAAAAAGATTTTGCTTATCAAAATGATATTGAAATAGACTAACATACATAAAAAATTTCATAGAAAACGTTTGAATTCCCTTCATTTTAACATCTCGTGACTTTCACTACACATGAAGGAATTCTAAAACTAAAATATTCCGCTAATTGTTGTAAATGATTTGTGATAGTTTTTATAGTTGTCAACACTGTTTGTTTATAGATACGTAATTTAGAATAAACCTCATTTCGCCTTTTTTCCCTGGTAAAGTCCATCACAGGACGAAACGCGTAGGCGAGTTAAATACAGTTTTCCTCTTGTCTTCTTTGTATTTAACTATATAATTAAATTTGATTTTTAGTTAAAACTAATTAAATTTCCATTTCGACATGAAAATTAAATAAACTCTAAATAATTACGCAGAAATTTCTATATTTCGAGATTTAAATCATGAAACATAGGAATTTCTCTGTCGCACTGTAAATTAAATTAATCTTAAATAAATAAAAAAGAAATTTAATTTCATTATGCTCTACGATCTAAGTTGAATTGAGCACCTTTTTAAAAGGTAAATGCCCATGAACTCTGATATTTTAAACCTGTTTGTTCTTTTCATATGAATATATATATATATATATATATATATATATATATATATATATATATATATATATAAGTGAGAATGTAAAAATTATACTCGTGTTGAAAAACCTTCCTTGAAAACTATCAAAATAAGGGAAAAAATGGTTTTAAATAAAGAGTTTCGTACATCAACGTCAGTCAAAAGAGTTCGGCTCGAGATGAGCACGAAGTCCAAAGCAGAAACCCCGATACGAGTAATCAACTTACAAAAAGCGCTCAATACAGAGGAAGAACGAAATGAATAAATAAATAAATAAATAAATCACCTAATGAGCCAGACGGACCAACCTAGGTTTCACCTAAACGGATCGTCATAAAAAAGTATACCGCGATACCCTAACTAGGAGCGGGCACAAAGATGAATTAGTATATACGGACCTTAAGAGAAGTAAACGGAAAAATAGAGGTAGGAACATTTTATGGTTTAATCCCCCGTTCAATTTGCCGGTAAAAACCAAAATCGGCAAAATGTTTTTCGACCTTTTAGAGAAATATTTTGGCAAAGATAATAAGTTGTGTAAAGTATTTAACAAAACAACGTTAACCTTAGATATTGTTGTATGTCGAATTTGGAGAAAATCATTAGTGGGCTTAAAAAGAAAAAAAGTTAAGGGTGATACGCGTACTGACACAAGAAGTTGTAATTGTAGGATTAAGTGTAATTGTCCCTTACAGTTTAGATGCCAGCAAGAATGTGTAGTTTATCTGGAATTCGAACTCGGCTCCACGATTTATCGTTCCAAGTCGATATCTACTCCACCACAACCCACAGACCTTCCCAATTCCTTGCCATTAGACATTTTCAATTAGCCATTCCCAATTCCAGGAATGCTATTTTGCATGTTTCAACAATAGAAATATTTTTCCACGCGCATTCGATAGAAATGCTATCCAAAATTTTAATATCTAACACAATCTACTACACAATATTTTGGCCTATATATCCCATTGATATTATCGATCAATGCAATCCGTATTGATATAATGTCAACACTAACTGGTGTATTAAAAAAAGGTTTTCAGCAATGGGTTGTGGAAGATCATTGCAAAGTTTGGGTGTCCAGCCAAATTCATTGCATTGATGACAGAGTTTCACGACGACATAAATGCCAGGGTGCAGGCCGATCGTGAGTACTCCCAGCCTTTCCCTGTGACAAATGGAGCAAATCATGGCTGTGTGCTGGCTCCCACTCTGTTCGGTGTAGTCTTCTCTGCAATGCTCAAGGATGTCTTCCGGGATGGAGATGTAGGTGTCAGGTTCCATCACCGCACAGATGGTGGTCTGTTCAACTCATTGGTGTCTCACGCACATACACACGTATATTAACTTATTTTTAATGAATACTCATATTTGATTAAATGTTGTTTTTATAATGAAACAGTATATTTATTTACACATCACGGCCTGAATAACGAAAAGGGTGACGGGAGAGATATAACGTGCGATTGTGAAAAAAATTCAACACGCATGCAAGGATATAAACTTTCTTACCTGCTCACCACTTGACTTATCTATTTATACACGATACCTTGGCCATCAGAAAAGCAAACGGATCTCGATATATAAAGTTACAAGTTTATTCGCCTGAAGAGAGTCAACTTTAGTCTCGAAACACGTGTAGTAATACAAATACTATTATGGACACTTAATATATTCAAAAAGCAGGTAATATTAATTATAATAACAATAATTCTACACTTTAAACAAAAATATGTTTTATTTTTCTTTGTTCAAAAACTGCTCATTGCAGATTATCATGACGCTATTTGTCAGCTTATGTCTCTGGTTGGGACCCAGAAAGAAATAAGGAAACAGCAGATATCTAAAGAAATAAAATAAATCTCACAGCTTCTTGCACCCTTTCTTTCTATACCAATTTCTCTTGCTGGAACAACTTCTTTTTTTGTTTTTTAATATATATATATATATATATATATATATATATATATATATATATATATTTTCTAGACATTAATCTTAAATAAATAAAAAATAAGAGACAATGAATGTCTATTATGTTTAATCATGAGCCGTTCTAAACGTCGTATTTTTGCTTTAATTTCAGTTGAAAATGAAGACAAAAATTCTCCAACATTTGGATAATTATTTATTGGTTTTCTTCTAAGCTTTCGGCTCACATGAGCCATCTTCAGAGAGGTAGTTTAAACTGAAATATTATAAAATCCACCATCACCGACGATTTTATTTTGTGTTGACATAAAACTCCGCTTGGCAACGGCAATAGTTACCAAAAATAATAAACGCAGTTCTTAAGTTTGCGATGCGGTTTTATGACGTCACACCGCGGGATAGCGCGAAATGACAACACAACCATCTAGTCAAATGCAATGTAATATGTTATTTCCTGTTTTAAAGTTGATTTTATTGAGTGTTGGTTGTTTTGATTTGATGTACATGGCCTCCAATATCTGCAGGTTCCTCTTACTGTGTGTATGAGTAAGGATCACCGTATTGTTGACCAAAATCTGTCTGATATATAATACGGTGATCCTTACTCATACACACAGTAAGAGGAACCTGCAGATATTGGAGGCCATGTACATCAAATCAAAACAACCAACACTCAATAAAATCAACTTTAAAACAGGAAATAACATATTACATTGCATTTGACTAGATGGTTGTGTTGTCATTTCGCGCTATCCCGCGGTGTGACGTCATAAAACCGCATCGCAAACTTAAGAACTGCGTTTATTATTTTTGGTAACTATTGCCGTTGCCAAGCGGAGTTTTATGTCAACACAAAATAAAATCGTCGGTGATGGTGGATTTTATAATATTTCAGTTTAAACTACCTCTCTGAAGATGGCTCATGTGAGCCGAAAGCTTAGAAGAAAACCAATAAATAATTATCCAAATGTTGGAGAATTTTTGTCTTCATTTTCAACTGAAATTAAAGCAAAAATACGACGTTTAGAACGGCTCATGATTAAACATAATAGACATTCATTGTCTCTTATATTTAATAGAATATGTCTAGAAAATTACTTGCTGCCTCGATATACTAAATATATATATATTGTAATGGTTGTTACAATGGTTTATAAAAGCATAGTATCGCTACACAAAAATTTTCGTGTTTCGGAGCTACGTTTGCTCCTCATCTGGTGATAAGTTGAAATGAAAAATAAATGGTGAAAACGATTTATTTTTTGTTAATATGATATGTAAGTGAATGTGGGGTGGAAGTTTAGTACGATTTAGCCGCCAGTTTGTAGCCATAGTGACACAGCCTTGGGTTAGGAGAGGGTGGCAGAGTAGCTTTGTTTTGGACAGGTCACTTTTCAGTTTTGTCTGGATAATTCTTATATTGGGATATAAGGTTTTTTTTTTAAGGAAGAGTAGATACTTTTTATTTTATTGCTATCTATGAGTGGATGGAATAAAATTGCTATTAATGTTGTGTGAGTTTATTTTCTTTTATTTATACGATGTACGTTTTTTTATTTTGAGGATTAAACATTAATTACCTTTTTGGAGGAGATTATTTTATGTGAATGAGGTATTTTTTGGCTAATTAAATTCATAAACGAAATCTATTTTCGATGTTTACATAACACTGCTAATTCGTCTCTACGGTTTAATAGTTCGCCATTGTTGGGGTACTTTAGAATGTGTAGATTTTCACTTAAGCATAAAGGGAAGATATCGTTAAGCGAGTTGCAAGTTCTAGTTTTTTCCAGGATGTTTTCTGTTTTGTGTTCTTTAATTTTCAAAAACATGCAGAAATAGATGTTTGGTTTCGATATAAGTTGTTTTTGAATCAAGTTAAGTGCATGTACCATCGCTTCTTAAAGGTGTTCTTTGTAGATCTGATATATGCTTTATTTATAGTGCGGTTTTCTATTGATGTTATATATATTTTTTCTTTTGTGTTCTTTGCTTTTCAACGTTAGTATAATTTGCAGAGTTCCAATTTCAAGAAGAGACGACGCGTCCATCTGAAATTTCAAGAAATTAGTGGAGGTTATTTTTTTAATTTTTTTCTCAGATAGTTAGGTTATTTAACCCCTTACTATAAACAATTGCCATCTTTTCAGGTGAGCCCCCCGCTAATACCTCTCCATCCCATGCTTTCATTTTGATTCTATAAGAAACACTGTCTCTTTCTGTTTAATTCGTTATGTCTCTCATTTTTCTCTTTCTTCTTTCATTATCTGTGATGACAAACCTGACCCACACAATATCAAGATACAAGATTATTAATTTATTAATATTTATAATAATAATAATCATATGCTAAGGCCGAACAATAATATACACAGACAGAACAATGAAATCTAATCCCCCAGACATTGTAATCACAGACCGAAAAAAAAAAAAAGTTCTCCCTTATTGATATGGCAGACACTGTTAAAACAACGTTAAAAAATATCAGAATACAAAGACTTTGATATGGAAATCTCAAAAATGTCTCACATAAGCACATCAATAATTCCATTTGCAGTTTCAGTCTTTGGACTGATTCTTCGGAGTCTATGACTTGATGAGATAAAAAGAAAATGTTCACAAGTTCAACCCACATCTTACGAAGGAGTTTATCTATGTAAAATATGTTTAATTTTTGTTCGTTCAAAAACTGCTCATTGGAAATTATCATGACGCCATTTGTGACCTTAGGTCTATGGTTGGGACCCGGAAAGAAGTGAGTATGCAGCAGAAATCTAAAGAAATAAAATAATAAATCTTGGTTAAGCAGTTAATACCCCTTCTCTCTATCACTTTTTCATTTACTGGTCAACGTGTCCATGTCAAAGTCAGTGAATGAATTCTGCAGAGGTGAAAATTGAAACAAAACAAAAATAAATTTGACTTCCGTTGCCAAAAGGAATTAAGTGAAACTAAAATATGCAGAAAAGGCATGACCGGTGAAACTTGAACAATTTACGCTGTGGGCAAAATAAAAGTTTCGATTAAAAATTCCAACGTATATTACCTGACGAATCCGGAGCGTACAACAGCTGAAACTTCGTTAATGTTACAATAAAAACAAAGGTTAACATTCTGAATAATGTAAATAGTGTAAATAATTAAAATAGGTTAAATAGTTACAATGCCTCATCTCAAAATATTGACAAATCCTGAAGAAGACGCAAGCGTAAAACGGCCGAAACGTTGTGAATATGGTAATAAAGATAAAGGCAACAGTTCGAATGATGTAAATAGTTTAAATACTTACAATGCCTCATCAGGGAAATATTGACAGATTCTGACGAAGATCATAGCGTAAACCTATCGAAACGTCGTAAATATCGCAATGAAGATGAGGACAACACTCCGAAAAACGCGATAATTGTAAACAGATGCAGCACTTTATATCAGAAATATCGAAAGATCCTGAAGAAAACCGGAGCACACAACAGACAAAACACCATGAATATATCAAAAGATGAGGACAACATTCCAACCTATGGAAAGAGCGTAATTACAATATCTCATCCCATCTCATCTTCACAGATCCTGAAGAAGGTCAGAGTATACAACGGCGGATACGTCGTAAAAACAGCAACAAAGATGAGGACAACAGTCCGAACAATAAATACAAGCATATTCTGAAGAAGACCAAAGCGTACAACGGCCGAAACATCGTGAATATGGTATCAAAGATGTAATTTGTGTAAATATCCAAACGTATTTATAAATGGAACTGTGTCTCTGTGTGTGTATGTGTGTGTGTGTGTGTGTGTGTGTGTATCCGTTACCCATAGACTCCGAAACGGAAGAACCGATTTTCTTGAAAATTTACACAATTATACTATAAGCGTCTGCGAGTGTTCTTAGCTAGATTTTGTGTCGAGGTACGCCCGATAAATATCGAAAATCGCTAATCGAAAAAATTGGGTTATAGAAGGAGTGGTCCCATGTTAATCAAATTTGATACACTCATAGACAAAGACATAAGAAATGATATTCAGAAGTTTCAAGGTTTCAGTTTTTACAATAGTGCAGAAAATCGGTAATATATATATATATATATATATATATATATATATATATATATATATATAAGCGAGATGTTCGTGTGTGTGTTTGTTTATCTGACTGTATATCTGTATTTTTTTAAGCCCTTTTATTTTAGTTTTTGCTTCGGGTTTGGCTCTAAGTAGGTGTAATTGTGGTTTAGCCTTCAAAATTCAATTTACGACGAAAAAGTTATTTGATATCGATACCAGGAAATCAAAATTTGACTTACGTCCATTTCTTTTTCTTTCATTCTACGGTTTCGCTTTAACTGGAAACAACTATTGCTTTTTGGTCTTTCGTGCCAACATCCAAAGTGTCTGAGCTCCAGGACCATGGATTAGTTTTAAAGGTTCCATTACACCCGAGCAACGCCGGGCTATACTGCTAGTGTACAATATAATTCAAGGATAACTCAAGGTAATACGGAATATTTTGTAGAGGAGATACTTTTGTGAGACTGGAATATCTGCATTAAATTAGTCATTTATGAGATGAGTGTGTACCATATGGGTGTGCGTTGTGCTGAAGTGGATATCTGCTAGGAACGTGGAATCAGAGACCTGAGTTCAAATTCCAGTTAAATTTGTTGTATTCACATACGCATAAATACTTTTGGGAAAGGTATGAATCGTATAGCTACGGATTAAATAGCAGAACGTATTGGGTTTTATAGCCATGGTTGTCAACCAGTCAACTGTAGTAGCATTCAACTAAGGAAAATCCTGCCAGTCAGTAATGTATCTTTCGAGACATGATCGACCAAGCGTGTATCACATATGGCATTTAACAGACTGTATACTTTGAATGATGTTTGTTTAAATGTAGCATTTGTCATATAGTGGAGAATTTAGAGAAATCAGGGTGGCTTGGAAGATATACCCGTTCCGCCCCAACCATCCTCCTCTTCATTTGTTCAAAAGGCATCTTTTCTCAAAATATACATCGTCACGCTTTTTATTTTTTTCGTCGTGAACCGGAATAAAACACCTGCCATATTCTTTCACTTTCACAGTGTACAAACGTAATTCATCTACCCAGGAATTTTTCTTAGGTGAGTCCAGAAATGGAATGAGATCGCTTTGCCCAGTTCTTTCCGGTAAGGGCATGACCCTACATTTTCCTAAAATTAGACCTGAAGACATAATCAATGTGATTAGGGATTTCTTTTCCATAGCTGAGTTAGTTGGACGCAAACTACTTTTAACGGCCATTTTTGTCGAGGACTTCTTCACCGCTTAAGCTTCTGATTTTCAATCTAGTTTGAAAGATCTCCGGCTACTAAGTAAATAATATCTCCATTCATTCATTTCTATACGATAATATAATAGAACCCGCAGTTATAGTTTATTCAAATTGGGAAAAAAATCACAGCCAATTGATTTCCCAAGAGGTATATATGGGTGTCAAAACAGTTATCTTCGATTAGGCAATCCTACTGACTTTCGATACGAAAAACACCTCGCAACAGTCATCAAATTATATATCGAGATCCCCATCGGTTACCGTGTTATCTCTTGTTTAATCTTTAATCTTGCTCACAGTGGAAAATGTGTTTTAACGACTATTTAAGATATGGGTGATTACGACGATTTTAAATTTAGGAGGATTACAAAATCATAAGGGAATCAAAACTTGGCCAAAAAATTGGGTCACACGATTCTTTTTCCCCCCCAAAATACACGGGTCGTCATTGTGAATACGATGATTCCATATAAAGAAACTCACAGGATACTTCGACGTTGTGTAATTGTTATCAATCTTGTCTCGCTAGATCAATTCTTGAGATGATGTCCTAAGCGTATATTATATTTGGCACAAAGAGAAAATATTTGACACCCAAACACACGAACCAATCTTACCAACCATTACACTCCATCGGCGACTAAGAAGTTAAGACAATACCCACCGGGTGCCCCATACATTCGCCCTTGTGCCGCATGAAAGCTACGCTTAGGAAATACCATTTAGCCACTTCAACGTGGTGTAATGGTTTACAAACTTGTCTTAACAAATCAATTACGACTGAATAGTGCGTTCAACCAAGCAGGGAAAAAATTTAAATACCGGAGAAATGTTCTAACAGAAGACGGAAAGTGTGACAATGAGAACCGAGGGCGAATTGGCATGGCGAAAGAAGAATTCCAGAAGTTGAGTAAAGTATTAAGAAACAGGAAAATTTCGCTAGAAACAAAGAAGAAAGTATTGGATTGCTATGTGATGGCTATTCTCCAATATGGCAGTGAATGCTGGACAATATCATCGAAGATGAAGGAAAAACTTGAAGCAACTGAAATGTGGTTCTACAGAAGAATACTGGATATAAAGTGGGGGATCAATTTCATATTACAATTAATATATAAACTGACCCCTCACTTTGTGGTCACAGCAGTTTCTCTACATTTATATACCTGAGATCCAAAAGCACAAGGATGCATTCCAGAAGTTGAGTAAAGTATTAAGAAACAGGACAATTTCACTAGAAACAAAGAAGAGAGTACTGGATTGCTATGTGATGTCAGTTCTTCAATATGGCAGTGAATGCTGGACAATATCATCGAAGATGAAGGAAAAACTTGAAGCAACTGAAATGTGGTTCTACAGTGAGCAATGATGAGGTTTTGGAAAGAATGTAAAAAAAAAAAGGAAATTAATATTGAACATCAGGAGAGATAGCTAAAGTTCCTGGGACATGCAATGAGAAAGTAGGGCTTGGAGAACCTGATAATAACAGGCCAGATAGAGGGGAAAAGAGACAGGCGAAAGTAGCGGATAACATATTTGAAGGACATAATCAGATGGATGACGGAACGAAGGTTGCATAGTGTAACAGGAGAAAGCGTGCTAAGAGCCACCAGGGATAGGGAGATGTGGAACGCTATGATCGCCTACGTCATGAAAGAACAGAGCACATAGAAGAAGAAGTGTGTTCAACTTGGACTGGGTGCAGCACATTTCGGCTTTGTGCCACATATCCGTTAAGGGCCATAGGCGATACACAAAAGAGATATGACTGACGGGGCAGATGCTTTTCCCGTAGTAGATTGCCATTACTTTATACGGTAGACTGGTTGCCAAGCAAGACTATAGAACTCAATCTGTATTGCTGTTTAAACCATAACAAGAGAGAAAATTGATGGATTCATACCTTTCGAAGGGTATTTGTACTTAATCTGGAACACGGCTGTTCAATTTTTCCCTTCTAAGCCAACACGCAGTGTACTATAACGCTAATTTAGCCACTCCGACGTAGGATAATTGTTAGTAAACTTATCTTCCAAGACCAATAACGACTCGGTAGTACATTCGTCTTCACCGGGTAACCCATATTTTTGGTCTTGTGCCACGTCTAAGTTACGCTTGGCAAAGCATTTAGCCATATCGACTAAGTGGAATGGTTAGCGCATTTGGCACGCTAACATAGGGTCAGTGATGACTGAGTAGTGTGTTTGATTCGCACTGAGTGCATTTTACTTGCCGCCTTGTGCTAAATCTAAGACAAGCTAAGAAAATCGGTTCACTTTGACGTTGTGCAATGGTCAGCAAGCTTGTCTTGCTATATCAATTTCGACTGAATAATGAATTCGATCCTCACTGCGTGCCTCATACTTCGGCCTTTTTCCACATCTAAGCCACGCTTACAAAACCATTTAGCCTCTTCGACGTTATGTTATGGCTTGCAAGCTTGTCTCGCTATAATAATTTCGACTGAGTAATGAGTTCCATCCGCACTGGGTGCACCATGGTTTCGGCCCTGTTCAACTTCTTAGCTACTCTTAGAAAAATCAGTTGGGGCATTTCGTCTTCGTGGAATGGTTAACAATCTTCCCTGGTGAAAGCAATTACATCTGAGTTTTTTGAAAAGAAAGAAATCTTTAATGACTCTGTCAATAGAATATGAATAATGGATTATTATATTTTGGTCCCGTCGAAAGATGGAAAAGTTATATCAGAGACGCTACTTGGTTTCAATGAGAAAAGTAATGAACCCTTTGTCTGTTCTATAAGTACTTTCATGGCTTCTACTCAGATGAACTTAAGTCACTGGTGCCTCTTCAACAGGTGTTTACTCGTGCAACCAGACTGGCAACTGGGTCCCACCCATTCACAGTTCGGTTAGCCAAATGCAGACGACAATTCTATTCCTGCAGCTTCTTCTCTCGCACTTCCCGCCTGTGGAACTCGCTCCCATATTCTTGCTTTCCTGACGGCTACAACCTCCAGAAATTTAAATGCAATGTCAATAGTCATCTACTAACCACTTGACTCTAGACCTTCCCCCGCCCCGTAGATCCTTCCCTATCTCCACCCCCCTTGCAACTGACATCACACATGCATTTTCATCTTTCTATTGCTTCTTTCTAACTGGTTTGTAATCCTCTTCTACCTCCTCTAATTAATTTTCTTTCAGTTATGTAGCCCCCCGCACATCAGTGGCATTTACGCCTTACCCGGGGTGAAATGATTAAAAACAAAAAAAATAGAAAAAGGATAAAAGTTCTTAAAATCTTTTAATAAAAATAGAAAACAAAATCCGTGTGCCAGCACTGTGTTCAATCGCAGGTTGGTGCGAGATGCCCATCAAGCAAAATAGTAACAAAAAAGGGGACAAAATATAACTCCCCCACCTTTCGCTCAGTAACCTGAAAATCGTACTTTCTCTCTCAAAGTTAAAAGAAATCTTTCCCCAGTAAGCAAAAGCAACGACCTTTATTCATCGAGCGATTTTTCTTATTGGCCACGCTAGATACGAGAGTAAAGAAAATTAGCAGAGCTTCTGATAATCATAGCAGCTCTTTTTGAGCTAACAATTGTTGATATTTTTCTTTGTCATCAAGCACGAAATCATTTTCGAGGTAGGTGATTTCTCTAGCTATGAGTCAAATAATAGGATTGATTGGGTTCTATAGCCTTTGTCGGCAACCAGTATACCGCAGAAAGCAATGGCAACCTACTGCAGGATACTCTTCCGCCCAGTCAGTCATGTCTCTTTCGAGACATGATCGCCCAAAGCGTGTATCACGTATGGCATTTAACTGAATGGCTGAATCTAATAGTTGGAATCATTATTAAGGCTTCTACTGGGCATAAAGTTGGGTATCAGTTTTATATTGTTATGAAGTAATAAACTGATCCCCTACTATTTACAACATGATAATATAATACATCGCTTCCCCCTCTAGCTATGAGTCAAATAACAGTACAAATTGGGTTTTATAGACTTGGTCGGCAACCAGTCTACCGCAGAAAGCAATGACAACCTACTATCCAGTCAATAATGTCCCTTTCGAGACATGATTGCCCAAGCGTGTATCACGTATGGCACTTAACTGACTGACTGAAAATAACAGTTGGAATCATGATTAAGGCTTCTACTGGTCATAAATTGGGGGATCGGTTTTCTACTGTTATGAAGTAATAAACTGATCCCCCACAAATTACTACTTAATAATATAATACATCTCTTCCCCCTCTAGCTATGAGTCAAATGATAGGACAGATTAGGTTCTATAGCCTTGGCTGGCAACCTGCTGTGGGATAATCTTCTGCCCAGTCAGTCATGTCTCTTTCGAGACATGATCGCCCAAGCGTGTATCACGTATGGTACTTAACTGAGGGACTTATCGTTTCCTGGCGAAAAATAGAAATCACTTCCCTATTAGTCACGTCGTGAATATAGCAATAAATATAAGAACAATATTCCAAATGATGCAAATAGTGTCATTCGTTTCAATGTGTATGTTTTTCATGGACCCCTTAATTGGGGGTTCATTGTTCTTCTTCCTCTTCAAAGTGGGTAAATAGTTTACATCTGATATGATTATATAAGACAACATTGGCGATGCAATTTCTTTTGTACCAATAATTTCATTCAAAGCAATCGACAGAGCCACTAGAATTCAAAAAGACTACTGACAATGGGAGAGGGTTGGAGTGAGGGTATAGTGGGTTATCCGTTTTAGTGAAACGTACTTGTATGTTGAAACAGATTAACTGAATTTGGCCTCGATGGTAGATAGCCCACGATAAGTTATAAAAGGGGTTATAAAACAAGAAAATCAAACTGAATATAGAAACATTTTATATATACACATATATCAATTACGGTTTGTTTGTTTTTTTTTACAAATAAACTAATGTCTTTAGGATGGGTCCAAAGGACGTTAAAATGTTTATAGCAATAAATGCTGAAAACAGAATTTGTGAGTAAGTATACGTGAGCGTTTATCACTTAGGAATGTCTTTGATGTATCCGATCCTTTTGTCGGGGAAGTAGCTCAGGGGACAGCGAAGAAGAATGTGAGAGGGAAAGGTGAAGCGAGTATAGTGGATCGCTCGACGAGGTCAAGGGACGTGCTAATTATGCTCGTACTTTCTCAACTCTCTGGCGATGCTTTCTGTGTCGGCTTTTTATTTCGTTTTTGTGGGTCCCAGCAGGCCATTTGGGAATTCCCACCCGTATTTGATTCTGGGCTTCTCATTGGATGATAAATAAATTTCGCGTAGGCTCGCGAAAAGGAATTTGATATTTATTAATTGTTGGATTTCTGCCGGAACATATGCGTGGAGCCGGGTGCGCAAAGACTAGTTTTGGTCATTTGCTTTCTGGTCCTGAGAATGCAAACATCCGGTCCCTCGCTTTGCTCGGTATCACCACAGGAGAAAGAAATGTACAGAAACAGAATTCAAGGAGACTGAAGATAATTAACGGCGTTACATGTGAAATTTTGAAAATTCTAGGGAATTTTAAAAATATTTTTTCACACCCAGTAACCCCTTGTATTTTAGTAGCTTAATTGCCTTGCTTAGCGTTTTGACATCAGCCACTTTCCCAGCGGCATAATGTAGCTTTCCCGTAGCCTTTCTTTAAATAGTTACATGGTAATTGTTTTGGGATTCCTCACTCTAGGGTACGTGAGTTTATGAACAGTACTAAATGGACAGCAATTTATTATTGAATAGAAGATGTAACGGTAAGTTCAATGCTAACAGTTCCTTCCTCCATATGTCTCGTTTATGGAACTCTCTTCCTGCTCCTTGCTTTACGACAAACTTTGATCTTCAAAAATTTAGACACAATGTCAATCGTTAACTGGTGTATTTTTCATTATATAATTTTCATTGGTCACGTAACTGGATGTGCGTGGGTGGTGCAGTGGATATCGACTCGGAACGACAAATCGGGGAGCCTATTTCGAATTCCAGTTGAATTCATTGCATTCACTTACGCGCAAATAATCTTGGAAAAAGTATTAGTCCTTCTCTCCCCTCCAGTTATACGTTAAATAATAAGACATATTAAGTTCTATAGCCTTGGCTGGCAACCAGTCTATCACAGAAAGCAATGGCTACCTACTGTGGGATAGCTTCTACCCAGTCTTTGGGCGATCATGTCTATTTCGAGACATGATCGCCCAACGCGTGTATCACGTATGGCACTTAACTGATTGAACAATAATTTTCTTTTTCATATTTTTTCACACTCAGTAACCCCTTGAACTTAGTTGCTTTATTGCCTTGTTTAGGGATGGGGAGAAATATTAAAAAGTCCTTCGGTATGAACTGGTCGGTAAGGTATCATTAATCTTGTTTTGAAACTTTCTGTAATTTATTGATTTTGATATTACGGTCGGTATATATTGAATCTCCAAATAATCGTTACTATCACGTATTATTACTTCTTTCGTGTTTAGCAATATAATATATTCATGATTAAAAAAAGAGATTATTGTGTTTTATACACCTTTTTCATTCTTATATGCGCAGACAATATTAGTTGTCTCCCTTTATTGAAGAATCTGTTTTCAAACAAAGGCTCCAAAAAGAGCAA
Organism: Ascarosepion bandense; assembly: GCA_037127315.1. Classification (NCBI taxonomy): domain Eukaryota; kingdom Metazoa; phylum Mollusca; class Cephalopoda; order Sepiida; family Sepiidae; genus Ascarosepion; species Ascarosepion bandense. The sequence goes on from JBBBDQ010001114.1 coordinate 1,012,756, forward strand.
ATAATTGCTTCATTTCATTGTTCTTTCGTGTGTAAGAAAAACTTAGTGATGCATAGTGACACTATTAAAACATTGACTCGTTTTTAATAGGCAACTCTTAATAAAAGTTACGTTTCGCCATAAGGTACCACATTAACTTCTGGCTAAAACATGAATATTATGTTGATATATTTATACTTCGTATATATTAAATATAGCTAAACAAGTCATCAGCCATCAGCGGCGACTAGTAATATTTTAAAACTCGTGACTTCTTCATCGTTTCGACACCTTAAAAATGTAGTCTTTTCAGCATAGGTACAACAGTATAAATTTTGGATTAACTGATTAATTAGCAGTTCGATATCGCATCGTTCATTCAGCAATCAATTAGAACACGCTCAGCTATTGGGCGGGTATAATGATAATATACACGGTAATAAGTCTGCCTCCTTCTACCGAGCACCCATAGCTCAGAGGCAGAATCGCCGACTAACATCAATTCGGTCGGGTTTCAATCCTGGGTTAAAAGTAATCAGCGTCTGACCGTACTCATGAGCTGTGATACAGCGAAAGAGATCTGTCTGCGGATGACTATATATATATATATATATATATATATATATATTATAAACATATGCTGTTAAATATAAGAGACAATGAATGTCTATTATGTTTAATCATGAGACGTTCTAAATGTCGTATTTTTGCTTTAATTTCAGTTGAAAATAAAGACAAAAATTCTCCAACATTTGGATAATTATTTATTGGTTTCCTTCTAAGCTTTCGGCTCACATGAGCCATCTTCAGAGAGGTCGTTCAAACTGAAATATTATAAAATCCACCATCACCGACGATTTTATTTTGTGATTATATAACACTCCGCTTGGCAACGGCAATAGTTACCAAATATTGGAGGCCATGTACATCAAATCAAGACAACCAACACTCAATAAAATCAACTTTAAAACAGGAAATAACATATTACATTGCATTTGACTAGATGGTTTTGTTGTCATTTCGCGCTATCCCGCGGTGTGACGTCATAAAACCGCATCGCAAACTTAAGAACTGCGTTTATTATTTTTGGTAACTATTGCCGTTGCCAAGCGGAGTTTTATGTCAACACAAAATAAAATATATATATATATTATCGATTTTCTGCACTATTGTAAGTACTGTTACCTTGAAACTTCTGAATATCGTTTCTTATGTATTTGTCTATAAGTGTATCAAATTTGATTAAAATCGCACCACTCCTTCTATAACCCGATTTTTTCCATTATCGATTTTCGATATTATCGATACAAAACCTAGCTAAGAACACTTGCAGATGCTTATAGTACAACTGTGTAAATTTTCAAGAAAATCGGTTCAGACCTTTCGGAGTCTATAGGTAACGGACACGCACACAGACACACACACACACAAAGTTCCATTTATAAATAAGTTTATATATATATATATTAGTCATCCACATACAAGCCTGTTTCGCTGTATCACAGCTCATATATGTGGCTAGACACATCCACTTGCTTCTGGCCAGGACTGAAACTCGACTTATATATGTATATATATATATATATAGTACCGGCCATAATATAAGAAACGGAAACAACAGAGACATAAATATGTGTATTACTTAAAAAGTAATGCATGATTACCAATGAATTTTTTACCGAATAATATTTAAATACTTAATTTTACCGGCCTGATTCATTACAATAAATTTTGTTACGAAAATGTATGTCATTCGGCAGGAATCGAACATAAGACCCCTATGTTGATAGGGATCGCAGGTTCGAATCCTGCCATGTGACACACACACATATATATGTACTAGCTGAATAACCCGGCGTTGCTCGGGTGTAATGAAAGCTTTAAAACTAATCCATGGTCCTGGAGCTCAGACTCTTTGGACGTTGGCACGAAAGACTAAAAAGCAATAGTTGTTTCCAATCAAAGCGAAACCGTAGACTGAAAGAAAAATGAATGGATGTAAGTCCAATTTTGATTTCCTGGTATCGATATCAAATAAGTTGTTTTCGTCGTAAACTGAATTTTGAAGGCTAGATAAGTCCTATGAGTAAATGGTATCATGGCTGAGACTAAGAACTATAATTATACCTACTTAGAGCCAAACCCGAAGCAAAAACTAAAATAAAAGGGCTGAAAAAAAATACAGACACACAGGCAAATAAACAGACACAAAGACAAACATCTTGCCTTTTATATATATATATATTGTCGATTTTCTGCATTGAAAATCGACCGATATATATATACAGTAGCGGCCATAATATAACGAACGGAAACAACAACGACATAAATATGTGTATTACTTAAAAATTAATGCATGATTAGCAATTAATTTTTTACCGAAAAATATTTATATACTTATTTTTACCGGCCTGATTCTTTACGATAAATTTTGTTACGAAAATGTATGTCATTCGGCAGGATTCGAACATGAGACCCCTATGTTGATAGGGGTCGCAGGTTCGAATCCTGCCAAGTGACACACACACACACACACATATATATATAAATCTTCTTCGTCTCTCTACTTCTAACGGTTCTGTATGACATTTGATTTTTTATTTATTTTTCCTCAATAAGAGTATATAGGTGCTCCTATCGCCCGGTGCATTCTCCTCCCCGTTGTTTTGAGCAGAATTGATGCTCTCTCCTTTGTTCCTCGTTTATAATTGGGATTATTGTTCCGTATAAAGTGTTTTCTCTCTCTTTACTTCCAGTAGCCCCTTGGGTCTTACGAACCTCGGTTGGGTGAATTTATTAAAGCAAAATCATAGTGTTTAGCTTGTTTTCCTTTTTACTATCGTTACCCTCGATACAAGGCATAAGCGCCACTGAAGCCATAGATTTCACGAATGCAGATGGGGGGGAGCAATATTATGTGGATATGTAGGATAGACAATATTTGAGAATTGAAGAGGTTAAGAATGTAAGGACCACAACCTTCGCATATTAGATATTTCCTAATTATATTAATTATTCATCTTTTTCTTTTTTTTTTTTTTTAATCGTGTCACCCCAAGCAAGGCATTCCACTGCTACTATAGCGCAGGGGGTTACATAGAGGGATTGGGTATAGGAAATGTCAGAAGGAGGGTGATAGACGACTTAGGATCTACATAGGGAGAGAGTTGGAGAGAGTGGGTGTGAGTTAGTGTGTTAGGAGATGTCTATTGATCTTACATTTAAACTCCTGGAGGTTGTAGCCGTCGGGGAAGCAAGCATGCGGTAGGGAATTCCACAGGCGTGAAGTGCGAGGAAAGAAGCTGTTGGAGTAGAAATTGCGGTTACATTTAATCGGTTTCACTGTAAAAGGGTGGGACCTAGTTGCCAATCTAGTATCTCGTGCAAATTCACATCTAGGGGGCACCAGTGATTTAAGTTCGTCAGAGCAGAAGCCATGGAAGTATTTATAGAAGAGGGCACGTCACGCCGGTGAGAGAGATACTGCAGGCAGTCAGCCAAGTCGGTATCAATCACATTACATATTCTTCGTTGTATTTTGTCAAGAACCCCGAGGAGAATAGAAGGGGCACCCGACCAGATGTGGCAGCAGTACTCAATACACGGGCGGATGGTGGATTTATATAATTGCAGGATAGATTCAGGCGGAAAGAATTTCCGGGCCCTGCACAGAGAGCCGACTTTCATAGCTGCGGATTTAGCAATGGATTCGACGTAGTCATTCCACTTGAGGTCCGCTGAGAGTGTCAGGCCAATCAGGCGTAGTGATTTACTCTCTGGGAGATACTTCTAAAATACAACATTTAATTTAAGCAGACATGAAGGAAATTACATGACATTTAGAAATATTTTGAAATAGGAGAATGTTCGGTATCGTTGGTTTATCAAAAAATAAAAATAAAACGGAGAATTAAATCGCAACTTAAAATATAAAGAGAAAAATATATTCTTATGAATGTCTAGCAATAAATTATTGGGAAAAAGGCTTTATACGTGCGAAGAATAATAGCTTTTGAAATTCAGTCGTTAAGTTGCTGTTAATAGCTTGTGTTCCTCATTAATGACTTTTAAAATTGATTCTTAACTTCGAAGTATAATGGGGTCGCAAAACGACGCCATTTCTCTTATAATCTTCTTCTTTAAGGTACGTGTTTCTTCAGGACGTAGGCGATCATGGATTTCCACTTGCCCTAAACTCTTGTCATTTTTTCCTCTTAATATTTCACCAAAACCCCGATCCACCATCCTCTAGCTCAAGTTCATCAAGTAGGTCACGCGCCGTTTCCCCTGTCTTTCTTTCCCACTTCCAGTGTAAATGAAATAATGTAAATATTAATTCATGACTTAGTATAAGTCCGGGTAATAACTCCTGTAACGCTTTTAAAAAGTGAGGTTTTGAGTTAGAGTTTTGTTTAACGGCATATCAACACCTATGTGGGTTATTTAATGTCAAAAAGGTGGGGTTTTAAGGCATTTATAAAGTTCGGTTATATTGAGAAAGTTGATTTAATCAGATTTTGATGAAATTTGTTTTTAATTTATTTTTTTTTATTTTAGAGAATTGAAGTTATATTCTAGTTTTGTATTAAAAATGTATTGCTGGTAGTAATTTTTTCCTTTAAAAATGTATTATGGTAATAATTTTTTTTCTTCAGAAATGTATTATGGTAATTATTTTTTTTCTTTCAAAAATGTATATTTTTCTATAAAGTCTAGTATCGTTTTTTTTTAATCATTTCACCCCAAGTAAGGCATTCCACTGCCACTATTGCGCATGGGGCTACATAGGGGAAGGTAAAGAGGAGGAGTGGTTAGATGTAGGAAATGTTAGAAGGAAGGTGATAGATTGGTAAGGATACCAAGGATGAGGGTTGGGCAGATGGGAAGAGTGTTTGAAAGAATGGGAGCGAGTTTGTGTGTTAGGAGGTGTCTATAAACCTTACATTTAAACTCCTGGAGATTGTAGCCGTCGGGGAAGCAATCATGTGGAAAGGAATTCCACAGTCGGGAAGTGCGAGAAAAAAAACTGTTGGAGTAGAAGTTGCGGTTGCATTTTATCGGTGTCACTGTAAAAGGGTGGGATCTAGTTGCTAATCTAGTTTCTCGTGCAAATTCGTATCTAGTGGGCAGCAGTGATCTAAGTTCATTGGAGAAGAACCGTGAAAGTATTTATAGGAGAGACACAGGGAAGCCACGTCGCGCCGGTGAGAGAGTGACTGCAGGCGGTCTGCTAAGTTGGTATCGATCACATTACAGACCCTCCGCTGTACCTTGTCGAGAAGCCCGAGGAGAATAGCAGGAGCACCCGACCAGATATGGCAGCAGTATTCAATGAAGATGGTAGATTTTCATGTATATATTTTTATAAAAGACTATTTTTATACTTCCATAGTGTGTTGACCCCAGTTTGGGGGTTAACTATTTGCCCATAGCTGGAACCCTAACAGGAGCTACCACTCCGAGTCAGGGTGGACCTGGGAACAACAGCAATTAAGGGGTGATTCCATGCACTTTGCAACCTCCCAATCAGAGGCCTTGCTGCTGGATGCAGTTTACCGTCGTTCCGAGGAACGAAAAGTTAGATAATAATTTTTTATAGTCATTTCACGCGAAGCAAGGCAGAAATGCCACTACTGTGCAGAAGGTTCAAGTGAAAAAGGGTATAAAGATATCAAAGAAAATATAAGAAACGAGTGGATATCTAGTAGATAAAAGATGGCAACTGACGTTACCTTTACACTTTTAGAGATTGTAGCTCCCAACTAAACAAGTGAATTGAAGTGAGTTCCGCAAATGGGAAGTTTGAAAAAATTAACTGATGAAGTAAAAGAGACGGTTACATCTTACTAGATAGACGATATAAGGGTGGAACATTGATGCCAATCTCGTAAACACGTGGTCGGAGTCAGTCAGTTAAGTGCCATACGTGATGCACGCTTGGGCGATCATGTCTCGAAAGAGACATGACTGACTGGGCACAGGATTATCCTGCAGTAGGTTGCCATTGATTTCTTCGGTAGACTGGTTGCCGACCAAAGCTATAGAACCCAATCTGTCCTGTTATTTAACTCATAGCTAGAGGAGGAAGAGATAGATTATATTATTAAGTATTAATTAGTGGGGGTTCAGTTTATTACTTCATAACAATATAAAACCGATCCCTCACTTTATACCCAGTAGAAGCCTTAATCATGATTCCAACTATTATATTCAGTCAGTCAGTTAAGTGCCATACGTGATGCACGCTTGGGCGATCATGTCTCGAAAGAGACATGACTGAGTGGGCACAGGATTATCCCGCAGTAGGTTGCCATTGTTTTCTTCGGTAGACTGGTTGCCAACCAATGCTATAGAACCCAATCTTTCCTATTATTTAACTCATAATGGAGGGAAGAGACGGATTAATACCTTTCCCAAGGGTATTTGTGCGTAAATGAATGCAAGAAATTGAACTGGAAATTGAACTCGGCTCCCCGATTTCAACTGCACCACAACCGGAATACCAAGAGAAAAAGCTAGGCCAAGCAGTTTCCATGAAAATACTTTTAGAAAAGACAGAGAGAGTACATATCATGTTGGCAAGGAAGGGATTGAACGTCTGCTGCTAAGTTAGAATCGAATCTATTGCAGATCCTTCTTTGGAATTTAACAAGAAACTCAAGATGAATAGTAGGAACACTCGACCAGATTTGGTAACAAAATCCAATGCACGGAGGAATTGTAGATTTATAAATGAGAAGAAAGTCTTCCTGGCCCGACACAGTGATCTTAGCCGTGGATTCCGCTATGGATTTAATGTAATCATTCAATTTGAGTTTGAGTTTTAGTTTTGTTTAATGGCATATCAACCTCTGTGGGTTATTTAATGCCAAAAAGTGGGATTTTAAGGTATTTTTTTTAATGTTCAATTATACTGAGAAGGTCGATTTAGTCAGATTTTAAAGAAATTTTTTTTATTCTTTTTTTTTATAAAACTGAAAACGTTTTCTAGTTTTGTATTACAAATGTTTTGCTGAGAATATTTTTCTTAAAAAATGTATTGTTTGTAATATTTTTTTCTTTAAAATTGTATATTTTTCTATAAAAGTCTATTTTTCTGTATATATTTCTGTAAAAGCCGATTTTTTTATTTTCATAGTATTTTCACCACACTTTAGGGGTTAGCTATTTACCCTAACAGGTGCTACCAGTCCGGTCATGGTGAACCTGGAAACAACAAAAGAGGTCGTTCCATGCTCCTCACAACCTCCCAATCAGAGGCCTTGCTGCAGGATGCAGTTTACCGTCATGCCCGGACCAAAATCATTCAATTTGAGATCATTTGGCTAAGGCTAAGAATAAATATATAGAGAAAAGACAGTTTTTTTATTTTCAGATTTTTAGAGATTTCCTCAGTTAAATTGCAAGAATTTATTAGACAAAATGGCTATACATTTTATGAGAGAGAAAATAAAATAAAATAAAATAAAAAGGCTAAACTGAAAAAAGAATGGCACTCTCAAATAATAAGAATCAGAAAAACTCGGATCAGAAGCTAATATCGTCCGAGTTCTATCGTTCGGCGATTATAATCCATGCCTTCTCACGTCATTTCGGAAGAAGGTTGGACAAAGAGGCGGTTTGAAGCCATTCCCTACGGTTCGATGGTGGAGACAGTTACAGCCGAAGACAACTTCTTTCAAACAAGAAGTTATTAATGATTTTTTTAGACTAGCAGTATGGCCCGGCGTTGCTCGGGTGTAATGAAAGCTTTAAAACTAATCCATTATAATCCAGTATAGCCCGACGTTGCTCGGATGTAATGAAAGATTTAAAACTAATCCATGGTCCTGGAACTCAGACTCTTTGGACGTTGGCACGAAAGACTAAAAAACAATAGTTGTTTCCAGTTAAAGCGAAACCGTAGACTGAAAGAAAAATGAATGGACGTAAGTCAACTTTTGATTTCCTGATATCGATATCAAATAAGTTTTTTTCGTCGTAAACTGAATTTTGAAGGCTAAATAAGTCCTCTGAGTAAATGGTATCATGGTTGAGACTAAGAACTACAATAATACCTGTTTAGAGCCAAACCCGAAGCAAAAACTAAAATAAAAGGGCTGAAAAAATACAGGCATATAAACAGACACACACACAAACATCTTGCCTTTTATATATATATATATTATCGATTTTCTGCACTATTGTAAGAACTGAAACTTTGAAACTTCTGAATATCGTTTCTTATGTCTTTGTCTATGAGTGTATCAAATTTGATTAAAATCGGACCACTCCTTCTATAACCCGATTTTTTCGATTATCGATATTTATCGGGGGTACCTCGACACAAAACCTAGCCAGTGACACTCGCAGACGCTTATAGTACAACTGTGTAAATTTTCAAGAAAATCGGTTCAGCCGTTTCGGAGTCTGTAGTTAACGGACACACACAGACAAAGTTCCATTTATAAATAAGCTTAGGTATCTTTGTAGAAACATGGATGTGCGTTGTGTAACCGTGGATATCGACTCGGATCGAGAAAACCTGGAGCCGTGTATGAATTCCGGTTGAGTTCCTTGCATTCACATACGCGCAAATACCCTTATGAAAGGTATTAATCAGTCTTTAGCCTCCAGTTATGGATTAAATAACAAAATTGATTGGTTTTTTTTAGCGCTCGCTGGCAACCATTCTTACGCAGAACGAAATGGCAACCTACTGCGGGATAATCCTCTGCCCAGTCAGTCATGTCTCTTTCGAGACATGATCGCCCAAGCGTGTATCACGTATGGCACTTAACTGACTGACTGAATATAATAGTTGGAATCATGATTAAGGCGTCTACTGGGCATAAAGTGGGGTTCGGTTTTATATTGTTATGAAGTAATAAACTGATCCCCCACTAATTAATACTTAATAATATAATATATCTCTAGCTATGAGTCAAATAACAGGGCAGATTGGGTTCTATAGCCTACGGTCGGCAAACAGTCTACCGCAGAAAGCAATGGCAACCTACTGCGGGATAATCTTCTGACCAGTCAGTCATTTCTCTAAAAAGACATAATTGCCCAAGCGCTCACGTCTGGCATTTGACAACTGATGTACTAACATCCATTAGACAAATTTGTTTTTTAAAACTTAGATTTCTTCGAGGAGATTTGATTAAAAATGGAATAAAAAAATAGGAAACACACACCGATCAGAAGCCGAGTGAAATAATGTTTATTTTTTAATCGGAAAAATCCCTTACTTTTACGTTCGGACATTATAGTCTTATCATCATGTAATAATTGTGCTTGTGCCAGGTTTCATTACTTTCTTAATTTGCACGGACGTTACGCCCTGCCAATCCGTCATATTTAATGATAACGTTTTGCTCACTCGGAAAGACAAATTAAATATAGTCGCTACCGAATCAAGGATAAAAAATAACGAAAGAAATATAGATAAACAAATTTCGGCCGGGTAAATGCCTCATAAATAATGACTATTTCCGCTTGGATCGCCTGAGTGAAAAAACAAGCCTGCTGAACATTGCAAATTACCACACAGGTTCTTCTTCTTCTTCTTCTTCTTCTTCTTCTTCTTCTTCTTCTTCTTCTTCTTCTACCGTGTCCCTTAGAACGTATGCGATCATGGTCATCTACTTGGCTCTGTCTCTTGTAGCTCTCAATAATTTTTTTCTTGGTATCTCTTCCAAGCCCCGTCCCGTCAACCATCTGCTCAGACTTAACACACTGCTTTCCCCTGTTTCTTTTTCCATTTATCCGACCTGTGAGTATCGAGTTCTTCAGGACTTCTTTCCTCATGACGTGTTCAAAAAACTCATTTGTCTCTTCTTGATATTTAGTATCAGTATTCTTCTCGTTTACATCCTCACCAACACCTCATCGTTGCACATGTGCTCTGTCCATGGTATCCTCAGCATCCTTTTGTAAAACCAAATTTCTGCTGCCTCAAGCCTCTCCTTCATTTTTGATGAGATCGTCCAGTATTCACTTCCATACGGAAGGACAGATATCACATAGCAATCCAGCACTCTTTGATTTGTTTCCAATGAGATTTTCCTGATTTTTAGTACTCTAGTTAGCATCTGAAAGATGTCTTTGGCCATGCCAATGCGTCTTTAGATCTCCATGTCACACTTTTTATCCGCTGTCAAAACACTTCCCAGGTATTTAAAATTTTCTTGTTTTATTTTAGATTCTTGAACTGCAGTTGGCATATTGGTCTCCTCTTTTTGCTGTTGAAAAGATCCGGTCAGTAAACACATTCTTGTCTTACGCCCCTTTCTATTTTTGCTTACCTGCTGAGTTCACATCCTATCTGTACACAAGTGACTTGGTGCTAATATAGATTCTTGATTATCCTAAAGTTTTTTTTTCCAAAAATCTCAAGGCACAGGTTATGTGCAAAAAATAACGGCAATTAAGTTTGGAATCCTCAGGGAAGCATCCTCTTGGAAATCGTTTCCATAGAACATCACTTTTGGGACAAAAGTCTGCTCGAGTGGAACTTGCATCTCACCAAGTGAATGCGAAATCTATGCAGTTCATTATGTGCGTGTCTTGATCTGCCGTTTATTTTCCCCCCCCCCCCCTCTGAACTTTTATGATCAGGGGGAGAAAAGCTATAAGGCTTTGTTGATAGCTTGTTCATGTGCTGTCTTTGTAAGTGCCCTCCGTCGCTTTCTGCAAATTACATTTTTTTAGCCAATCTCGGATTTGTTTTTCTCTAGAGTCACTGTCTTTTTTTAAAGGCTACCTGAGAAAGATTTTTTTTTCATTCAACCTCTCCTTCGCAATATGTTTTTCTTTGATTTTCTGGTGTAAATATTTCTTTTTTGTGGCAACTCAACCTCGGCGGGTCATTTATTGCTAACTAAACTTTATTTATTTATTGCTGGTAATACCTTTTTCTTTCAACAATGTTGCTTTTTTTATGTATAACTTTTGTGTCTAGTAATACTTTTTTTTTTCGAGTCTCAAGATCCAATGGGATTTGTTTTTATGGGCAGGGTCCGTAAGTCCTACCCTTGTTATTTAACCCATAACTGGAGAGAAGGGACGGATTAATACCTTTCCCAAGGGTACCAGTGCTTAAGTGAATGCAGGGTATTCAACTGGAATTCGAACTCGGCTCACCGATTTCTCTTTCCGAGCCGATATCCACTGCACAACAACGCACATCCGTCACTATACGCTTACGGCACCTGGTATTCCCAAGCGGTCACCCATCTAAGCCCTGACCAGGCTCAACGTTGCTTAATTTCGGCGATCGAGCAAGAACCGGTCGATTCAGCGTAAGCCGGTATCAGTATCAAGCGATTTTAGAAATCTCATCGCTTTCTAAAACACAAGCAAATATGCAATTCTTCGTTTCGAACAATTACACCCCTGAAAAGTGTAAAAAGCCACTAAGATTGCGGAGAAACCGTTAGGACCTTCAAGAAACAGCATCCAAGGAGAAAGTCTGTCAGTCAAGTGCCATACGTGATCCACACTTGGTCAATCATGTCCCGGAAAACCATAAATGACTGGGCAGATTTTTCCGCAGTAGGTTGCCATTGCTTTCTACGTTAGACTGGTTGTCAACCAAGGCTACAGAACCCAATATGTCCTGCCTTTTAATATCAGCGTCAGTCAGTCAATTAAGTACCATGCGTGATACACGCTTTGGCCGATCATGTCTCGAAAAAGACATGAATGACTGTGCAGAATATTATCCCGCAGTAGGATGCCATTGCTTTCTACGATAGACAGGTTGACAGCCAAGGCTATAGAACCCAATCTGTCCTGTTATTTGACTCATAGTTAGAGGGGGAAGATATTATTAAGTAGTAATTAGTGGGGGATCAGTTTATTACTTAATAACAATATAAAACCGATCCTCCACTTTATGCCCAGTAGAAGTTTTAATTATATTTCCAACTATTATATTTAGCCAATCAGTTAAGTGCCATACGTGATACAAAATTCACCTTATTTATTGAATGACCCTCGTAGATGTCCTTATACCGAAATATTCATCTTATTTATTGAATGACCCTGGTAGAAGTCCTTATACCGAAAAATTCACATTATTTATTGAATGACCCTCGTAGATGTCCTTATACCGAAAAATTCACCTTATTTATTGAATGAGCTTCGTAGATTAAGGAGGTTGTGAGAGATTTGATTCTCTAAGAGTCGCTTAGATGTGACACAAGGCCTAAAATATACGGTAGCTAGTGAGGATAGAGTCTAAAAAAACAATCATGCTAAGTATTACTTCACGTCGAGGTACCCAGAAAGAAGGGGAAAAGACAGAGAGACGAAAAGAGAAGACTGGAGCGCTTTAATTCTAAGGAGAAATAAATTTTACTTTCAAACAGAATCAGTAGCGGTGAGTTGATGTTAATTTAATTAAATTTGAAAATAAATTAGTTTCTCCAGTATCAGTCTTTATTTCTGAGCTGAGAGAGTATTTACAGTATTTACATTATTCGGACTATTGTCCTCATCTTTGTTGCCATTTGTATGACGTTTAATAACAGATCATTCTATTTGTCTATATTTCTGAGATGAGGTAGTATTTTAGAGTATTTACATTATTCGGACTATTGTCCTCATCTTTGTTGCAATTTGTACGAGGTTTAATAACAGATCATTCTATTTGTCTATATTTCTGAGATGAGGTAGTATTTACAGTATTTACATTATTCGGACTATTGTCCTCATCTTTGTTGCCATTTGTACGACGTTTAATAACAGATCATTCTATTTGTCTATATTTCTGAGATGAGGTAGTATTTACAGTATTTACATTATTCGGACTATTGTCCTCATCTTTGTTGCCATTTGTACGACGTTTAATAACAGATCATTCTATTTGTCTATATTTCTGAGATGAGGTAGTATTTACAGTATTTACATTATTCGGACTATTGTCCTCATCTTGGTTGCCATTTGTACGACGTTTAATAATAGATTATTCTATTTGTCTATATTTCTGAGATGAGGTAGTATTTACAGTATTTACATTATTCGGACTATTGTCCTCATCTTTGTTGCCATTTGTACGACGTTTAATAATAGATCATTCTATGTGTCTATATTTCTGAGATGAGGTAGTATTTACAGTATTTACATTATTCGGACTATTGTCCACATCTTTGTTGTGGTTTGTACGACGTTTAATAATAGATCAATCTATTTGTCTATATTTCTGAGATGAGGTAGTATTTACAGTAATTACATTATTCGGACTATTGTCCTCATCTTTGATTCCATTTGTATGACGTTTAACAACAGATCATTCTATTTGTCTATATCTCTGATAATGAGATGGTATTTACAGTATTTATATTATTCGGACTATTGTCCACATCTTTGTTGCCATTTGTACGACGTTTCGGCCGTTGTAAGTTTCGGCTTTCATCATACGTTAGGAATTTCGAACCGAACTCATTATTACAATCAATGGGATATATGAACACAATTTCTTGCCTAGTGCCTCTTCTGGAAATGATGAGTTGTCTCCCTGTAACCCTGTAAGCCGGCCAAGTATAGAGTTAAACACAATTTGGGAACCAGTAATACGGAGTGCCATAGAAAATCATTAGTTTTAAAATTGCAATATGAACTCTGGTAAAAAAAATATTCCTGCACATCAGGTTTACAAATCCCAAAAATTCTTGTACATAAGGATTCTTGGCTCAGTGGATATAGACGTTGGTTGGTTCATTTGACTTGACCCAAAGAGTTGTGAGTTCAATAACAGGCTACAGCAGCGGTGAACAAGTAACTTACAGGGTTAAAGGGAGATAACTAGAGGCACTAGGCAAATCCCCAGTGATTGTAATAAAGGGTTCGATTCGAAATTCCTAGCACCTGAAGAAGGCCGGAGCGTACAACGGCTGAGATGTCGTGCAAATGGCTACAAAGATGAGGACAATAGCCCGAATAATGTAAATACTGTAAGTTATTTTCTCTGATAAAAAAAAAACACAATTATTTTAACGAACATAAAATATAGTGGCACCACAGCGGTTTCATTGTCACTTAATCTGAATGCTTTGTTTTTTACGGCGTATCAACCTCTTACAGGTTATTTAAAGCCAGAAATATATTTAGATTTGAAAAAATTGTAGGGAGATAGTGAATATTTACAGATGAAAATCATATTAATTAATTGATCACCAGCGAGGTAGAGGAGTTGATTCCTACTATCCCAAAGCTATGTACCAGTCGAAGAATATAACGAACCCAACTGGAAGTGAAAAACAGTTCTAAAATCCTGAACAACATGACACCACCGACGCATCCAAACTTACAACACCTAGTATTCCTAAATGGTTACTCTTGTCGATACAAACTAGATTCGACGTTGCTTAACTTCAGTGATCGTAATCGTACCCGTGAGCGGTTCATTTGATAGAAATTATTGCATTTGTGTTCTTCCGTTAAAGTTTTTAAAATTCTTCTTAACTTATCTTTAAATATTCTGCTCTTCATTATTTCTTTGTTTTTCAAGTTGGACATATGTTTTCTGAATGGAGATTCCAGAAATCCTTTAGCCCTGAATCTATCCTGCAATTATATAAATCAACCATCCGCCCGTGTATTGAGTACTGCTGCCACATCTGGTCGGGTGCCCATTCTATTCTCCTCGGGGTTCTTGACAAAATACAGCGAAGAATCTGTAATGTAGTTGATACCGACTTAGTTGACCGCCTGCAGTCTCTCTCTCACCGGCGTGACGTGGCTTCCCTGTGCCTCTTCTATAAATACTTTCATGGCTTCTGCTCGGACGAACTTAAATCACTGGTGCCCCCTGGATGTGAATTTGCACGAGATACTAGATTGGCAAATAGGTCCCACCCTTTTACAGTGAAACCGATGAAATGTAACCGCAATTTCTACTCCAACAGCTTCTTTCCTCGCACTGTGGAATTCCCTACCACATGCTTGCTTCCCCGACGACTACAACCTCCAGGAGTTTAAATTTAAGGTCAATAGAAACCTCCTAACACACTAACTCACACCCACTCTCTCCAACTCTCTCCCTATGTACATCCTAAGTTGTCTATCACCCTCCTACTGACATTTCCCATACCCAATCGCTCTATGTAACCCCCTGCGCCATAGTGGCAGTGGAATGCCTTCCTTGGGGGTGAGACGATTAAAAAAAAAAAAGAATCCATAATAAAGGTGTAGAGGCTCATCCCTTATTCCCTGTTTAGGATGTGGTTTCCGGCTTTCTCTTTTCCAATCTTTTCTCTTTTCCTTATTTTTTTTTCAATTGGAGTAGATAGACTGAACTATCGCCCGGTTCACACTCCACCCAAGTCTATTGAACAGGTGTAGAGGCTCATCCCTTGTTCCCTGTTTAGGATGTGGTTTTCGGCTTTCTCTTTTCCAATCTTTTCACTTTTCCTTATTTTTTTTCAATTCGATTAAATAGACTGAACTATCGCCCGGTTCACACTCCACCCACGTCTATTGAACAGGTGTAGAGGCTCATCCCTTGTTTTCTGTTTAGGATGTGGTTCCGGCTTTTCTTTTCCAATCTTTTCACTGTTACGTAGCCCCCTGTACACCAGTGGCCTTACCGCCTTGCCCAGGTTGATATGATTAAAAAAAAAATAAGAACGTGATAGGATCAAAGGCAATTAGAAATGGATCAATTTTACCCACAAGAAAAATAATTAATTCATCTTTGAATTTAATAACATGAGACCGAATGAATTTAAATTACAGAAATAAAACGTGAACCCCCCCACCAAAAAAAAAAAGACAATCAATATTAAGAATCAATACAATAACACGGAAAAGACAAGACAATTATATTATGTTCGGAAATTGTACTTAAATCGAAAACAATGATTTCATTCATTCATTTATCATTATCTCCTGCAGCAAAATAGAGAGACCGGCGGTTTTGAGGAGAGTAGAACAACCTCATAATTATTGTTGTTTCTAGGTTCACGCTAACCCAGGATGGTAGTATCAGTTAGTTTCCCAGCTATGAGTAAAAAATGAGCTTCCCCCACCAAAGAAAAACACAATGAAAGTTTAAAAATACCAGCAATGTATTTTTATATTAAAAATTAACAGTATAGTTTGGCGTTGCTCTGGTGTAATGAAAGCTTTAAAACTAATCCATGGTCCTGGAGCTCAGACTCTTTGGACGTTGGCACGAAAGACTAAAAAACAATAGTTGTTTCCAGTTAAAGCGAAACCGTAGACTGAAAGAAAAAGGAATGGATGTAAGTCAAATTTTGATTTCCTGGTATCGATATCAAATAAGTTGTTTTCATCGAAAACTGAATTTTGAAGGCTAAATAAATGTTATTTGAAGCCAGAAAATATGTTTTACCTTGTAAGATTTTTTTAGAGACAATAATGATTTTATTTTCTAATAAAAGTTCTACTAAATAACTCATTTTTTAAAATCATTTCACTTCAAGGAAGGCGGTACCGCCACTGATGCGCAGGGGGCTACATAAAAGCAAAAGTTTAGACAAGAGGAGAGTGAAGAGAAAGACGAATCAGTTACAGGAGGTGTCAGAGAAAAGGCAAGAGAAGGATGGGAACACAGGTGAGAAGACATTTGCGAAGGTAGAGAGAAAGGTAAAAACAAGATATACAGGGTGATGTAGAAAGAACTAGAGTCAAGTGGTTAAGAGATGGGTATTGACATTGCATTTAAATTCAAGGAGGTTGTTGTCATCAGGAAAGCAAGAATATGGAAGTGAGTTCCACAGGCGGGAAGTGAGAGAAAAGAAGCTGCTAGAGTAGAATTCTCGGCTGCATTTGGTTGATCTAACTGTGAATGGGTGGGACCTTGTTACTAGTCTGGTTGCATGAGTAAATTCTTATAGAGGGGGCACCAGTAACTTCAGTTCGTCAGAGCAGAAGTCATGAGAATGTTTGTAGAATAGACAGAGGTAACTCCTATCTGGTGGCGAGAAGACGTGGATTCAAAGTCTATTTGCACGGAGGTGAATATAATGAACCCAACTGGAATAGAAACACAACTCTCCTATTTACAATTCTGAGCCGTTATCAATTCCACCAATTATACATAGACGCTGACACCACATCTTGTGGCCATTGACTGAGATCGAACTCACTACACCCCTCCACTATTCCTTGTGCATTTGGAACCCTGGCGCAGTTTATAGCAAAAGTCATAATCTTGTCAAATAGCTGAATACTTGATGCTTTGCCAGGGCTACCAAGGGTGTTTTTATTGTGACACTAACACTAGATGGGTTGCCTCCAGGCCTCATCCCGTTATTTAACCCATAACTGGAGGGAAGTGACGGATTAACCCTCTAGGGCCATTCGTATCATATTTGATACAGTATTTCCCTATAAGGAAACATTTGGTATTTCCCTATAAGGAAACATTTGGTATTCATTGACTGAGCAGTCAGTACTGCTTTCATTTGAAATTTATAAAATATTTCTCTTAAAATTTTTTCAGGAAAATATTTCTTTCAAGGCTTGTTTTCATACTGTATCAAATATGATACGAATGGCCCTAGAGGGTTAATCTCAGTCTGTTTATCTATCTATCTATCTATCTATCTATCTATTAACCCTCTAGGGCCATTCGTATCATATTTCATACAGTATTTCCCTATAAGGAAACATTTGGTATTTCCCTATAAGG
Organism: Ascarosepion bandense; assembly: GCA_037127315.1. Lineage (NCBI taxonomy): Eukaryota > Metazoa > Mollusca > Cephalopoda > Sepiida > Sepiidae > Ascarosepion > Ascarosepion bandense. The sequence continues at coordinate 1,030,379 of JBBBDQ010001114.1, forward strand.
AAACATTTGGTATTCATTGACTGAGCAGTCAGTACTGCTTTCATTTGAAATTTATAAAATATTTCTCTTAAAATTTTTTCAGGAAAATATTTCTTTCAAGGCTTGTTTTCATACTGTATCAAATATGATACGAATGGCCCTAGAGGGTTAATCTCAGTCTGTTTATCTATCTATCTATCTATCTATCTATCTATTAACCCTCTAGGGCCATTCGTATCATATTTGATACAGTATTTCCCTATAAGGAAACATTTGGTATTTCCCTATAAGGAAACATTTGGTATTCATTGACTGAGCAGTCAGTACTGCTTTCATTTGAAATTTATAAAATATTTCTCTTAACATTTTTTCAGGAAAATATTTCTTTCAAGGCTTGTTTTCATACTGTATCAAATATGATACGAATGGCCCTAGAGGGTTAATCTCAGTCTGTTTATCTATCTATCTATCTATCTATCTATCTATTAACCCTCTAGGGCCATTCGTATCATATTTGATACAGTACTTCTATAAGGAAACATTTGGTATTTCCCTATAAGGAAACATTTGGTATTCATTGACTGAGCAGTCAGTACTGCTTTCATTTGAAATTTATAAATATTTCTCTTAAAATTTTTTCAGGAAAATATTTCTTTCAAGGCTTGTTTTCAATGTATCAAATATGATGAATGGCCCTAGAGGGTTAATTCCCAGTCTGTTTATCTATCTATCTATCTATCTATCTATCTATCTATTAACCTCCTCTAGGGCCATTCATAGTATCATATTTGATACAGTATTTCCCTATAAGGAAACATTTGGTATTTCCCTATAAGGAAACATTTGGTATCATTGACTGAGCAGTCAGTACTGCTTTCATTTGAAATTTATAAATATTTCTCTTAAAATTTTTTCAGGAAAATATTTTCAAGGCTTGTTTTCATACTCATTGTATCAAATATGATACGAATGGCCCTAGAGGGTTAATCTCAGTCTGTTTATCTATCTATCTATCTATCTATCTATCTATTAACCCTCTAGGCCATTCGTATCATATTTGGATACAGTATTTCCCTATAAGGAAACATTTGGTATTTCCCTATAAGGAAACATTTGGTATTCATTGACTGAGCAGTCAGTACTGCTTTCATTTGAAATTTATAAAATATTTCTCTTAAAATTTTTTCAGAAAATATTTCTTTCTAAGGCTTGTTTTCATACTGTATCAAATATGATACGAATGGCCCTAGAGGGTTAATCTCAGTCTGTTTATCTATCTATCTATCTATCTATCTATCTATTAACCCTCTAGGGCCATTCGTATCATATTTGATACAGTATTTCCCTATAAGGAAACATTTGGTATTTCCCTATAAGGAAACATTGGTATTCATTGACTGAGCAGTCAGTACTGCTTTCATTTGAAATTTATAAAATATTTCTCTTAAAATTTTTTCAGGAAAATATTTCTTTCAAGGCTTGTTTTCTACTGTATCAAATATGATACGAATGGCCCTAGAGGGTTAATCTCAGTCTGTTTATCTATCTATCTATCTATCTATCTATCTATCTATTAACTCTAGGGCCATTCGTATCATATTTGATACAGTATTTCCCTATAAGGAAACATTTGGTATTCATTGACTGAGCAGTCAGTACTGCTTTCATTTGAAATTTATAAAATATTTCTCTTAAAATTTTTTCAGGAAAATATTTCTTTCAAGGCTTGTTTTCATACTGTATCAAATATGATACGAATGGCCCTAGAGGGTTAATCTCAGTCTGTTTATCTATCTATCTATCTATCTATCTATCTATTAACCCTCTAGGGCCATTCGTATCATATTTGGCTAGTATTTCCCTATAAGGAAACATTTGGTATTTCCCATAAGGAAACATTTGGTATTCATTGACTGAGCAGTCAGCACTGCTTTCATTTGAAATTTATAAAATATTTCTCTTAAAATTTTTTCAGGAAATATTTCTTTCAAGGTTTAGCCATACTGTATCAAATATGATACGAATGGCCCTAGAGGGTTAATCAGTCTGTTTATCTATCTATCTATCTATCTATCTATCTACACCCTCTAGGGCCATTCGTATCATATTTGATACAGTATTTCCCTATAAGGAAACATTTGGCATTTCCCTATAAGGAAACATTTGGTATTCATTGACTGAGCAGTCAGTACTGCTTTCATTTGAAATTTATAAAATATTTCTTAAAAAAAAATTTTCAGGAAAATATTTCTTTCAAGGCTTGTTTTCATATTCGTATCAAAATATGATACGAATGGCCCTAGAGGATTAATCTCAGTCTGTTTATCTATCTATCTATCTATCTATCTATCTATTAACCCTCTAGGGCCATTCGTATCATATTTGATACAGTATTTCCCTATATGAAAACATTTGGTATTTCCCTATAAGGAAACATTTGGTATTCATTGATTGAGCAGTCAGTACTGCTTTCATTTGAAATTTATAAAATATTTCTCTTTAAAAAAAATTTTCAGGAAAAAATATTTTTCAAGGTTTGTTTTCATACTGTATCAAATATGATACGAATGGCCCTAGAGGGTTAATATCTTTCCCAAGGGTACCAGTGCTGAAGTGAATGCAGGGTACTCAACTGGAATTCGAACTCGGCTCACCGATTTCTCTTTCCAAGCCGATATCTACTGCACCACAATGCACATCACTAAACGCTTACAGTGCCTGATATTCACAAGTGGTCACCAATCTAAGTACTGACCAGGCTCAACGTTGTTTAACTTCGGTGATCGAACGAGAACCAGTGCATTCAACGTGATATGCAGTAAGCACCACATATTATTCCCATGCGGTCACTCATCTAGCTACTAACAAGGTTTGATATAGCTTAACTTCATGATAGAAGCGTAAGTCCTGTAAACAGTCATTAGCGAAATTGTGTAATGGCTGAAAAATGTCTTGGAATATTTAATAACAAGACAAATATTTCTTTGAGCTACAGAAAATGGAAAGCTGTGAGGAACCTTAATCAGCTGAAAATAAAAAGGAAGAATGTATAGCCATCAGAGTTGTTGCAAATGAATAAAAATCAATACTAGAGACACGAAAATCGCATCGAGTAAGGAAGCTGTAACTCAGTCGATTTTCTAAGTGTCGCTAAGATGTGATACCAGACTGAAGGTACAGGGTACCTCAGTCAGTTGAGTGCCATACGTGATACACACTTAGGCGATCATGTCTCGAAAAAGACATGACTGACCGGGCAGAAGATTATCCCGCAGTAGTTTTCCATTGATTTCTGCGGTAGACTGGTTGCCAGTCAAATCTAGAGAACCCAATCTGTCTTGTTATTTGACTCATATCTAGAATGAGAAGAGATGTATTATATTATTAAGTTGTAATTAGTGGGGGGGGGTTAGTTTATTACTTCATAACAATATAAAACTGATCCCCCAATTTATACTCAGTAGAAGACTTAATCATGATTCCAACTATTATATTCAGTCAGTCAGTTAAGTGCCATACGTGATACACGCTTGGTCGATCATGTCTCTTTCGAGACATGATTGACCGGACAGAAGTATTATCCCGCAGTAGGTTGTCATTGCTTTCTGCGGGAGGCTGGTTGTTAGCCAATGTTATAGAACCCAGTCTGTCCTGTTATTTAACCCATAATTGTGAAGAGACGAACTAATACTAATATTTGCGCGTAAGTGAATGCAACGAATTTGACTAGAATTCGAACTCGGCTATTCGATTTCCCGTTCCGAGTCGATATCCATTGCACCACAACGAGTGAGGGCAACACTCACTACTTAGTTGTAATAGTTTTGAAGATACGCTGGCTAACCTTTACTCCACGTCGAGGTACTCAGGAAGTTTAAGAGAGACAGAAAAATGAGAAGAAAAATTGAACGCTTTCACGCTAAGGAGAAATAATTTTGAATTCAGAGAATCAGGCGTAGAGAGTTGATTTTAAATGATTAAATTTGGAGATATATTAGTTTCTTTGAAAAAAAAAATGGCGAATAAATATTGTGAAGTTAAGCCGTATGGTTTTGTAATGTAACATTAGGTGCGTACAGAAATTTGGGGAGCATTTTATTTTTAAAACCTCGTACATGCCATTATCTTAATTAAAAACAACAAACTATCTATTTTTTTATTCACAAGAGGGAGTGCTAAAAAAGATGGTTCACCAGTACCATTTCACAAAATTTTATTAGATTACCAAATAGAATTAAATTATTTTCCTTTATCGTACCAAGACATTTTCAGAAGTACTCACAAAACACTTCTCACACCGGTGTACTATTAAATTGTCTAAAACTTGGTTTATTTGTCCTTAATTTGTTGAATAGAAAAAAAATAAAAGAAACGGTCAGTGATACAAACATAGTAAAAGGGATAGCAGTTCTCAGATTTAAAAGATTGGGATTGACCTGGTCTTCAAGAGTGTAGCTGTACACATCATGCTTGGTCAACTGCGTGTTTGGGAGGCTATTTAACCGATAGATTAGGGTTTCAAAATTCAGAGATGCTTTGTCCTTAACTGGATGCCAACCAATTATAGAGAACACATTCTATCCTGCATTTAGTTATGACTGAGAGTACACAGGAATTTATAACTTTGCCAAAAGGATTTGAAATTGAAGTATCTAGTTTGTCTTAAATTACAACTTGGTTCTCCGATTACAGTATCCGAGATAATATTCAGTAACCCAATGTATATATATATAGAAATATATATATATACGTACACACAGCCTTTGAGATATAAAAAAGAAATCCCTCGACCGGCGGTCGAAAGCGAGGGAAAATTTAATTGCCCTAAAATCATTTTACTAGACCGACTCCATTCTTACGTAAACATAGCGTGAATTACTGACAAAAAACAAAAAACGAAATTTTAATAAATAATAATAAAATTTGATCTTTCCTCTTAATAATATCATGAACGTTTTGATGATAAAACTTTGTTTTTATTAACATCATGATATGCTGTTTTTTGGCAATTGAGTAGAGGTACCCAAATTCGTAGTTTCTTTCTTCTGTTTGAGTACAACCTCCATTTCATAGTTGATAAAAAAAATATCAAATCTGATTTTAATAACGATTTTCTATAAAAAAAAAGTTACGTATTAGTATAATTTTATTTTAGGTGCGCGGTTGAAAGAAGTAAGAGTTTGTTTTTCTTTCTTTCAAGTATTCGTTTTTACTTTTCGGAAGCGGGAAAGAAAATATTGAGTCAAGGATAATATTTTTCCAAATGAGTTTTAAAAATCTGTGAGCGTCTTTAATCTGGGCGACAGAGACATTTTGGCTCGATTCTGGAAGAATTCTCAGTAACTTGTGAATATTCAATGGCATACTTTTGTGCTAAAAAGTTTGGGTTGGATTTTCCTATATTTGAAGGGACAAGTTTCATTGTGAGACTTTTAATCGACCGCAGGCGAGTAAAGCAACAAACTTTAATCGCTCAATTAAGTATTTAATCGACTGAGTCGATCGGGCGAGTGAAATATCAAAGGCAGCGTACACACACACATATATATATATATATATACGGAAACACAAACACATATATATATATATATATATATATATATATATATATATATATATATATATACAAATGAGATTATTTGTTTCAAGATTATTTTTGATCGATACACGTATTTAAGTAGATATTCTGTTTATAATCAAACAGTTTATATATATTTAATTCTACCGGCCTGATTATTCACGATAAATTTTTATTAGGAAAATATGTCATTCGGCAGGATTCGAACCTGTGATTCCTATTCACATAGGGGAAGCCACCATGTGATCTTGTGCGTCTTAGACATCTCGAACACGAATGTCCAAAATGTTTAAACGAAGTCAAATCAAGCTTATATATAATATATGGTAATTCGTGGTCGAGAAGTCCAAGACGCGCCAGATCAATGTGTGGCTTGCCCTATGTGGACAGGATCGCAGGTTCCAAGACTGCCAAATGACACACATTTTGTAACAAAATTTGTCGTAAATAATCAGGCCGGTAGAAATATATATATGTATATATATATATATATATAAAACCGTTTAATTATAAACAGAATATGTACTTAAATACGAGTATCGATCAAAAATAATGTTCAAACAAATAATTTCAAATTGTCGCTTGTTTATAACCAAGTTTCGTTAATCTTCGTTAATTTCCGTAATATATACAAATGTATATATTTACTGACATATATATATATATATATATATATATAAACTTATTTATGAATGGAACTTTGTCTGTGTGTGTCTGTGTGTGTGTCCGTTACCTATAGACGCCGAAACGGCTGAACCGATTTTCTTGAAAATTTACACAGTTGTACTATAAACGTCTGCCAGTGTTCTTAACTAGGTTTTGTGTCGAAGTACCCCCGATAAATATCAAAAATCGATAATCAAAAACATCGGGTTATAGAACGAGTGGTCTGATTTCAATCAAATCTCATACACTCATAGACAAAGACATAAGAAACGATATTCAGAAGTTTCAAGGTTGCAGTTCTTACAATAGTGCAGGAAATCGATAATATATATATATATATAAAGGCAAGATAGTTTTGTGTATGTCTGTTTATCTGCCTGTATGTCTATTTTTTCAGCCCTTTTATTTTAGGTTTTGCTTCGGGTTTGGCTCTAAGTGGGTATAATTGTAGTTCTTAGTCTCAGCCATGATACCATTTACTCAGAGGACATATTTAGCCTTCAAAATTCAGTTTTCGACGAAAAAAACTTATTTGATATCGATACCAGGAAATCAAAATTTAACTTACATCCATTCATTTTTCTTTCAGTCTACGGTTTCGTTTTAACTGGAAACAAAAATTGCTTTTTAGTTTTTCGTTCCAACGTCCAAGGAGTCTGAGCTCCAGGACCATGGATTAGTTTTAAAGCTTTCATTACACCCCATCAACGCCGGACTATACTTCTAGTATACATATATATATATATACATGTATTTTTATGTAGATATATTTATTTTGCATTAAGACTTGAATACCTCTGCAAACTACAAACTTCTGCAAAATTGTACAATTTTTCGACATTAAAAGAACTGTGTCGCATTAGATAGTAAAACATTACTAGCTACATGATGACATCATA